>CM068952.1:128617196-128632441 GCA_035128595.1 Eptatretus atami | reverse complement strand
ACCAGCTCGTTGTCTGTCATTTTCTTCCATTGGTTTAGCACGGTGCGTATTGGTAATTAGGGAGGCCGTCGGTGCCGTAATTGTTCATTTGGACCGACGGACTTTGGTAATTCCGCTCGGTTACACCAGACCGAGATCGCAGAAGTGACCCGGTTCGACAAGGTCCGTTGAGGTGTGACTTCCCCGGTAATTTGACGACGTGGTACTTAGGTATATTGAAATTTGGCTATTAACCCTACCCCACGCCGTCAGAGAATTGGCGAGCACGGTCCTTAGTGACCCGTGACCTTCGGAGTTCTCTGAGTGAAGTTACGACCTGCAATTCCGGGTGTTCGGTGGAGACGGCTCTACTGCTCCACCTTGCGGCCGTTCATCGCCACTGACCCCCGGCCCACAACAATACATCCTAGAGTTATTGGGGAGGGTTGAAGGACTGAGAGCAGAGAGAGGGGTGACTGGGGTAGTGGGGGGGGGGGTTAAAATGTAAAGACTGTCAACCTACCTGTGACATCAAGGCAATAAGGCTTACTTAGCCTCATTATGGCATATGCCAATAATGTTGAGAGCTTTGTATTCCACAGATTCGAGGAGAGGCATGTTATGATGTGCGAGCCCACAGGGGGAGAGTGGAACTCCTATCGGTCTTGCAGGCAGAGTATTCAAGGAATGCCTTGTAATGATGGAGGATCCCCGATCTACAGCTAGCTTTCGGCTGTGGTCAGACTACAAATCATGGCTGAAAAGTTTAAGAGACTGACTTGCAGTCGCTTACCAAGGAAATAGAGAGGTTTGTTTTCTTGACAATCCAGCTGGAGTGACAGGGTGATATTTGTCAGGATTGAAGGACATTATAAAACCAGCATCAAATAAATTCCAGATTTGTAGAGCGATGCATTTCCTGTCTGCATGCAGGTTGGATGGAGCACCTTAAAGTGGTGTTCCAGACATCATTACGTAGATGAGGAATAAGACTGCGTTGGAGCACTCCAACTTGTACTTCAGACGGAGGAGAGGTGTCCATTGAGCAACACACTGACTGTGCAAGTGGAGGAAGTCAGGAATACAAATATGAAGGAGACCTTGTTTGCCAGACTGTTGAATGTCTGAGACAGGTCCAGGAAGACAGGAGTGACCTCTTACTTGATAGTTAGGGCCTCAAATCTTTTGCTGGTAAAGGAGCAGTGGCATATCCAGAGGCCAGAATCCAAACTGGTCAGAGATGTAGATTTTATTT
Organism: Eptatretus atami; assembly: GCA_035128595.1. Taxonomy (NCBI): domain Eukaryota; kingdom Metazoa; phylum Chordata; class Myxini; order Myxiniformes; family Myxinidae; genus Eptatretus; species Eptatretus atami. The sequence continues at coordinate 128,631,207 of CM068952.1, read as the reverse complement.
TAAAAAGCGGAAAGACATCAGCAGCAACGACGGATTCCAAGACTTTGCTTATAATCAGAATTAAGTTTAGGGTTTGCAGTTCAGAGGATCTCTTTTTGCACCTTTTTGATGGATGAGAGATAGCCAAAGGACAGGCTGAAGAATGTAAAGAAGGAAGAGCAACATTTGAGAACATGGCCATCTGGGCCTGTTGCCAAAGCAGGGTAGAGCTCAAGTGAGAAAGATACAAAGTCCTGTTGATACTGGGTGGGGTAGGTTGGGTACATGAGTTTTAAAAAATTGACACCACGTGGGAAGGTTCGAGCCCAAAAACCACGAGGGGCCCTCTGGTTGAAAAAAAGCAAAGAAAGAACATGGAAAAATACTACAATTAAATAAGGTCTAGACGAGTGATTCGTCACTTGAATTGTTGTAAATTGACAAAAGGCAGGGTTGAGATATCGTCTTATCTTGGAGCAGTCAATATGGGTTCAGGAATGTGCTGGGATTGGGTTGGGTGACTGAGCATCTCCATCTCTCCTGAAATATCCCAATTAAAGCACAACGTCTCGAAGAGTCTCCCCTAACCAAATCCTAGTACCTGCGTCTTGTGCTGACTGTTTCTTACTAAAAGCAGAAGATGTAGGCAAGTTCCTGGCACCTTCAAACCCAGTGCTCCGTTAGCTTTGCAATCTGCCGAAGAGAAGGACAACTCTGTTTACAAACCTGGTTAGGTGGTAGGTACTTGTTAGCCTTGGTTGGCAGTCTACCATCAATGGCAGCACAATGTGTCTTGGAGTGGACTAGTGAACCCCTCCCAGCCACTTTTGTACTGTGAAACAGACAAACTTTCTGTTTCGGTGAAAGGGGCTGGTTGTTCCATTTGAGGAGCTTTACCACATATCGTTTTACAGTGCTATATTAATTTACATTCAGCGAGATGTTTCCCAGGTTCTCCACATGTGATGCTGGTTTGTGAGTTCCTCGAACTCGACAAAGTAAAGTTTTTCGGACCAGATACGTTGTGTTTTACTCTTATTTTCATTCCTGTGTTGCTGGTCGTGTTTTCGTCCAATTTTCCGTCCCAAACCATACCGAGTTGTGTTGAGTTGTCAGATTTGGGTCCCTGTAAGTCCGGCCTACCCATCTCGGGTTCGGATAGTTGTTGCTTTTGTCTGTTCTGACACCATGTGCTTCGTTGTGCTCCTTTTCTCAAAAGTATTGTCATTTTTGATCTTTCGGCTTAATCATTTCCCCCTCTTTGCTCCAAATTTTTTTTTTAACTTCACTCCAAGAAAACAACAACAAAAAAAACACTCAGTTTGCCATGTGCAGATCCTTCCTGGTTCTCCATCCATTTTACTTTTCAATATTCTAAAAGTGAATGAAACCTCTTCTTGTTTAAAACCTCTTGTGATAACATTCCAAAAAAAATTAAAAAACCCCACATCAAAATATTGATTTTAAATGCCTCTAGTTCATCCACCCTCCCTCTCGTACCTACAACATGTTCCTTCGTGCCTTCAATGGAAACATTTTTACCACCCCTCCCATGAAGTCTGTCTACGTATGTCCAGTCTGAGAACCCTCAAATGTCAATTTTGCAAAGGCTGTGAGCATGCAACAATCAACACCCCTTAATGTCCATTAATGGTGGCACCTCCCCCACCCCCCATGTCAGTACTCTCCTCACTCACAACCTCCCTCCCCAGCTTCCCTCTCCACATCTGACCGAAGGCAACAACAGATCATTCCACGAAGCCTGCAACAAGTGTGTGTCCACTCTCAGGGGAGCCAGAAAGGAACATCTGTCCAATCTCAAGACAACTCTCAAACCTGTCTCCTTCTTCAAAGACCTGATGGTGCCTTAAATCTGTCTGGATGGAGTCTGTTACCCCTCCATCCCTTCCCTCACTTCCAATAGCACCACAACCGAATCCGCTCGTCAGAAGGCCGAATGCCTCAATTCTGTGTTTGCTTCCAAGTCTTGTGTCCCCAACCCCATGCACTCTATACGCACCCTTCCCCGTCTTACCCAACAGCTCTTGGACTCTGTGTCTTTTGCACCTGAGAAGGTGGAGAAGTTTCTAGCAACCACAGACTCTGATTCTGCAATTGGACCAGATGGCATCAGCTCATGTCTCCTAAAAACGTGCTCTGCTACTCTTGCACATCCTCTCTCAGCCCTTTCCACCATGTCATTTGCCATAGGTGGTCTTCCATGTTTGAAAAACAGCTAACACCACAGCATTACAGAAAAAGGTGCAAAAACATATCTCCTTAACGACAGGCAGACTTTCTATATTGTCTCGTTTCGGTGCAAGGGGCTGGTTACTTGCTTCCAACAATCAGCAAGGTCATAGGATCCAACATCGCAGTTGATGTGAAATCATCCCTTTTCTCCAACGACCTTATTTCAGATCCTCGATTCAGATTCAGACCAGGTCACTCCACCTTGGCTGCTTCTGCTCTTCCAACGATGAATGGAAGCCCTCACTGTCAGACATGAGATCAGGGCCATCTCTTCAGACACACCTCGAGCTTTCACTGCAGTCTGGCATCCCATCTTGCTCTCCGCACTCACTGCCTATGGCATCCAAGGCCAACACCACTCTTCGCCAACTTGTTACTCTCCACAGAATCCTTTCATCTCTTCTCCCTGTCAAGGCTGGAATGTCCAAGGCAGTTTTCTAAGCCCCATTCTATACCTAATCTTCATAAATGATCTCTCTGACTCTGGAAAGTCCTCTTCATCGATTTGTTGATAACTCCACCCTCTGCCCTGACATCCCTCATCCTTCAGCCAGACAGGCTGCAACCTCTTCCCTCTCTTCAGACCTTGAAAAAAAACTCAACCATATGGCAAACCCTCCCATAAACTTTAATCCTTTTGAAGAAGGTCTTGCTATCAGCCACAATCTTTCCTTGAGAAAACATTTCAAAGTTGGCCTCCAAAGCCAGACACTGACTGGGATATCCTCCGTCGTGCAAAGTCCTTCTTTGGCACACCCGATCTCTTATCCACCTGCAATATGCCTTCATCCGCAGCTTGATGGAATACTGCTCTCCCCTCTGGGCTGGTGCCCCTGCCTCACACCTTGCTCAGCTTGACGTCATGGAAACCAAGGCCTTCGAGATCATTGGATTCTCCTGCAATGAAGCTGAGTCGATGGGCCTATCCCTTTGCCATTACAGACAGGTCAGTGATCTCTGTCTTCTCCCACCTCCTTTCTGGTCTTGCACCCTCTATCATCTACCCTTTCCGTGCTTTGTCCTCCCCAAGTTTCTGCAGGGTGCATGTGGTCCACCTGCAGGTGATCCTCCCAAAATCCTAAATTGCTGCACAACTCCACTCTTTCCTTCTTTTCCCACCTGCTGCCACATTCTCTTCAATCCACCAACTTCCCCATTCTCTTCAATCTCATTCTTCCCTCTAGGTATTCAAGACAACTTTTGACCACCATCTCAGATCATCTCCCATCCAAAACCATGATCTTTTCTTCCCCCATTAAGCCACCCCTCCTCCCCAAAATTTCCAGTTTTTCCTTCCTGAGAGTTTGTTTCTGGATCCATTTTGTCCCCTCCCTTACTCTTCATTCTTACCCACATCCCTTGTTTGTCCGTCTCCGTCTATTTTGTCCTTCGGCACTGCTGTTGGCACCCCTCCCCCCCCTCTCTCTTTCTAATGTTACTTTTGTTTTGTTGAGTCTTGATCCATGGTGTGTTCTCACTCTCCCATGAGCCTCGGCTGAATACTTATAGAAAAAAAAAACCCTGTGCCTGACCACTCTGAATGGTACAGGTTAAAAGCATGCTGCTGGTCATGGCCATCTAATAGGACAGGATCCCGAACTCAATGCTAATGCATTGAGAGGCTAATTTATGGAGGAGGAGGAGATGTAAAATGTTGGGGTAGCTTTACTGAATCTACTTCGGTTGTGATCACGTGGTCATCAAGGTGCATCTGCTCCGGCTGGGGATTTGTTTGGGCTCTTGGTGTGTCTCATTGTGGCCTTATACGTGACATTTAGATTGCTAAACTAATGTTCCTTCTTCTTTTACATCTTCTATAATTATGACGATTCAATCCAATGAAATCCGTTCTCAACCAGCATTCCGCATTTCACCACCAAGGGTACCCAAGTCCAAGCCGCTAAGTATCTGCTATGCTAATATCAGGCAGGTCCGTGGTTATTTCTCTACCATACGATATTTCTTGAAATTTAATTTTCCAGATATGCTTGCTCTTTGTGAAACTCATTCTCCCCAGTGAGGTGATATCTGAATCTTTTGTGGTGCCTGGCTACATCCTCCATAGACTTTATTTTCCACTTTATGATGGTTTATGTATTTATGCAGAGGCCTCTCTACCACTTCGCCATGAGGTCTCCCTTGAGGATACGACACGAGTTCATGCGCTTTTGCCTGGCACTTTTGCATTTAATTGTCCATCTATATTTTTGTTAGGTCGATCTCCACCATCGCCCATTTTTGCTCTTTCCATTACCATCACCGAAAGTATTGATTATGGCACTTTCTCAAAATCCAACTGTTAATATGAGGGTCTTTAGAGACTTTAATGTCCATCACAAAGAATGGTTGGTTAGTTCACTCTCACAGCACAGATTCTCCTGGCGTCGGTGCATTTACTTTGCCGTGTCACATGACCTTACTCAGATCATTTGTTTCTACCAAAATGAATTATCCAGTTACTAATAACAGGTATGTTCTTGATCTATTTTTGTACTCAAATCCTCGGAATTGTACTGCAAAAATTCTGCCCCCCTCCCCTCCCCAATGTCAACATCAAAGTTCAGGTTTGTTACTCCTCACCATCAACTGTTGTTCATCCTGACCATTGAACTGCCTTCCAATAATATAGCAAGGCTGATTGGGATGGCTTTCATTCTTTTCTTGCCAATGTTCACTGGACCTCAATCCTCTGTCATAACCCACCTGAAGCTGCCAGGGAATTTACTGAGTGGATCTGTATCTTTATCCCTTCTCAGACCTACCAAGTGAAACCACACTCTCAGCCAGAACCGACAAAGTCGTGATATATGGGTTGACTGTGGTGTCTGTATTTGCAGGTACAAACCTCCATCGTCAGAAACAAACCAAACACTGGAGGACCCAACACCAGACTACATGAATCTTTTGGGCATGATATTCAGCATGTGTGGGCTTATGTTGAAGGTGTGACATCCTGAAAACCTTATTATCAAGGCAATGTGGTCTAAAAATAAAATCACTTATTTTGCATTGAACTATGTTGCAGAAATAAAATCAAGATCAGTTGAGAAATTAAAATGGGACTTTTCCTCCATCTTTCCCTTCCTGCATAGCTCAAATGGTGTGCCTGGGTGGCCGTGTACTGCTCTTTCATCAGCTTTGCCAATTCTCGGAGTTCTGAAGACACCAAACAAATGATGAGCAGCTTTATGTGAGTTCACTAGTGGTTTTTGTACTTTTTCTTTTCCATCTTCCTGGTTTTAATCACATGAAGTATCTATCACTGCAGATTTGTAATACCATATGTTGGATGTTTCCTCTTGCCAAAGCAAATTAAAATTTCAAAAGGAAAAGCTGTGATGTTTCCAAATTACTTAAAAGTAGAAATGAATGTCCACTGTTCTGTCTACAGGTTGTCCATTTCAGCTGTTGTGATGTCATATCTACAAAACCCTCAGCCAATGACCACACCCTGGTGACCCTGCTTTGCCACACCAGCATTATCAGTTCGTCCAGAAGCGGCCTGGCAGCACTGCGCCCGTGGAACTTTGACGCATTCGGCTACGACATTGCTGTCGTTCCCAAATGGCACATTTTGAGGATAATAGATTTGCTCATGAAGAACAGATATATATATATATATATATATTCTCAATAATTATGCGGTACCTTTTTAGTACCGAATAAACGTCGATTTACTTTAATCGTGTCAAAAGTTTCCTTTGAGGCCGCATCAAGTTAAACGATATGTGGAAATGATAACGTGCAGTTTTATTTATCTCGAAGATTTACAAAAAAAAGATTCAAGTTATGTGGTGGCCAAGCCAAGCGACAGGAATTACTTGCACAGAGAAAGTACATTTCAACAGAATCCCACGTGCATCAAATTCAACAACCGTAAATTGCCATGCTCAGATTGTTACCGATCTAACGACACGAGTGTGGACAACGGATACCTTTTAGTTTGTGCCACTCAATGCGATACTTAAAACGGTTTCAAAAAGAACACGCTTCCTCTTTATTGGTGAACTCGACGGCGTCACTCAAAGCACAAATAAATGCACTGCAAACAAGTTTTTTTATTTGGTCACCAGTCATTTTTGCAACGAATGAACCGACTCTGCTTAGTGCTCGCTTGCTGCCTCGTGATGTGCACGTCGTATCCCGCAGTTGCTGGTCAGTCATCGGGGTGCATCACTGCTGTTTTTGTCAGGGCCTAAACACACAAACAGTCATTAGCATAATTTACAAGTAAATGAAGGTCAGTGGTTAAAAAAAATTTTTTTTAAGTTAGTGCATCATATCATTTATGACAGTTACATATCGTTTCTTTTGTTTTACAGTTATTGCATCATACCACTTATTTGCTTCTTTTAGCAGGAAAACATGTTAACACTGTTTATAAGATGAAATAATGTCAAATCTTCCCACGCCAACACTTCAAAATCAGAACAATTTTCTAATAAACAATTTTTGTTTAACAGATCCTAGATTTTCCTTTTTGAAAGAAAACTGCACACTCCTGCAATCATCCCAAATGGTTGCCACTTCCAGCATCCACAATGGTAACAGTTAAAGTTTGTATTATGTGGACTAATTTACTTTCAAGTAACGAAGTCCAATGTGCGAGTTTTGAGATGGTAGTGTGTGTGTGTGTGTGTGTCCTTTTCTTTGATTTCTATACAATTCCACACCCCAAGACCAATCCACACCAGATTTTGCATCCGTGCTGGGGTTCCCAGGCTTAGGTCGAGGACACAATCCCCCTCCCCCAAAGGAAATTCTCTGCATATATGTATGTGTGTGTACATCTGAAAATCATATTTTTTTTAAAAACCAAAAAAAACACATGACACCGAGGAGAAACGTACCTCAAAAATAAGGATGTGAGGCCATTTGGCCCAACATTGCTGTGGTGCACTCTGGTTAATTATTTTTTCTGCAGCTTTAAACATCAAACTTCTTGATCTTTTATGAAAATCTAAATAACCCAATTTTCATTGGGTGACTGAACTTATTAATAACATCACAACAGAGACAGCAAGAATGAACAGACTGAAAAAGATGAACCTCAAGATGTGTAAAAAGCTGCTTGCTCAACAATCACTGGCAATGTGAGATTGTGCTTCCCTTGCAATTTCTTTTCTTTTTTTTTTGAAGCTGCAGAAAATTCAGCAAATATTCAAATTGTGAAATGTTAATCATTTATTTGTTACTTGGAGAGTTGGGGGTGGGGGGGGTGGAGTCTACAAAATTTAAGTAAAATCCTGAAACTTAATCACTGCTCTTCAAGACCTCTCCATCATTGTTTGGTCATCTCTTCAATCTCACTCTTTCTTCTCCATTTTACAGACAGCTGTTCACCAGCATCTCAAATCATCCCCATCCAAAACCATTATCTTTTCTACACCCGTTAAACCACCCCCACCCTCCGCAAAATTTTGCTGCTGTATCCATCTTGTACACCCATTGCGTTCTCCCCTACCCCTCAACGTTACCTGCATCCTTTATTGTCCCTGTGTCTATGTCTCCCTTCACCCTGCTGCTGGCATTTCCCCATTCTCCTGCTGTTCCTTTTGCTCACCAGAACATTCAGGAGGCGCGTCTGATGTTTAAATGATAAATGTGGTCAACATTGTTTAGATATTTATCGGTGTGCCATTCTGATGAGGGCCAAAAAGCCCGAAATCCGGATAGGCGGCTCCGTTTGATGTTTAACTGATGCTGACCATGTAAATCTTTGTCTGGTTGACAGAGTTGCCGGGCCGAGGCCTCTGGGTTGGAGGTGACGCTTTGGTGTAGGACTATGTCCAATGGAGATTGGGGTAGTGCTCGTTACACTCCACATGTTTCGATATATACAGGGTGGTGCAGAGCCGACTGACACATTTGGATATGCGATAATTTTTTTCAAGAGCCAGAGAGGGATGAAATGAAACACATGCAGTTTATGTTCAAAGCTTGCAATTTTATGATTTATGGTAGATGATATCAGAAAGGTGGCCTCCATCAGTTGCAGTGCAATTGTCTTGGATGCTCCACAAAATTATCAAAAACTTGGCGCAACAGATTTTGATCTTGATTGATGACAGCAATTTTGGCTTGAATTGTGTCAGTCAGCTCTGCACCACCTTGTGTATATACATATACACACATTGTGTTGTTCAACTACTCAGCGAAGAGATGGATTCAGTGGTAGTCAAACAAAATTACAGTCTGATGTTCCAAATGCACCCTGACCTGCATGGACTGACGACAATGGCCCCATTCCATGGCAGCAAGACATGGAACAGCATGCCGAATGAGTTTTGTTGTTTTTATAGAGTTCTCTTTCAATGTTGTCATCACATGTTCCACGTTTACCTGCGTAGAGTCACGAGAACAGAAAGGCAAGGCATCGTTTAAACAATGTACAACAAACAGCGCATATCCCCAAAAGAAAAAGGACATTCATCAGTTTCCAAGTGTTTCATCTGCTCCACTCCTCGTTTCTTGCTGTAGTTGGAAACGAGCGTTATGGGAAAAATATGCAACAAGTGCGAATTGATGTGATTATAGTTTTGAGATTTTAAAATAAACTAGATGACCCCTGAACCCTGGATTCCCGTTGTGACAGCGGTTGATGAAAAAAAATCATTTGAAGAAAAAAAAAGATAGCTCCAGTGAACTATACCGCTGAGGTTGTTTGTATTGATCAAATTCTCCGAAGAGTACTTGACTGAATCGGGAATTGATTTTTTAATAATTTTTTTCGTTGCCCAATTTGAACGAAACTCGATACTGCACACTGCAGGCGAATGGTGAATAGGTGGCCCTAAAATTTTTGCGCTATCGTGTACCGTTTTGCTATATTTCGGGAACATACATTCATATATATATATATAATATATATATTATATATATATATATACATACAAGATGAGAGTTTTCGTAATATACAGATAAATAAAGATGTAATCAACTGACACCTGGAAACACAAAGAACGACAAACATTTTTGGCCTTGTGCCAGCACCAACCCAACATAATTTTATTTCGATAAAATTTCAGACAGTGTTAATTTACTGGCCATTGTAGTAAGCCAAAAAAAAAAAATTCATCCAACTGGCCATGTCTACAGATTAGGCATGGGGAACCTCTGGCCCACAGGCTGGATACGGCCCACGGCATGTTTTGATCTGGCCTGTGTGGTGTTATGTTGGTCAGTATTTAAGTAGCCATCATGTATGAAGGGCTGGCAGGACAACATGGATTTATGTAGACTTGCCTCTGAGCTGTCTCGGATGGGTTTGAATCTCGACCGAGCTGCAAGCTGCCATCGTGGTGTTTCACATGCAGGGCGATTCCTCAATGTGTTCGCCATCCCTTGGATAGACGTTAAACTGGGTGTCCAATTTGCTAGCATTAGTTGGTGGACGTTAAAGGCCCCATGGTTTCCTTTGCAAAGAGAAGATTAGCTATTAGCAGCAAATTACAATTTCCTACACTTGCAGTCAAGTACCCTGTGTCAGAGTGGCGATCCATCCAGGTTGTAACCCCCAGTGGCCGAGCCAATGAAACTGTGTCACGGCATAAGAAGAGAAAAAGACGAATGATGTTGGAATATTCACATAAAATTTATTTCCCAAGAAATGTTATAACTTCTTTAACCTTCATAACTTGTATATAACCATATTCACCATGACAAGTGATTGCATCAGTCTTGGCAGGAAGCGCACAGGAATGACTGGCTTTGTAACCACACATGTGGTTTTTTTTGTATCCCAGTACATACTAGCTGACGTGCCCGGCGTTGCCCGGGGAAATTTCAATGAAATACTGTAAAAATTTAATTTGTGTTGACAACAAATCGCGACAATCTTAACATACGATCTTCACAATACATAATTAATCGATCGCTCCCGGGGGACAAAAAAAAACAAAAAAAACACAGGCAGTGTACAAGTAAAAGATGCGATCGAGATCTGAAGGCCAATTATCTGGTTTTATCTGGGGTCAATTTTTTTATCCAAACAGCCCTCAACCTTCCACTGGATGAAAGAGGAGGCCATGCAAAGTTTGGTTGCACCAGTTCCTACATGGTCTGAATGCATAAACAAACAAACACACAAACTTCCTTCTTTATACATTAGACTAGCAGGGGTACCCGGCCTCACACCCTTTACCCTCCCTCATCCCACTCCAACCCTTGCCTCCTCCCACCCCACCCCCTCCCTCTGGACTCCCATCCCACCCCTTTCCCCCTCTCCTCCCACAAAGGATTTTTTGCAGGGATTTTAACCACTTTGGGAAAAATCAATAATTAAAATAAAACCTGCTTTCGATTCCGACCAACTTCTAACCAGCTTGCCTTGGTGCTTCTAACTTGCCACTTCTAGCTTGCCACGTGTCGTGTCAAAATCTGCCCCGAGCGACAAATTCATAGATGCAGCCAAAATAAGTCATGGTGTCGATGTTTATCCTTGTTGCCATGTAATGAATCTGGGGTGTGTTCAGTTCCCAAGTTTCTTGAAGAGCGCTCGACAAGTGGTTTAAGCACTCAAGCAAGCACTCCATTCAAAACCGTTAAGGAACGGCTGGTTTGGCAAGTGCTAGCTAGCTACTTGGGAACTGAACACACTCCTGAACATCTTGACAGCACACAGTACGGTACATACGAAACGCCGAAAAAAAGGAGTTTTTTATTTTTAATTAAAGACTTCAATTGTTAATAATGACCATTTTCATTGTAATGAAAACGCACCTTGTTCAGTTTTCAACATGTTACTTTAGTTTTTAAAATGTACATAAAGGCTAGAGGGAAAGGCGTAGCCTGGCTAATGGGCACTGGGGGAAGAGAGGGAAAGGTGTGGACTGCAGAATGGGCGGTGCTTGTGACACTGGGGGAAGAGAGGGGAAGGTGTGGACTGCAGAATGGGCAGTGCTTGTGACACTGGGGGAAGAGAGGGGAAGGTGTGGCCTGTATAATTGGCAGTGCTTATGACCCAGACACAAACTCAGCTTTATGTACAAGATAGCAGAGTACCCACCCTCTGGGAAAGTAACGTGCAAACTCGACCCATCCTTTCGACCCTTTAGACCTTTGAAGACCCCCAAGACCCTTCATAACCCAAAGACCCTTTCAACACCGAACACCCCTTAGACCTTTAGGAACCCCCAACATCCTTAGACCCTTTTTAACCCAAATACCCTTTAGGACCCTATAGATCCCATAAGACCTTCTGAGGTAACAATTGAGGGTCACCAGCCAAAATCAAACACCTCCCCCCCCATCGCTAACCGCCTCAGTGCCAAGCGAAGAGGGTGCAAAATGTAATCGAATAATAAAACATTTTCAGGTTTTGCTCATCTTGGTTGGTCGCATAATGAAAAGTCCCACGTGGCACAGAAGAAGCCCCACACGGCATCGAGAAAATGGTGTCCATGACAACAATTTCACCCCCATTATAATCAAATGGGATTTTATTTTTTTTGCCAAACCTCAATAATTTTTCAAGATATCAGATTGAATCTGACAGCTTATTTGTATGTATGTGTGATATATGTGTGTAAAATCTGCTGAAAAGTAGTCAAAGGACAAGGTCAATGCCATCCAAAACATGTAAAACACCTCTTAGGTGGAAATTAGAAAATGCATCAAACCAAATGTGTTACGCACAACATTCCATCATGGAAAGCAATCGATAGGTCAAATTTTCCAAATTAACAAATTGCTCTTTCCATGGAAAGTTGTTTATTTGGATTCTGCAAGTATTGTATGCACGACATATATCTATTTTTTTTTTTTTTAAATCACAAACGATAGTTGTTCTTCTGAGCTAACCGCCATTGTCTACAAGGTAAACATGTACCACATATCACAGTCCACGTCATCACTTCACATTGAATTCCCGTTTCTACCAATGCACACTCCAAAAAACTGCTCATTTGAGGTGAGACACAAACCCATCGGACACGGGTACCCTGCTCGGGTTTATTTAACAGATAGGAACCCAGAGGCATAGAGTTAAAAAGCCAGCATCTGACAGCTAATTGTTAGTCATTAGCTTTGCAAACAGTTACGAGAACGCACCGGGCCTTCATCCGCCTTCCAGCAGTCGTAGTCGGTTGCCATGGCGACAGAACAATAGCAGAGGCCAAGCTCCATGGCCAGAACCACCTCAGGAATGAGCGTCATGTTGACAAGATCGCATCCCCAAGAACAAAACAATTTGCTTTCAGCACGAGAAGAAAAACGCGGTCCTTCAATTGTAACCACGGTACCACAGTCGTGGAAGCGCAAAGAAAGTTCTTTGGCTGCAGCAATCAACACCTGCGCACGCACACATATACATCAAACAGCATGCCAATGACCTGCGCCACTCTAGGGATCTGTGTCTAATCCCAGCCGCAACAGGGATCCAAATCAAAACCCTGCATTTTGTCTTGGTTTTCATTGGTACTCCAAACGGGTCTGATGTACCTGCCGCATTTGGTTGCAGAATGGATCTGCCATGGGAATGTGGCAAACCCCTTGAGGGCTCCCTGCTTCTCCATCATAAAATGACTGCTTACGTTTGGTCGTTCTGCCGGAAAGAAAGGCTACCAACCATTAAGATCTCTCACAGACATATTAAACTTGTGGTGCAGAAACATTACAGATAACATGAAAATCTCATCCAAGAGTCCAATTTCAATTTTTATTATTCCTCAAAACAATAGTATTCCCAATTGCATGGAAGACGATGATGTGATAGAGTTTTGACAGCCCTGAACCAATCAATCTGCTATGCTTGAAGTGCCAAACATTCAAGTCCCAACTGCCACCACATCTACACAATCTTCCCACTTAATTTCTCTGAAAGGTTTTTTGCAGTTATCTGCATTATCAAACAAGATTGGCATAAAAGACATTGCAAAACAGGAAAGATGCCTTAAAATAGATGTGGCGTTAAAAAGGTTTGAGGAACAACTCCAGGAAAGTCCAAGACATGGTAACATTTTATATTTCTTTTCAATGTAGTGTCCCTCAACTTTAAATGTACTTGTTCCATTTGTCCTTCAATCTGTCTGACAGTGAAATGGAAGTTTCAGATTTCTCCATCAGCCACGTCTCAGTTAATTCAGGCAGTTCCTATTCATCGGTGAATCGGCGGCAATGCAGGTGGGACTCATGTCAAAAAGGATAACAACACGTGGGGTCATGGTTTGGGCTCAAAGAAGAGGAATCTTGCTGCATAACGGAAATCTGCCCAAGCATGGTCCGAGTGCACAGACGCGTTGTCCTGGAGGAGCACACCTTTGTTCACCTTCGGTGTTTGTCCTTGATGTTGCAAATTTTGCATTCTGCAAACCCCACCCAGCTCTTCCAGGATGTAAGTAATCCCTTCCTGGTTCAATTCCATTGAAATTGAGGATTACTTCCCACCTCCACCACCTTTTCTTACATTTGTGGAAGTGCCTTCCGGAAAAGGTGCACTCTCCTCTTCAGGACTCCAACAAACAGCATGCCACCATCTAGTGTCCTCCATCCCTATACCTGTAATCATTTCTTCCCCTATTAACTCTACCTCACTCAACCCTCTTGCGGTTAGTTTCCTCCCCTCTCCTCTTTTGTTGTCAACTCATTCCCTTGCTTGGTACATTTAAACTGTGGCCCATCTATTTTACTACGTTGCCTTTTCCAGCTGTGTCACTGTGTTGCCTTCCTTTCCTTTTATCAACTTTCTTTTCCACAAGTATCTATTTTGTATAAATAAAAAACGGCTCCAGGGTCCTAACAAATATGCTGTTCCCAAATCCTTTTGAACACTCCCTCAGAG
>CM068952.1:128575932-128590673 GCA_035128595.1 Eptatretus atami | reverse complement strand
CCCGGTGGTGGGACGTGTTGGACATTGAAAAGCTATGGAGTTATTGCCTCATGGTGGTTACCTTTCACCTGTGGCCCAGCAGTAGCACTGCCTGACCCCCTGCACTTTAGACACTGCTTGCACTTTAGAGCATGATTGCCTCCAAATTGGCATAAAGCTGGTCAACCACGAAGCGACTGCTTTGACATTTTACAGATCCTCAGCCGACTCGTTATTAACAGTCTTGGCAGGTTGGGGGAAGGGTGGAGGGGTGAGTGATATATGACACAATACTCCTTATATGAACTTTGAAGGTAGTGGAGAGGTCTTCAGAAGACAGAAGATTAGATACTTGTCACAGTGCCCAGCCTCTTGCAGCTATGGCATTGATGTGGATGGCCCAGGTGACTTCTGGGCTCAACCAACTTTCTTGATTTTGATCACAAACACCAGGAGTTTAACAATAGAGGATTCTAGGTTGGCAGCCATGGGCACTATTTATATATATATATATCTATATATATATGTGTGTGTGTGTTGTTGTTCGTCTTTCGGCTGCTCCCTTAGGGTCGCCACACGGATCATCCGTTATGATCCGCATACTGATTTGGCACAGGTTTTATGCCGGATGCCCTTCCTGACGCAACCCTGGTCGCCTCTTACGACACAGGGATAAGGATTGGGTTTCGCCATGATTCCGGGCTGCACTACACCCTCTCATAGCGCGGCCAGTGCAGAGCTCCGTCCTCAAGCGATCCTCCAACCCAAGCCTCCGAGTAGCCGGATTACAGGTGCACGCCATACGCCCGGTGTATGTATATATATATATATTTATATATATATTATATATATATATATATTAATTTACAGTATATTACTATTCAAAATATCTATGCAGACACGTACAGATTATAGTAATGTACAGCACACAGTCATTCTTCCTTCCACACATGGTAAAGGAGGGAGGAAAGTGGGTTACACTTCAATGTTTACACTGGCGACAGTTATGCACTACTCATTTAATGAAAAGGCAGCAATATTTTTGATTAAATCCTCATACAATAATGCAATCACAATTGTTTTTAAAAATCACAAATAAGCAAAACTCATCACATCAAGAATGAAAAAGTTTACAAAATGCAGATCATATTGGAACCATTACATCTTACCGAGCGAGCAGTACACATTCCACACCATCAATTTTACCCAAGACGAGTGCATCAGAAGGCTGTGAAATGGAGATGAATAATTTTTTTTTAAAACATTAAGTACATGAAATGTGGGACACATAAAAGAGTGTGATGTTATTTTGGGATTTAAAAGCATTTTGTCAATTTTCTATCAAGGCAGAACAAATTATTACGACTCTCAAGGGATTCGAACCAAAACTATAGGCAAAACCTAGTAGTATCACTTTGATTATATCCTCAAAATGTGAACAAAATATCAATCCATATTACGGGTGAACAAGTTTCAATTGCACCTTAAACACCAATACCTCAACTTCACGCAAAAAATTCAATAAATAAAAACTAGAGGGTTCATAGAACACCTTACCCTAAGCAGTGTTCAGGTACATAATTCAACTGAAATAAAATAATGATTTTAAAGGTCATATTTTTTTTTAATTCCAGATGTTTAGCACCGTTGATGGTGTTATATACACCACCTTATTTAACATGTCCAAGTACTGCGAATCTGAAGGGTTTTGGAAGTGTCAAAAGGGATATTTGTGTTCTACATTGTTCAATTATACATTAAATTTAAATAAAAGAGACTTTAAAAGTCGTAGAAAAATGAAAATCCCGAAGTTCACCACCGTTGATGCAGCGTCATATACTACCTTCTCTAACACCTTCCATTATTTATTTGTGCCGATTGTTTGTCTCATTTAAGATGTCTTTTAAAAAAACAGTAAATTTCCCGTTTAGAATTATTTTCAATTTTATTTGACTGCTAGGTAGGCAGAAAGAGTGAAAAAAAAATATCATCACACTCCTCTCTGCGCATGTGCGATCAGGATGAATTGAGAGTCAAAGTACTGCTAAACTACAGGTTTGTTTTCCGATTGGTATTCAAAATATAACAATCAAATGAAATCAAGTTGTTCATCGATCATAAACTGGCGTTTGTAGATGGACAGACAGACAAGACAGACAGTGAACCAATTGCTTAACCCCACTTTTTGCTTTGCATGCATGCGGTAAAAACATGCAGCACTTTGCACCAAAAACAAAAACATGGGAATCTTTGCAAAATCATGTCGTGAAATTTATTTTGAAAAGAAACCGGTCGATAGTACCCTGAAGCTATTGTAATCTTTCATTGTGCAAAACATGGCTGCAGGCTTGCATCATTGCGAGGGTCGCACATATACAGATGATGCAGTGCCCCTTGTAGGTTAGAGCCTGAATTTGTCATTTGTTCAGGGCACTGGCGATAAACCACCTAGTCTTAGCGAAAGACATTGTAAGATCTTTAATGTCCACCAACTAATACCGGCGGACGGGACACCCAGTTGAACGTCGATGAACGGCACACACATTGACGAATCACCCTGCCTGTGAAACATCGGGACAAAAGTTTATCGCTCAGCCGAGATTTGAATCTAGGCTAAACAGCTTACAGGTGAGTACACATCGCTATCCTTCCAACCCTCAAGAAGCCATTGAAAGTTCACCTCAAACATAAGTAATCAAGTCGATTTTTACAATCGAATCAAATCGTTTACATTGCAACAAAATTAAGTAAGTCACATTCTCTTCAAAGCAAAACAAGCATCTCCACTAAAAGAAGATGAAAGGCACCTTGCCGAAAGGAGTTTCCACAAATTTTTCTTGTCGATTTTTCAAGATGTCGAGAGAGTCTAGCCCAGTGCCACCAATGATTCCAATCTGCAGAATGAAGGTGAAACAATCACACAGTTATTTAAACATTGTTGTCTGAGAAGTACAGAACTGATCTCAAAAATAAATCTATTCAGTTATTCTTTCGATGTTGATCAAACATTTGATAAACATTAGCGAAGTGCTCAAACACAGGTCAAAAATTAACAATAAGACACTGGTAATAGTCCTGGATTCAGTGAGGAAGGGCTCATAAAACTTTCAGGCAAAACAAACAGCAAACTGCACTTTGATCAAATATATGCAAATTAATAACCCTGACTTGTACGTGCATTACCCAATAGGTAAAGAGGACGTGAACTACCTCTGCACACAGATTGATCTCTGCAGCGTCAATGATTGAGTGATTGGGCTTGAACAGCACAGTACCACGTCAGGACCAAGGATTGTTTTTATATACAAACTAACAGTATGAAGTGTTTGTTTGAGGGTTTCAAAAAAAGTTTTTTTTTAACTTCCTAAAATGGTCATGAAGGAAACACCATCTGTAGACCTTTGTTGTCCAAGTGGTCCAGGTGCAAAAGCCAGATTTTGATCTGAGCTGTAAAATACCATAATGAAGTGTGTGTGTGTGTGTGTGTGTGTGTGTGTGTGTGTGTGTGTGTGTGTGTGTGTGTGTGTGTGTGTGTGTGTGTATCAATGGTCACCATGCCAATTGGCTGGATGTTGGTACCTCTTCAACCAGCCATGGCATTGTAAAAAATGACTTCTGCGACTCTATGGGCCTCAGCCAATCAGTGAACCTTCCAACCCAGATTTCTTCCAGTGGCACGTTCTCCCTTCTGGACTTGGTAATGACAAATTTTCCTTCTCGGGGCTCCTGTTCCTATTGGTTCGTCTGATCATGTGCTTGTGAGAGTAAACATCTCTCTGGATATTGCCAGAGCTGCCTCAGTGCCATGGAATCTGGGAGTTCAATCAAGCTGACTGGCAGGGACAGCTCCGATATGAATACTGCCTGGGAACCCTTCCACACATGCTCGCTTTCCTTTATGTACAGATTTATACCATCTCGTCTGCAGTCATCATACCTATCCTCTCAACCCTGATATACAGAACCTTGTGAGGCAGTTGCCTTCAAACAAAACACCTTCTCTTCTTTCACTTCTCTTCATGTGAATGAGTTGGTTGGTGACAAGAACAAGCGGATTACATTTTGGTTCAGGTCCAGATCCGGCCTATCAGTGGGATACAAAATGTAAACTGTTCAGCCTGGTGGAGGTATGCGCTCTACCGAGTGCCATTCTAGTTGCTCCTTGTTATGAAGCACCAAATTATTAGAACGTGTCAGAGGTCCAACACTACATATTGTCAACAAAGACGGCTAAACCTAAAGTTATGTCAGCTCCTGAATTGAAGAACTTGCCACCTAGCCTTTGAAGCCTTTGAACAAAATGTTTAATCGAGCACATCTTCAGGTATGTATTTGGCGTTCAGCATGAAATGCAGATCCTCCTCCATTGAATCCAGTACATTTTGGTTGGGTTCATGATGAAGAGACCAAGTCACTTACACCAGTTACAGTGCCTGCCGATGTTTCACGAGCACCTACTGAAGTTCTTGAGATGATTAGGTGCAGATGTTCCACATATCACTCATGTTCAACAGCATGGTGATGCTGCTCGGCAGCTAAATGATCATGTTTAATGTTTTATAAGTGTTATGGTGAAAACCCATGCCAAAACAAACACACGAGGGTAGCTTACCATTATGAGGATGATGTGAAGTAGTTGATACTATCAAGGATGACTAATTTGTGGAAGTGGGTAACTTACTTCATGCCATTTGAATATTATCACAATATGATTGTGTTGGAATTATTGACCACAGATCGTACACAAGATGGTGCACGATTTTTATGTGCGGCCAGGTCAAGAATAGTCCTGGTCATTTTGGGGCACGTGACTCGTATTGTTGCTGTATGTGGAGTTGTTTTTCCCTTTGGGACACATGTTATGACTGTTCATGGCACAGAGGGCGTGGTTGGGCACGTGTCTGGACTTCCGGTGCACGGTTTTGGGGAAGAAGGGCGCCATCTTGTGTGAGACTTGCATTGAGATAGGGCCGTCCGTGTGGTCACTGGCAGATATACTCTACCGACTCATTCCCCAAGAGGAGTACTTGCTAAGCGCCAAGTTTCAAATTTTTCCTTGGTGCAGTTTCAGATACAGAGGTCCAAAGTTTTTCCGTTTTTCCAATATGGCTGCCAAACCACGTGACCTATGGCATCATAATTATCAGTAAACCATTCTACATGAGTAGTCGCACCTATGGTGAAAATTTTGTCTCAATCTGACAAGCAGTTGCGGAGAAAAACACGAAAGTTCTATGCGGACAAACAAACAGCCAGACAGACAAACAGACCTAAATACAGTACTGTTAGAATCTGGAAGCCTTTTGCACACAAACAGACAGCAGTCCCCGTAGCTTAGTTATTTCGATAAGTATGTGTTTATAGTTAGAATCCCTCCTGTCTAATGGGAATTTTGTGTGGCACTGTGAGTTATTTATAGTCAGGTTTATTACATCTATAACAACAACAACAACGGCAACAACGGCACCGTCCCTGACTCAACTCGGTCGCCATTGCCCACGTGTTTTTGGCTGAAGGCGTGGGTGGAGCCTCCATCGCCTCAGATCCGACTCCACCCCAGAAAGGTGGGAGTTGCCCGCCTACCGTGGGCCTGTCCAATGAGGGACGGCCAGCGGATCGCGTGATGAACCGTCCATTCAGGAGGCGAGTGGCGAGAAAAGAAACCGGCCACCTTAAGAGAGTAGAGAGTGATCATGGTGACTGCTTAGTGTCTACAGTCTTGGTGGCGATTGCTGAGCGTCTGCAGTCTTGGTGGCGATTGCTGAGCGGCTGCAGTCTTGGTGGCGATTGCTGAGCGTCTGCAGTCTTGGTGGCGGATTTGCAGAGCGTCTGCAGTCTTTGGTGGCGATTGCAGAGCGTCTGCAGTCTTGGTGGCGATTGCAGAGCGTCTGCAGTCTTTGTGGCGATGCAGAGCGTCTGCAGTCTTGGTGGCGATTGCAGAGCGTCTGCAGTCTGGTGGCGATGCAGAGCGTCTGCAGTCTGGTGGCGATTGCAGAGCGTTGCAGTCTTGGTGGCGATTGCAGAGCGTCTGCAGTCTTGGTGGCGATTGCAGAGCGTCAGGTCTTGGTGGCGATTGCAGAGCGTCTGCAGTCTTGGTGGCGATTGCAGAGCGTCTGCAGTTGGTGGCGATTGCGAGAGCGTCTGCAGTCTTGGTGGCGATTGCAGAGCGTCTGCAGTCTTGGTGGCGATTGCAGAGCGTCTGCGTCTTGGTGGCGATTGCAGAGCGTCTGCTCTGTGGCGATGCGATGCGTCTGCGGCGTGAGCGGGCCGAGTGGTGCGGGCGCGCGCGCGGGAGCGGGCGCGTTGGAGGCTGCGCGGCTGGCTGGTGCTCCTTGTGGGCCGTGGGTTTGAGTCCCACCATGGTGGTTGAGTCGGTGTGCGCACTGAGGTGGAAGTACTCCGGCCCGGCTCTCCGAAAAGACCACTGGTCCGTTTCTGTGTGTGTGTGTGTGTGTGTGTGTTGTGGTCCGTGGGCCCCGTCTACAAGAGAATCGTTAAGTGCCTGTTCATTTTACATTACATTTATTTATTCGTGATAATCTGCTCTGTGTCTCCCTTCCGGATTATTGTTGTAAAATAAACCCCCGTGTTGAATGTTCCAGTTCGTTGTTCGTGTTTTCTTTCATTGACCCAGCCACTGCGGGTTTGAGAAATAGTAAGGCCGTTGGTGCCGTAAGTTGTCATTGGGACGGTGCGGCTCTGGTAACTCCGCTCGGTTACGCTGGATCCGAGTCGTTACCTGCAACTCGGATCGGACAGAATCGCCGAGGTGTGGTTCCCCGGTAGCTAGACTGCGTGGTTTATAGTATATTGGAGATCGAGACAATTACCCTACGCCACGCGCTCGAAATATTGGCGTCCACGTCGCTAAGGACCCGTGACCTTTGGAGTTATCCAAGGGTCACAACTAAATTCCGGGTGTTCGGTGGGAGACGCTCTACTGCTCCACCTAGTGGTCGTTTATCGCCACCGAACCCCGGCCCACAACAATAACAACCCTCTCCTTTGGCAAGGTTAAAAATAAATTAGGAACCCACAGCATGCTCTTAAAATGAGACAATGATGGACTGAACGCCTAACCCTGTGTCTGAACTAATCACGTGCTGCAGATTGTTCAGGACGCAGGATCCGTGCTCACTGGCCCTCCATTCAACTCACACTACCACGGAACCGTGCTCACTGGCCCTCCACTCGACTCACCACTGCCCGAACCGTGCTCACTGGCCCTTTCGACTCGCACTCCCACGGAACCGTGCTCACTGGCCCTCCATTCGACTCGCACTCCCACGGAACCGTGTACTGGCCTCCATTCGACTCGCACTCCCACGGAACCGTGCTCACTGCCCTCCATTCGACTCGCACCCACGGAACCGTGCTCACTGGCCCTCCATTCGACTGCACCTCCCACGAACCGTGCTCACTGCCCTCCATTCGACTCGCACTCCCACGAACCGTGCTCACTGGCCCTCCATTCGACTCACACTCCCACAGAATCGTGCTCACTGGCCCTCCATTCGACTCGCACTTGCACGGAACCTGGCTCACTGGCCCTCCATTCGACTCGCACTCCCACGGAACCGTGCTCACTGGCCCTCCAATCGACTCGCACTCCCACGGAACCGTGGTCACTGGCCTCCATTCGACTCACACTCCCACAGAATCGTGCTCACTGGCCTCCATTCGACTCGCACTTGCACGGACCGTTGCTTCAATGCCCTCCATTCGACTCACACTCCCACAGAATCGTGCTCACTGGCCCTCCATTCGACTCGCACTCCCACGGAACCGTGCTCACTGGTCCTCCATTCGACTTGCACTTCCACGGTCACTGGCTCTCCACTGGGCACTGTAGGTCGGACACGTACTCCAATTATGTTGGCGCAACGCTCCAGACCTCTGTCACGTGGACCTCCTTTCGAGGAAAATGGAACCCGTATCATTTTCGTAACAATAGGGACGAGATGGTATTCTCTTCACAGAGAGGTGGTGCTGCCGAAAGCATTTCTTGGCAAGGGTTGTGTTTGACTGTGGCGTTTGCAGCTCGAAAGGCATCAGGTTTATGAGTTGACCTGGCGAGGGGGCATCGCCTTCTGTACGTGGGTTTCGCCATTTTGATTAGAGCACACCTGCACGGGGTGTATCTCTGGTGTGCTGATGAGCTCGCATATAACACGTGGTTTGCCATTAGCTTTCTCAGTACTCAGTTATGGCGGGAATTTTTAATTTCTTCAGGGTGCCGGAGATAGCTCGCCTACTCTTCGCGGAGGACGGCACATACACGAATACGTCGGCACGCCCTGCCTGCAACACAAGATGCTGACAAGATCAACAAACGCTCAATTAAATAACCGACCACATCGTTATCGTTATCGTTATCGTTATCGTTATCCAACTCTTGAACATGAAAATGTGAAAACACAGAGACGTGCGTAATAAACAAATGAAGAAGCACGTGTTCGTGTTGTATAATATAAATATAGTTATTGTTTGTTCTACCTTAAAGGGCGCCATTGCATTCAAACTTCCTCGGCGTAACGTCGTTGTCTGTCCACACACTTTGCTTGCACAGAGGGTGGAGGAAAGCATCGAAACTAATTTATTCACAAGTTTGTTATTTAAATAATAATAATATATCCAAAACCAAATAAAATTTCATATAACATATGAGGTTTCAACAGGTACGGCTAATTAAAAGTTCATTTTACCCGTTTTAAAGACCTTAATGGGTTAATGCAATTAGGCGGTGTATTGATATACTTCACTAGTCTATTGTTTCTTTTTATCACTTTATTTTTTCAAGAGTAACAAAAAAGAAAACTAAGATAGCTCACAGTTGTCGCCCTTCGCCATCGTTTGGTTTCGAATTACCAGCGAAGAACCAACCCGTCCTGACGGATGGGGTAATTTACCACAGAATCACGGATTTCATCGCCTCCGCGCCAATTTTCTAAAGTGAGGG
Organism: Eptatretus atami; assembly: GCA_035128595.1. Taxonomy (NCBI): domain Eukaryota; kingdom Metazoa; phylum Chordata; class Myxini; order Myxiniformes; family Myxinidae; genus Eptatretus; species Eptatretus atami. The sequence continues at coordinate 128,581,735 of CM068952.1, read as the reverse complement.
TTCCTTCGGACGTCAATATATTATATATCTAGAGTTCATAATGTGATTTATCGAATTTATTTATATACAATGTTTCTTGTTACATTTTTTGTGTCAAATGCACCTTCTGAGGTAGTCAGCATGTTCAGAAGAGGGTTTTACATTGCAGACGCTGTTTTCTCGGAGTGGCATTACGCCTCTCAGCGGTGACGGTCTGTCGACGAGACGTGATGACGTCAGCGAATGACCGAAGATGTCATGACGTCATTACGCCTCTCGGCGGTGACGTCACACGTCGCCACGTAAACGAATGTAAAAATTAGAAAATCGCCAAAAATTCCCAAACCTGTCCATCTCCACCATGAAACCGAGCAGCCTGAAATTTTTCATGCACACCAAAGGAACTCCAAGGGAGTGAGTGCATGAGTGAAAAATGGGTGTTTGGGTAATAATATAGACCAGCAGTCACACTCACCCGTTGAACGATCAACGAGATAGATGCTTTGAATCATGAAATTTGAAATTTGAGAGCTATTCACGATAAAAGAAAGAGATTTAATTGTGAAATTTTGATATAAATAATATAACTCATTAAAATGAGGTGTCCTTCAACAATTAAAACCATACAAGATGTGTAGATGCATGATTTTAGGTTTATGATATATGAACAGGAATAGTGGTGATGACATGTTGTGCATTTACAATGAGAAGTGAGTGCCACTACCTATGTTGACTTGCCTGATGGGGGTATTGATTAGGACAGCCTTGAAGATGACGTTTTGGGTGAATGTTCGTGTCTTTGTTGTGTCTTTCTGTGGAGAACTTGTTGACTTGAATTGTGATCATGGACTGCAGAGAGTGTGTTCTTGACAAAGTGACGTGGAGCTGTCCGTGGGTGAAAACTGGTTGTCGAAGGTATGTTCCTACCTTGTTGAATGTCATGTTGATAGTGGTGCAAAAGGCAAGTCTTTTGGGGAATTGAGTGCGTTGAAATTGGAAAGGGTAGATTTGTGTCTGATGGAGTGATAGGATATCCCAGGATCCTGAGTTCAAATCCCACTCGGTTGTTGAATTAATACCAGGTGGGGTTGACTCTGCCTGTCATCCTTCCGAGGTCGGCAAAATGAGTGCCAGCATGCTGGTATCCTGTGTCGGAGTGGTGACCCGTCCAGGATTGTGCCCAATAGCCAAGGAGACTGCTTAGGCAGCACCGACGCTCTGCCCAGAGTATGGTCCCAATAGATGGATGGATGGAGTGAGACGAATACATGCAATGAAGATACGCTTGTTTGAGCTGATAACTTGTTCTTGTGTAGATGATATACTTTTAGAGACGTGTTCCATGACATAAGCCTTGCCTTATGTCCAAGTTTCTCTAAAGCATTATAACAGCTATTTTCTATTGTTGCACTTTATGTTGTGGCACAGCTGAAGGAGTTGTAGAATTGATGAATTCTGTTGGGAAGTTATCCTATTCTGCGGCATCATCACATCTGATGCTGTTGCGATCATCAGCATACAGATCATTGGGACGCACCCTCGGGGCAATGGTGATCACCGCAGCAGATTTCAGTCGATCACCACCGACGACGACGACCACAACACGAAAATTGAAATATTGCGCTGTGTAATGAGCGGCACCCCTGCTCCATCGAGATGGGTGGCTGTGGGCGAAAGGGAGGGAGTTTATTTTGGTTGACCGCGCACCTGTGCAAAGTCGACAGCAGTCGACTAACCCTAACCCTAACCCTAACCCTAACCCTAACCCAAGTCATTTTTGCGTATTATTATATAGATTAAAAAAACAGAAAAATCTCTGGATGAAAGCGTTAATGAAATAAGCCTGCAATGTCAGTCATGACATTTGTCGATTAGTAAAGATTTACAACACCATTAACGTTCGGAGCGAAGATTCTGGACACAGCTCAGAACGGATGCAGACGCATTCTGGGAAGTCAAAAGCTTAGAATCTCTGCAAAGCTGACAGCAGCTGCAAGCTGATATTACTCTGCGAAGCTTACATCATGTTGTAAAGCTTATACTGCGTTGCAAGGTTCATATGAAGCCACGAGGCCATCGGTGCCATGAGACCCATTCTACGTTTTATCGACATACAAGCGCTACTCGTTAAAGGAGGATTAAAGTGTTTCACGGAGCCTTCACGGAGCTTTTCGGAGCTTTCATGGAGCTTTTCGGAGCTTTCACGGAGCTTTTCGAAGCTTTCACGGAGCTTTTCGGAGCTTTCACGGAGCTTTCACGGAGCTTTTCAGAGCTTTCACAGAGCTTTTCAGAGCTTTCACGGAGCTTTTTGGAGCTTTCACGGAGCTTTTTGGAGCTTTCACGGAGCTTTTTGGAGCTTTCACGGAGCTTTTCGGAGCTTTCACGGAGCTTTTCGGAGTTTTCACAGAGCGATTAAAGAACTTTCTCGAAGCTTCTTTGGGAATGAATAAATGGCCGAAGGTTTCTGAATGAACACTACTCCTTGTGTCTATATCTGTGTGTGACATCAAATGAACCTGCGATACTATGAGCACAAAACCCCGAGCAGCCAATAAGCGCTTGCTGCTATTACAGTGAAACACTTTATCGTGTACAGTTTAAGCCTGTACAGTGCATCAGTTTTGTATCACTGTAAACCGTTAAAGTGTAACGGTCGTGTGCCTAGAAGGATCGAAGCTGATTTTAACCCATTCTGCTGTGTTAATTACCCTGTACTATCTGTGTTGAGATGGGTTTAAATATATGTAATGTATAGCCTATATGTTTGAGCACAGTGATGTGATTGATCTTAACCATAGCTGATTTTGTAGTGCTTTTATTTTCAAGTTGTTTTGAACTTGTAATCATTTGTTTAAATTACAAATGAGTACAGGTAAAGAATCACTAGTCATGCTTGATGTAAGTAGTGATGTACGCACACACAGAGATGATGAGGAAGTACGTCGCTCTGATCGAGAACCCAAACCCACTGATGACTACACTGAATGGAAGTTATTTCAGCAGAAACATAATTTGAAATCAGCCATTACGAGCTGGCGCAAGAGGGCAAGAAGCATGGAAAGAGACCCTCTCTCAAAGACCACTTTCTGCAAGGTCCTGATCGAACAAATGCCTTGGATTGAGTCCTTTGCGGGTTCCGCCAGGAGCTGATTGCACTGATTTGTGACATTGAGCAAATGTTCTTCCAATTCAAGATCAAGAAAGAATAACGAGACTTTCTCCAGTTTCTTTGGTGGATGACTTTGAAAATGAACCAGTTGAATGCTGGATGAATGTTCATCTTCTTGGCGCCAAGTCCTCTCCATCACATTGATGCGTCTGCGGATGCTCTCCTGCAGTTGGGTTACTTTTTTTCGGTTGGTGGCAGGATTTCAACTCTGGCCACCGTAAAACCCTTCAGGCCGCAAAACACAAGAAAACCGCAAATAAAATTGAAACCCCACTCCTTCGAAGGGCAGCTCACCGGATGACTGGATTGGGGCAAAGCCTTCGGAACCCCCGCTCTTTGATGATAAGAGGAAAACCACAGGGTCACCTTCCTGGGTCAGATTGCGGTAGTGTGTGTCTGGTTGGTGCTGAGGTGTCGTCCACCAGATGGTGGTCTCCTTGGGTTAACCTGAGGCAGTTCCTTCGGGTGGGTGCAGAGAATGTCCTATCCCTAAGAGAGGAGGGTCACCTGTCTCTGTTATCATCTGAACTCAAGCATTTAAACATCAGTGTTGCAGCACTATCTGAGGTTCGGAGAGCGGATAGTGGCGAGATCATGGAAGGTGGTTTCACTTACTATTGGTCTGGTCGCTCTGATGGTTACCATGCCCAAGGAGTTGCCGTATCTGTGTCCAATAAGCTGATTCCAATGGTAATTGAGGTAACACCGTTCGACGAGCGTATTATGAGACAAAGGATTCGTCACTCCTTGGGTGTCATTTCCCTGGTCTCTGTATATGCTCCGACTGAGGCGAGTGATCTCACCGTGAAGGACGCATTCTATGCCACGCTCGAGTCTGTGGTTGATCAGTGTCCCAGGCGAGATACTCTTCTCGTATTGGAGGATTCCAATGCATCGACTGGAACTCATACGGATGGTTTTGAGACATGTGTCCCCCATCAACCAGACCCCATGGGTCTGGAACTGTGAACCAGAATAGCACTAAGTTCCTTGACTTTGCAAGAAAATCATGGACTTAGGATGGCTGGTTCATGGTTTTAGCACCCACAGGCTCATCATTGGAACTTGGTATTCCAATGCTGCTGGTGTCACAAAGGAGAATGACCATGTGCTGGTTGATGGTCACTGGAGGATGATCCAGAACTGCATGGCCTACCGGAGTGCTGAGTTCCTCAATACCGACCACAGGCTTGTGGTATCAACTCTAAGTTGAAGCTTAAATCAGGGAGAATGGTACCATCCCAGCCCAGGCTGGATGTTGGCAAGCTCAAGGACAAGAGGGTAGCTGAGGAATTTGCGAACAGGCTGAGAGGGGGTTTGGGGGATCTGGATGCTTTTGGGAATCCTGAAGAGTTGTGGAGTGCCTTCAAGACCACCATCCTTAATGTTGCCGGTGGATGTCTTGGAACTCACTGGAGGGTGAAGAAGAATTTTGTCTCTTAAGGGACACTGGATACCATTGATTAGAATCGCAGGACCAAACTTAATGGCAGAGCTGAGCTGTTCAAGGAGTTGAGGCGTAAAACTGTACGTGTGCTGTGGGTGGACAAGGAGGCTTATGTGCAAGGAATCTGTGAGGGGGTAGAGATTCACCTGTGGTCAAGTGATTCTTCTCCTGCTTACAGGGGATTTCACGAATCGCATTCTTCCAAGCCCATCCCTCGGTGTTCTGCAGGTAGAGGGGAGGGCGGTGTGCTCTTGACAGAGGAGTTTGAAGTGAAGGCCCGCTGGGCCAGTTACTTTGAGCGGCTGTTCCAGGCTGATCCACCAGCTGTGCAGTTGGATGTCGGGGATGTTACTATCCCTATTGCTGATCCTCCAATCAACTGTGATCCACCTTCATTTGTGGAAAACAGGCTGCAGTGAACCGGTTGAAATGGGGTAAAGCTCCTGGGATTTGTGGCATCCATGCTGAACTTCTCAAGACTGGTGGAAATGCTGCACTCATGTCATTGCATGCAGTTTTGTGCTCTGCCTGGAACACAGGCATCATCCCAACTGACTGGAAGAGGGGCCTTGTTGTCCCTCTCTGGAAAGAGAAGGGTGATCGCCAGGAATGCAGCAGCTTCTGAGGGGCGACGCTGCTCTCAGTGCCGGCAAGGTCTTTGTCAGATAATTCTTGATAGGGTTCGCCACCATCTGCTTGAGCACCAGTGCCCAGAGCAGTCAGGCTTTTCACCAAAGAGGTTAACGATTGACCGTATCCTTGCCTTTCGGGTCCTCACCGAACGCAGACAAGAGTTTCAGCAGGGGCTGCTTACAGGCTGTGTTGACCTCTGCAAAACATTCGATTCAGTAAATCGGGATGCCCTCTCGAGGATTCTTTGTCTTTGTGGGGTGCCACCAAAACTGATCAATCTGATGTCTGAACTATACTCTGGTACTGAGAGTGCTTTGAGATGTGGTGATACCATCTCCGACTTATTTCCAGTTGTTGCTGGAGTTTGTCGGGGTGTGTACTGGCCTCTGGAATGTCAAGATCTCTGACCTTGATTTCGCAGATGATGCAGTCATTTTTGCAGAGACTCTGGATATCCTTTTGGGGGCCCTCAAGGGACTGAATGAGGAGTTGGAGCCGTTGGGACTACAGGTTTCCTGGGTCAAAACTAAGATCCAGGCTTTCAATGACATCTTAGATGCTGCTATCTTGTCTGT
>CM068952.1:128551033-128565297 GCA_035128595.1 Eptatretus atami | reverse complement strand
AGGAGCTGGTAGTCACTGATGGTGAAGCAGTCATCTGCCTTCCAAAGCAGGAAGATGAAAGCTCTCTGGATCCATGCGGTCAAGAAGAGGCGGACACTCGCATCATGCTACATGTGGCCCATGCTGCAGACATGACCACAGTCGGATTCAAGTTCGAACCATAGACACCGATGTCGTCGTCTTGGCGGTGATGGTAGCCCAGGCACTACCATGCGTGATGAACTCTGGATTGCCTTTGGGACGGGCAAGAACTACCGCTACATCCCTGCCCATGAAATAGCTGCCTCCCTCGGTCCACAGAAGGTACATGCCCTCCCTGTCTTCCACGCCATGACCGGATGTGACACGGTATCAGCATTCGTGGGGCATGGGAAGAAATCTGCCTGGGCCACATGGACTCGTTTCCAGAACTGACAGATTCTCTTGTGACCCTCACCACCATGCCAGTCAACATCCAGGATGACACAATGCACTGCATTAAAGGTTTGTGGTGCTCCTCTATGACCGCGCCAGTCCATATACGGACGTCGAGGCCAGAAAGAAACTCTTCGCCAAGAGGCTCCGTCCAGCGCATCCCACCTACCTACGATGCTTTGGAACAGCATGTGAAGAGATCAGTCTCCAGAGTGGCTATGTCTGGGGGCAGGTCTTGGTCCTCAACCCGTGCTTCCATCACCAACAAGCTGGGGCTGGCGGCAAACAGAGGATGGGTCCTACGAACCGCTCTGGACCACACTCCTGAGGCTTCAAAAAGCTGCTTCGAGCTGGTGTCGTGCGGCTGCAAAAAAGCTGTAGAAACCGCTGCAAATGCAAGAAGGCTAATCTGCAATGCACTGGACTGTGTGCTTGTGAAGGAGAATGCCAGTAGACAGACGCAGTAGACAGACTGAGATATCGGCCTAGCTTAGAATGTGCAAATGCAAAGTCGCATTGCTTGTAAAAGTGTTGACTTCTTGATCCAGAGCCAGTACACTTGAGCTCAGAAACTCATATTGTACTAGACTGATGTATGCGTGTACCATTGTGCCTGGTAGAATGGTAGTAGACAGTAAACCGTAGCTGCTTCAAAGTGAAGTGTGCAATAATTTGACTACATTTTCTGAGTTTGTCATTATCACGATTATCAGTTCCTTTTCAAAATAGAGTAAAGTATGTAATCTATAATGCAATTTTTGTTGATTCCAAACCATTGAATGTGATGAATATCATTTGAACTTGTTCTCCAGGCAATAATGGGTACTTTTCAGCGAAAAGTTTCAGGAGAGCAGCAATTTACAAATCAAATAATGGCTTTTTACCGAAAATACTGGCTCATAATATTTGAATACGCCTTTTCATGGTCAATTTACTGATTTTACACTTTCCTTATATCTACACCAATACAAATATAAAAAAAATAAGAGCATATAGCCAATTTCGCTAAAGTAGAATGGCGGCCATTTTGAAAATGGTCGCCGAAGCTGACGAAGGCACAATCTCGGGTGGCTTCATATCTAGAATTGTTCGGAATACATTATTCTACATGTGTACCAATTTTGGTGCTTTTATGCAAATTTGAACAATTGATCTGAAATATCAGACTACGCTGCAGGACTATAGGGACGGGACCCTAACTAAAAACATACTTACTGATATAACTGATCTATAAGGACTCTGGCTGTTGTTGCGATGGGTTTCAGATTCGTAACAATAGAGGGGTAATGGGGGTGGTGGCAGGACTTTTAGGTTGCTTGAGCATTTGATGGGTGATTGTGTGCATGTGTACGGAGTGCTGTCTGCGGTAGTATCGTCAAGGGGTGGTGTGTGGTTGATGTTTCTCCACCCAAACTGCCCTCCCCACTCCCCTCCCCCCCATCCCCCACTTCAGAAAGAAAAACTACAAAAACAAAAACAAGCAGTCATAGACTGGTACTTACGAAATCGTCAATTGACCTCTGACCTTGTCTAATAAAAGCTGTCTCTAGAGAAGGTAGCGACGCAACACAGAAGTTTCTCACGATGATTCTGTACAAAACCATCAAAAATCGAATGTTTGACCTCACTGTGACCTTGACCTTTGACCGATTTTGACCAAAATCTAATCAGCGCTAGCAATCACCCTCCTGAAATCACGTGGTGTAATTTGACATTGTAGCTTCTTCCGTTCTTGAGTTATCGTGCCTACAAAACAAACACAAACAACAACACACACACACAAACAACCACAAACAAACAAAAACACAAACAGAGGATGGAAGTCATCAATATACTGTTACGGCTGTGGAAATTCGCATACACCATAAAGGGTCTTAGATCAGTTATGACGCTAAGTTTATGTTCAGATAGGTCCCCACGTTGTTTAAGGGAATTCTTCGTGTTCACCGGGCTGCGACCCTTTGAGATAGCCGTTTTTCTTTATCTATCGTTATTTTGAACCACACAAACACACTCACTCTCCACTGCCCGCTGCAGGTCTCGCTCCATAGACTCCACGCTTCGCGTTCACGAAGCGGCAAACAACAGCCGCGCAAGGAAGGAATCTACGAGCTGCCGCGGGGTTTCCGTCCCTATTTTCCCGCGCTTGTGTGAAGCAACGTGACCACTCCTACTTTTGCAATTTCCAAGAATGCGCTTCGAAAATTCCAAGAAATCCAAGGCGCAGGTTTTGCTGTACAACAAACAATTTATGGTCTCCAGCTTGTGTATTACGATACAACACATTCGGCGAATCCGCATCGTTTAACTTAAATAGTCACAAATTGAATATCATAAACCGCATGTACTAGCCTGGTTCCCGGCTGTAGGATCAAGCCGGGAACCAGCTACGCATGTACATGGAAAACAAGCGCTTCACGTTTTGATTTTTTTCATTGATATTTCTCTGGATACCACCAAGAGATTGATTTTTTCACAAGTATCTTTTGATACTTCTGTCAAGCAATTGCAAAAATCGAAAATTCATCGAATCAAGGCGCTCCTCAAAGAGGTGCACCGGTACACAGCAAGCAGTGTCTAAGCTGAGTGTCTCATAACACTTGCTCTATTTTTGCCAGGTCGGATAAACTGGTGTAGGTCTCAGATTAGGCACTCCTCAGCGAGCAGTGGCACGATCCAGAAACCCAACTGTTCTCAAGAAAGAGACTGGTCGATTTATACGATCTTCCGGATCGTGAACGAACAGTCTCTTCGTTCTTGCGAGTTTGGTTGGCATCCACGTACCGTTTGTGACATCGTCCGTACATGACGTCTTCCACGATACACTTCAGGGGTTTCCAGGTATGACACGACGTACCGCTGTCGCGTGCTACGCACTGGCGTGCAAGGATCCGGTTCTGCACAGATGACGTGTGTAGACGATTTGTGCGGAGGTGTTTGATCATATTCACCTCCGAGAAAATGCGTTCCACGCAGGCTGAGGACTGTGGGAGCACACAGCAAGGCACACATGAATTTCCCGAGAACGAGGAACTTTGGAACTCCGTTTCCATCTTTGACCTGTTGGATATGATACCAGAATTGCGAGGGGTTCATGCTCACGTCCTTCAGCGTGTCTTTGTAATGCACCAGTGCTCTCCATTGATCGTCCAGTACATAGAGGTCCTCTTCGCTGACCAGCTGCGGCATCTTAATGGCCAACGGAACGACGCTTTTAACGCGGTTGGTGGACAGGGCGTTTTCTGGGTCAATACACGGCAGATGTGCGAGAAGACTGTTTGGGTGTCAAGTCGAAGCGCTTTCTGATTTCACAGCACAGCTGGACCAGATAACTTTGGCAGTCTTCTCTGAAGTTCTTCTCCTTGTCCTGAAGTGGCGCCCTCTGCAATCGGCTGTACATCGACCGCCAACGTTCACTTCTTGCCATGGTTTGAAGTTTGCGGTATTAGTCGGGTCAATCTCGGCGAGGTCGGCACTTTCCATGACGCCTTCCCTCACGAACATACTCAGGATTTCTCTGTAACCGTCCCTTATCGACGCAAATACTCGATGTAAGCGGAAGGATTCTGACTGGAACTCCAAATTCAAGGTGTCGATTTTTTGGAACGATGTAGTTGAGAAACAACAATGTGTTTCGTTCCACTGGTAGTCATGGCTTTTATATATCCGATGCGCGCCATCGATGTTGTCACAGAAGACTGGGACTGGAAGAAGAGCATGAGCGCGTCCCATTGCTCAATGATGCGAGCTATGACCGCGCTGCGAGAAAGCCACCTTGTTTGGGATAACTTCAGTATTTTGTGCCTTGGGCTTTGAAGCGCCTCCTGAATCAGATGAAATTCGTGCTGGCGCTTGCTGCTGCGGGAGAAATAGCCGCAACCGTCCTTTATCCAAGCCTCCAGCCATGACGGAAGTTTGTGGCTGGCAGCACTCGCACACAACGCCAAAGAATGGCAGATGCACCCCAGTACAAATACGTGGGGAAGGTCTTTTTACAGCTGAGCTTGAAAACCATCCGTGCCCCATCATTGTAGAGCAGTTGGCGCTGGCGAAGGCCAGGATAATTGTTCAGTGGAATGTCTGTGTTCAACTCTCTCTTTACAGTGCCAATAAAGAGCTTTAGCGCTGCGTCTTCGACCTCGAGTACGGCTAGTAGGGAATCGCACACTTTACCCTGATAGTGGTATCGCACGACGATTGCCAGTACCTGTGATACAGAGATATCCGTACTTTCGTCTATGATCAGAGAAAACCAATTTTCTCAGCAGATTGTGGACACGTACTGCTTTTGGTCATGGGCGATTCCACGTTGTACGACGTACGATGCCTTCGTCCTCTTCATTTTCATGGTTGAGGCATTTTTACTGTCGGGAACATGGATGCAAAGAGGTCAAGAGAGATGATCCATCTGTCGAAAGGGAACCTGTGCTCGGCAGCGTACCCAGCGAGTAGCGTTTCCGCTCTCGCACTTTTTCAGTCAAATCTGATTCAGTCGACTTCTTTTGAAGAACTGGTCAATGTTCACCGTCGCGGCTTTATCTACGAGAGCCTTCGTGTGCTTGCTTGTGGCACCGTGTTTTCTTTAGAGCCGATTTCTTGGATCTTTGAATTTGCAGTCGCAGACTGTGCACACTGTATTCATATCACGGTCCTGCCCTATCCACGGCTTTAAATCAGGATCTTTCAACCATTCTTTGTTGAAGCTCATTAGATAGTACTTACGCTTCGGCTCTTCGTCACCAGAGTCCGATAGTTCATCATTTCTGTCCATCATGCCCTTGCCAACTAGGGCCGAAAAACACAGAAAGTTTGAATTCGCAACTTCTAAGACAGAAAGCGAAACCCACACCGGAGACGGCGAGGTGTTGCCACTCCATGTTCAAAGATTCCTATCGCGCGAGTCGGCGCGACTAGACTGGATCCGGCCCACTGCTTTCCGCTGCGCTGCCCAGAGCGGAGAGGACGCAATGAGCTGCCCCCGTCTGTTTTCATCCACACGTTGTTTCGCTTGCCAGCTCGGCCTGTACCGACAATTGGCGCTGGTCAAGCAGTGGTCGAAATTTCCCATGACCAAAAATCCAAGATTCATCCTATTTTTTGAAGAAAACCCAAGATCCCAAGACGTACTTCAAAATCCCAAGATCTTGGGAAAAATCCCAAGGAGTGGTCACGTTGGTGTGAGGGAAGGGGGCAGGGCAGCTCGCTGCGCGATTGGTGTATGCACGGCGTGAGGCGGTCGGAGTGAGGGCACGCTCCTTTTCGAGAAGCTTCTCGAAGAGAGGCGGAGCCAAAAACGGGGAGGAGCGAAGGGCGGAGCCCGCGCTATATAGAGGCGGACCGCACGCGGGCTCTCCCTCTTCTCTTGGCAGTTCGGGCAGCTCGTGTTCAGTTCAGTTCGTGGTGGCTGCTCGTCGAGCTCGCAGCTCGTGTTCAGTCCAGTTCGTGGTGGCTGCTCGTCGAGCTCGCAGCTCGTGTTCAGTTCAGTTCGTGGTGGCTGCTCGTCGAGCTCGCAGCTCGTGTTCAGTTTCAGTTCGTGGTGGTTCTTCTCCTTCGAGCAGCTAGTTCGTGAGCTCGGGCTTCTTCTTTCTTGGGACACGGATGGGAGGCGCCGCTTTGCCAGCTCGGGCGCGCAAGCCTGCGCCACACGAGAGAGAGTGCCGGAGAGAGCTCGCCGACCGTCGCACCACGAGGGTGCAGGTAACCAGCGTCGGTCTCGTGGGCCCATTGGTCATCCACGGCCATAAAGGTTTACGAACCCCGTCTACCCCCTTGCCTATGAGGGGGTCATTCTTTTGTTCTGTGTGAATGATGTGGCGCCGTGTCCGTAAGTAGAACCTGTTTAAGTGACTGTACACTATAAGCATATTCGGTGGTATTGCTTTTGTTTTCCATGCTTTTTTCTGTATATTGCATGACTGCCTTGGCTGTACATACGTGCTGTTTAAATAAATGTGCTTTGTTGAATGTATCCCGTTCGTCGTGTCCTATTTCCCCTTTGAAATGCATTTGCATCGTGGAATGAGTAGTGGGTTTTGAACACCCGAGTAAAGAATAATCACTGAACCGTCGAGGTCGGCGATAACACTGCTCGGTTATCCTGTAGCACGGATGAACCGCTTAAGCGGTTCGTGTCCTAAGCCGACCTGCGGCGTGGTGCAGCCCTCGGTAGGTTACCGCGCGGGTATTTAGGTATACGACATTCGGTGATTCACCCTATTTCCGCGGGTAGAATGCGGACTGGGTTGTGGTGAGGTTAAACCCCCACCCGTGACTGGCTCCTGGTGGTAGTTCCAAGGAGGGTCAACGACTGAATTGTTCCGACCGGTGGGCGACGCGGTCACGATTAGAGTTACGTGGCCGATCGCACGCCAGGCGGTGCCAGAATTCGTAAACAATACTTACGAAATCTTTAGATTTCGTAAGTAATAACATTTTGTATTTTCTTTTTATCCCAATCACCGAAAGTGAAGGTTGTGTTTTCACTCCTGTCTGTCTTGTTATGATGAAAATTGAATTTTTTTTTAATATCATGGCTGCTAATTATATATCATGTCATGTCATTTTTACCTCTGCCACCAAAAGTGAAGGAGTTATGTTTTCACACCCGTTTGTTACTTAGCAATTTTTTTTCTTTTTTTTGACAAGTTATGTTGATTGCCTCCGTTTGTTTGTTTTGTTTGTGTTGGGTGGTCGCTAGATTACCACTATTCTCAGGTTTTCCGTCTGTCTGTATGTCTGTTGGGTGGTCGCTAGACTACCCTTAGTCTCAGATTTTCTGTCTGTCTGTATGTCTGTCTGTTTGTTTGTATGTAATGGACAGCTCTGGAGGCCAGAGGAGTCAACCGATTTTGATGAAACTTGACTGGTAGGTTCATACCAGGATCTAGTTGTATGCTTTTGAGCACCGTTGCTATGGACGCCACCGTTGCCAGCAACGGGACTGAAATTTTAGAAAAAATCCGATTTTTTTTTTTTTTTTTTTTGAAGATCAAAATCGGCTTCCGCGCTTTTAACGCACTATAATCAACCTCTTTGTCAAAAATTTTCAGCCCGATCCATCAAAAACTATGACTAGTATGCAATTATATAGCGACCACCATGTCGCCTACCGACTTGTTTGTGTGTTTGTCTGTCTGTCCGCTCACTTCCAGCGCAAACCGCTCACCAATCGTTCTTAAATTTTCAGAGATTAATGTCACCGACCCTGCGATGGTTTCTGCATTGAAGTGTCATAAAATTTGGTCGACTGAAAAGGTCTACAGCAGCCATAGGCAAATTTGAGCCAAATTTACTAAAATCCTCAAATTTCATCCGATTGACTTGAAATTTGAACAGGATTTGCACATCAGGTCAGTAAATTCAACCACCTATTACTTTTGAGGTTATCGTAGGTCAAAAGGTCAACATAGGCCACAAGGTCACCCAAAATTTGAAATTTGAAGAGCATTTGCATATCAGGTCACTGAATTCAGCGACCAATTGATTTTGAGGTAAACATAGGCCAAAAGGCCAATTTGGACAAATTTTCAAAAATCCTTAATTTTCGTCTGACTGACTTGAGATTTGAAGAGCATTTTCATGTCAGGTCGCTGAATTCAACTACCAATTAATTTTAAGGTCAAATCGTCAACACAGGCCTCATTTCTAAATTGATAGATCGTGCCAAAAACTAAATATATTCACTATCTCAAAAAGTTGTGGACGAGTTATGACAAAACAAGGTGGATGAGTTGGTTAGGTGACAAGAACAAGCGGATTAGATTTTCGTTTGGATCAGCCCATCAGTGGGATACAAATGTGAACTGTTCCACCTGGTAGAGGTATGCACTCTACCGATTGCCATTCTACTTTGTGCTGTTTTGCCAAGTTGTCACATTGTGAGGGATTTTTCATTTGTGTTTGTTTGTCTGTCCACTCGCCTCCAGCCCAAACCGCTCAACCGATTGCTCTTAAATTTTCAGAGAATAATGTCACTGACTTGCGATGGTCCCGCATTGAAGCTTCATAAAATTTGGTCGACAGAAAAGGTCTACATAGGCCAATAGGCCAATTTGAGCCAATTTTCTAAAATCCTCAAATTTCATCCGATTGACTTGAAATTTGAACAGGATTTGCATATCAGGTTATTGAATTCAACCACCTATTACTTTTAAGGTTATCATAGGTCAAAAGGTCAACATAGGCCTAAGGTCAACCCAAAATAGGCAATTTTTTTTAGTTTTTGTAAAATTGTCAATGTTCATCCGATTGATTTGAAATTTAAAGACCATTTGCATATCAGTTCGCTGAATTGAAGCACTATTAATTTTGAGATCAACAAAGGCCAATTTGGGCCAAAATTTTCTAAAATCCTCAATTTTCATCTGATTGACTTGAAATTTGAAGAGCATTTTCAGGTCAGGTCACTGAATTCAGACATCTGTTAATTTTGAGGTAAACATAGGCCAAAGGCAAATTTTCTAAATCCTCAATTTTCCATCGATTCAGTTGAAATTTGAAAAGGATTTACATGTCAGGTCACTGAATTCAACCACCTATTATTTTTTGGGGTCACCAGAGGCATAAAGGTCAAAATAGACAAAAAGGTCAACAATAAGGCCAAATTTCTAAAATCCTCACTTTTAATCCAATTAACTTGAAATTTGAAGAGCATTTTCATGTCGGTCACTGAATTCAACTACCAATTAATTTTAAGGTCAATAGTCAACACAGGCCTAATTTCTAAAATTGACTGGAGAGGACAAAACTAAATATATCACTTCATCTCAAAAAGTTGTGGACGAGTTGTTGACAAAACAAGGTGGATGAGTTGAATAGGTGACAAGAACAAGCGGATTGGATTTTGGTTCGGATCCAGCCCATCAGTGGGATACAAAACGTAAACTGTTCCACCTGGCAGAAGTCTGCGCTCTCCCGAGTGCATTCTACTTTGTGCTGTTTTTGCCAAATTTGTCACTCCATGAGTGATTTTTACTTGACGAAAATCTACGATTTTGTCAAGTATGTTGGTCGGTTCAGTTTGTTTGTTTGTGTGTACGTCTTGCTCTACAGGTCGCATTTCGAGTCGGAATGTCATGGAACTTCACCAAATGGACTTATTGGCCACCAGAATAGAACCCTATAACGTTTGGCATGTCAGGTCAAAGGGTCAGGTCAGGAAAAATTCCTGAAATCCGAAATTATCTTTTAGCATGGGCCGATTTTCAAAAATTCCATGTCTCTGCCAAATCTTAACGGATTCCTTTCAAATTTGAAACACAGACATAGGAGGGGAGTATCTTTGACTGGATTAAAAATTGGTCACATCCGTTACGGATTACGGAGGTGACAGGTATTTTAATTTAACATGGTAAATGCTATATCTGGCGGTTTTTCATGGTAGTCATGATCACTTATGAATCATAATGCCACCAAATATTCAGAAAAATTACCATTCACAGTGAACAATTTAACGGAAATTTTTGTTTTTTTAATTTTTGACTAAGCAAAACTTTGAAATTTTTGGACTCAAAAACACTTTTTGACCCCCCAAAAATTTTTTTAACCCAAACAACTATTGTTGACCCCAAAAACTATTTTAGACCCTAAATCTATTGTTGATCCTAAAAACTATTGTTGACCCTAAAAACTATGTTTAACCCAAAATACCTATTCTCCGATGGTACGCGATTTGTTGAATTTCGTCAAGTCCTGGCCCTATGGGCCATTTTTATTTTATTACTTACGAAATCTTTAGATTTCGTAAGTATATTGATGACTTCCGTCCTCTGTTTGGGTGTTTGTTACTTACGAAATCTAAAGATTTCGTAAGTATATTGATGACTACCGTTTCTGTTTGTTTGTTTGTTTGTTTGTATGTTTGTTTGTTTGTTTTGTAGGCACGATAACTCGAGAACGGAAGAAAGCTACCAATGTCAAATTACACCACGTGATCAGGAGGGTGATGGCTAGTGCTGATTATATTTTGGTCAAAATGGGTCAAAGGTCAAGGTCACGGTGAGGTCAAACATTCGATTTTTGATGGTTTGGTAACAGAACTCGAGAACGGAAGAAGCTACCAATGTCAAATTACACCACGTGATTTCAGGAAGGGTGATGGCTAGTGCTGATTAGATTTTGGTCAAATCGGTCAAGGTCACGGTGAGGTCAAAAATTTCGATTTTTGATGGTTTGGTAGCAGAATCATCGTAGAACTTCTGGTTGCGGTCGCTACCTTCTCTAGAGACAGCTTTTATTAGACAAGGTCAGAGGTCAAGTGACGATTTCGAAAGTACCAGTCTATGACTGCTTGTTTGTTTGTTACTTACGAAATCTAAAAGATTTCGTAAGTATATTGATGACTTCCGTTTCTGTTTGTTTGTTTGTTTGTATGTTTGTTTGTTTTTGTTTGTTGTTTGTAGGCACGATAACTGAGAACGGAAGAAGCTACCAATGTCAAAATTACACCACGTGATTCAGGAGGGTGATGGCAAGTGCTGATTAGATTTTGGTCAAAATCGGTCACACGGTCAAGGTCACGGTGAGGTCAAACATTCGATTTTTTGATGGTTTGGTACAGATAACTCGAACGGAAGAAGCTACCAATGTCAAATTAACCACCGTGATTCAGGAGGGTGATGGCTAGTGCTGATTAGATTTTGGTCAAAATCGGTCCAACGGTCAAGTTCACGGTGAGGTCAAACATTCGATTTTTCTGTTGACAGAATCTGTAGATTCTGGTAACTTAGAATAAACACGTCAGTACGAAATCGTAGAAAGACGAGCTGTACCATGTCAAATTACAACCACGTGATTCAGGAGGTGATGGCTAGTGCTGATTAGATTTTGGTCAAAATCGTCAACGGTCCAGGTCACGGTGAGGTCAAACATTCGATTTTTATGGTTTGGTAGATACCGAGAACGAAGTCAATCAGCAGGATTCAAGGGACTATGCTGTTGTTTTGGCAGGTCAACGCTCACGTGACATTCGTTCTTTGAGAAGACTTGGACCGAGCAGTTTTATTAGACAAGCTCAGAGGTCAAGTTGACGATTTTCGTAAGTACCATCTATGACTGCTTGTTTGTTTGTTTGTAGGCACGATAACTCGAGAAGAAGAAGCTACCATGGTCAAATTACACCACGTGATTCAGGAGGGTGATGGCTAAGTGCTGATTAGATTTTGGTCAAAATCGGTCAACGGTCAAGGTCACCGTTGAGGTCCAACATTCGATTTTTGATGGTTTGGTACAGATAACTCGAAACGGAAGAAGCTACCAATGTCAAATTACACCACGTGATTCAGGAGGGTGATGGCTAGTGCTGATTAGATTTTGGTCAAAATCGGTCAACGGTCAAGGTCACGGTGAGGTCAAACATTCGATTTTTGAATGGTTTGGTACAGAATCATCGTAGAAACTTCTGGTTTGGCGTCGCTACCTCTCTAGAGACAGCTTTTATTAGCCAAGGTCAGAGGTCAAGTTGACGATTTTCGTAAGTACCAGTCTATGACTGCTTGTTACTTTACGAATCTAAAGATTTCGTAAGTATATTGATGACTACCGTTTCTGTTTGTTATCTTGGCCAAAAACGAAGTTTTTGCAAGATATGTTAGTCAGTCTGTATGTTTTTTTTTTTTGTTTTTTGTTTTTTTGTTTGTTTGTTTGTCTGTAATCACGAAAAAAAAATTCTTGCAGACCACAGTTTTCATGGAAAATTTTTGTAACTTCGCTATCAGAGGCCTATGGAGGTCCTTTCAGGCATAAAGTTTGAAGGTCAAGGTCAAAGGTCAAGGTCACTGTCGCAAATCAGGGGAATCGACAAAACCCTTATTTTTTTGAGTAATTTTGATCGGATCGTCTTCAAACTTCATGGGAATTAGTTCATGGTCTGGCGCTCAGCTGATTAATTTTTGGTGGCGATTGCTTGACCTTCATGGTTAGCGCCTAAGGTCAAACATATTTGACCCCAAGGTCAAATTTTTCAAGTTTTAGGAACCATTCGTGTAGTACCTCAAATTGAACACCTCGATGAGTGCTTTCTAGATATATCAAGGCTTGAGACATTATGACGTCATTTGCTGACGTTATGAGGCAAACGCATATTTTTCATGGTTACTCTGTAGAACGATTCTCATCGGAATCTCTCGTAGGCAGATATTCCTCAAGGAGTCGCTCCTGGGTGGATAGCAAGCTCTGTCACCTCAGTGTGACCTTAAAGAAGTCACACTGGTCCACCTTTTGGCAAATACGGGTCACCCTAGGGTGACATTGTTTATTACTTACGAAATCTTAGATTTCGTAAGTATATTGATGCCTTCCGTTTCTGTTTGTTTGTTTGTTTGTTTGTATGTTTGTTTGTTACTTACGAAATCTAAAGATTTCGTAAGTATATTGTGAACTTCCGTTTTTGTTTGTTTGTATGTTTGTTTGTTTGTTTGTTTGTTTGTAGGCACGATAACTCGAGAACGGAAGAAGCTACCAATGTCAAATTACACACGTGATTCAGGACGGTGATGGCAAGTGCTGATTAGATTTGGTCGAAATCGGTCAACGGTCAAGGTCACAGTGAGGTCAAATATTCCGATTTTTTGATGGTTGCTACAGATAACTCGAGAACGGAAAGCTACCAATGTCAAATTAGACACTTGATTCAGGAGGGTGATGGCTAGTGCTTGATTAATATTTTGGTCAAAATCGATCAAAGGTCAAGGTCACAGTGAGGTCAAACATCCAAAATATGATAACTCGAGAACGGAAGAAGCGACCAATGTCAAATTACACCACGTGATTCAGGAGGGTGGTGGCTAGCGCTGATTAGATTTTGGTCAAAATCGTCAAAAGGTCAAGGTCACAGTGAGGTCAAACATCCAAAACATTCGATTTTTGATGGTTTGGTACAGAACATCGTAGAAACTTCTGGTTTGCGTCGCTACCTCTCTTTGAGACAGCTTTTATTAGACAAGTCAGAGGTCCAAGTTGACGATTTCGTAAGTACCAGTCTATGACTGCTTGTTTGTTACTTTACGAAATCTAAAGATTTCGTAAGTATATTGATGACTACCGTTTCTGTTGTTTGTTTGTTTGTTTTGTTTGTTTGTAGGCACATAACTCGAGAAAGGAAGAAGCTACAATGTCAAATTACACCACGTGATTCAGGAGGGTGATGGCTAGTGCTGATTAGATTTGGTCAAAATCGGTCAAAGGTCAAGGTCACAGTGAGGTCAAATATTTCGATTTTTGATGGTTTGGTACAGATAACTCGAGAACGGAAGAAGCTACCAATGTCAAATACACCACGTGATTCAGGAGGGTGATGCTAGTGCCTGATTAGATTTTGGTCCATCCATGCGGTCAAGAAGAGGCGGACACTCGCATCATGCTACATGTGGCCCATGCTGCAGAACATGACCACAGTCGGATTCAAGTTCGAACCATAGACACCGATGTCGTCGTCTTGGCGGTGATGGTAGCCCAGGCACTACCATGCGTGGATGAACTCTGATTGCCTTTGGGACGGGCAAGAACTACCGCTACATCCCTGCCCATGAAATAGCTGCCTCCCTCGGTCCACAGAAGGTACATGCCCTCCCTGTCTTCCACGCCATGACCGGATGTGACACGGTATCAGCATTCGTGGGGCATGGGAAGAAATCTGCCTGGGCCACATGGAACTCGTTTCCAGAACTGACAGATTCTCTTGTGACCCTCACCACCTGCCAGTCAACATCCAGGATGACACAATGCACTGCATTGAAAGGTTTGTGGTGCTCCTCTATGACCGCGCCAGTCCATATACGGACGTCGAGGCCAGAAAGAAACTCTTCGCCAAGAGGAACTCCGTCCAGCGCATCCCACCTACCTACGATGCTTTG
>CM068952.1:128537707-128551008 GCA_035128595.1 Eptatretus atami | reverse complement strand
GACAGCATGTTGAAGAGATCAGTCTCCAGAGTGGCTATGTCTGGGGGCAGGTCTTGGTCCTCAACCCGTGCTTCCATCACCAACAAGCTGGGGCTGGCGGCAAACAGAGGATGGGTCCTACGAACCGCTCTGGACCACACTCCTGAGGCTTCAAAAGCTGCTTCGAGCTGGTGTCGTGCGGCTGCAAAAAAGGCTGTAGAAACCGCTGCAAATGCAAGAAGGCTAATCTGCAATGCACTGGACCTGTGTGCTTGTGAAGGAGAATGCCAGTAGACAGACGCAAGTAGACAGACTGAGATATCGCCTAGCTTAGAATGTGCAAATGCAAAGTCGCATTGCTTGTAAAAGTGTTGACTTCTTGATCCAGAGCCAGTACACTTGAGCTCAGGAAAACTCATATTGTACTAGACTGATGTATGCGTGTACCATGTGTCCTGGTAGAAATGGTAGTAGACAGTAAACCGTAGCTGCTTCAAAGTGAAGTGTGCAATAATTTGACTACATTTTCTGAGTTTTGTCATTATCACGATTATCAGTTCCTTTTCAAATAGAGTAAAGTATGTAATCTATAAATGCAATTTTTGTTGATTCCAAACCCATTGAATGTGATGAATATCATTTGAACTTGTTCTCCAGGCAATAATGGGTACTTTTCACGAAAAGTTTCAGGAGAGCAGCAATTTACAAATCAAATAATGGCTTTTTACGAAAATACTGGCTCATAATATTTGAATACGCCTTTTCATGGTCAATTTACTGATTTTACACTTTCCTTATATCTACACCAATACAAATATAAAAAAAATAAGAGCATATAGCCAATTTCGCTAAAGTAGAATGGCGGCCATTTTGAAAATGGTCGCCGAAGCTGACGAAGGCACAATCTCGGGTGGCTTCATATCTAGAATTGTTCGGAATACATTATTCTACATGTGTACGCAATTTTGGTGCTTTTATGCAAATTTGAACAATTGATCTGAAATATCAGACTACGCTGCAGGACTATAGGGACGGGACCCTAACTAGAAAACATACTTACTGATATAACTGATCTATAAGGACTCTGGCTGTTGTTGCGATGGGTTTCAGATTCGTAACAATAGAGGGGTAATGGGGGTGGTGGCAGGACTTTTAGGTTGCTTGAGCATTTGATGGGTGATTGTGTGCATGTGTACGGAGTGCTGTCTGCGGTAGTATCGTCAAGGGGGTGGTGTGTGGTTGATGTTTCTCCACCCAAGACTGCCTCCCCACTCCCCTCCCCCCCATCCCCCACTTCAGAAAGAAAAACTACAAAAACAAAACAAGCAGTCATAGACTGGTACTTACGAAATCGTCACATTGACCTCTGACCTTGTCTAATAAAAGCTGTCTCTAGAGAAGGTAGCGACGCAACACAGAAGTTTCTCTACGATGATTCTGTACAAAACCATCAAAAATCGAATGTTTGACCTCACTGTGACCTTGACCTTTGACCGATTTTGACCAAAATCTAATCAGCGCTAGCAATCACCCTCCTGAATCACGTGGTGGTAATTTGACATTGTAGCTTCTCCGTTCTTGAGTTATCGTGCCTACAAAACAAACACAAACAACAAACACACACACAAACAACCACAAACAAACAAAACACACAAACAGAGGATGGAAGTCATCAATATACTGTTACGGCTGTGGAAATTCGCAATACACCATAAAGGGTCTTAGATCAGTTATGACGCTAAGTTTATGTTCAGATAGGTCCCCACGTTGTTTAAAGGGAATTCTTCGTGTTCACCGGGCTGCGACCCTTTGAGATAGCCGTTTTTCTTTATCTATCGTTATTTTGAACCACAACAAACACACCACTCTCACTCACCGGTGCACGTCTGCTCCAAGAACTCCAGCTTCGCGCTTAGACGGCAAACAATCAGCGCGCAAGGATAGTGAATCTACGCAGCTGCGCGGGGTTTCCCCCTATTTTCCCGCGCTTGTGTGAAGCAACGTGACCACTCCTACTTTTGCAATTTCCAAGAATGCGCTTTCGAAAATTCCAAGAAATCCAGGCGCAGGTTTTGCTGTACAACAAACAATTTATGGTCTCCAGCTTGTGTATTACGATACAACACATTCGGCGAATCCGCATCGTATTAACTTAAATAGTCACAAATTGAATATCATAAACCGCATGTACTAGCCTGGTTCCCGGCTTGTAGATCAAGCCGGGAACCAGCTACGCATGTACATGGAAAAAAGCGCTCACGTTTTGATTTTTTTCATTGATATTTCTCTGGATACCACCAAGAGATTGATTTTTTCACAAGTATCTTTTGATACTTCTTCAAGCAATTGCAAAAATCGAAAATTCATCGAATCAAGGCGCTCCTCAAAGAGGTGCACCGGTACACAGCAAGCAGTGTCTAAGCTGAGTGTCTCATAACACTTGCTCTATTTTTGCCAGGTCGGATAAACTGGTGTAGGTCTCAGATTAGGCACTCCTCAGCGAGCAGTGGCACGATCCAGAAACCCAACTGTTCTCAAGAAAGAGACTGGTCGATTTAACGATCTTCCGGATCGTAGAACGAACAGTCTCTTCGTTCTTGCGAGTTTGGTTGGCATCCACGTACCGTTTGTGACATCGTCCGTACATGACGTCTTCCACGATACACTTCAGGGGTTTCCAGGTATGACACGACGTACCGCTGTCGCGTGCTACGCACTGGCGTGCAAGGATCCGGTTCTGCACAGATGACGTGTGTAGACGATTTGTGCGAGGTTGTTTGATCATATTCACCTCCGAGAAAATGCGTTCCACGCAGGCTGAGGACTGTGGGAGCACACAGCAAGGCACACATGAATTTCCCGAGAACGAGGAACTTTGGAACTCCGTTTCCATCTTTGACCTGTTGGATATGATACCAGAATTGCGAGGGGTTTCATGCTCACGTCCTTCAGCGTGTCTTTGTAATGCACCAGTGCTCTCCATTGATCGTCCAGTACATAGAGGTCCTCTTCGCTGACCAGCTGCGGCATCTTAATGGCCAACGGAACGACGCTTTTAACGCGGTTGGTGGACAGGGCGTTTTCTGGGTCAATACACGGCAGATGTGCGAGAAGACTGTTTGGGTGTCAAGTCGAAGCGCTTTCTGATTTCACAGCACAGCTGGACCAGATAACTTTGGCAGTCTTCTCTGAAGTTCTTCTCCTTGTCCTGAAGTGGGCGCCCTCTGCAATCGGCTGTACATCGACCGCCAACGTTCACTTCTTGCCATGGTTTGAAGTTTGCGGTATTAGTCGGGTCAATCTCGGCGAGGTCGGCACTTTCCATGACGCCTTCCCTCACGAACATACTCAGGATTTCTCTGTAACCGTCCCTTATCGACGCAAATACTCGATGTAAGCGGAAGGATTCTGACTGGAACTCCAAATTCAAGGTGTCGATTTTTTGGAACGATGTAGTTGAGAAACAACAATGTGTTTCGTTCCACTGGTAGTCATGGCTTTTATATATCCGATGCGCGCCATCGATGTTGTCAACAGAGACTGGGACTGGAAGAAGAGCATGAGCGCGTCCCATTGCTCAATGATGCGAGCTATGACCGCGCTGCGAGAAAGCCACCTTGTTTTGGGATAACTTCAGTATTTTGTGCCTTGGGCTTTGAAGCGCCTCCTGAATCAGATGAAATTCGTGCTGGCGCTTGCTGCTGCGGGAGAAATAGCCGCAACCGTCCTTTATCCAAGCCTCCAGCCATGACGGAAGTTTGTGGCTGGCAGCACTCGCACACAACGCCAAAGAATGGCAGATGCACCCCAGTACAAATACGTGGGGAAGGTCTTTTTACAGCTGAGCTTGAAAACCATCCGTGCCCCCATCATTGTAGAGCAGTTGGCGCTGGCGAAGGCCAGGATAATTGTTCAGTGGAATGTCTGTCGTTCAACTCTCTCTTTACAGTGCCATAAAGAGCTTTAGCGCTGCCGTCTTCGACCTCGAGTACGGCTAGTAGGGAATCGCACACTTTACCCTGATAGTGGTATCGCACGACGATTGCCAGTACCTGTGATACAGAGATATCCGTACTTTCGTCTATGATCAGAGAAAACCAATTTTCTCAGCAGATTGTGGACACGTACTGCTTTTGGTCATGGGCGATTCCACGTTGTACGACGTACGATGCCTTCGTCCTCTTCATTTTCATGGTTGAGGCATTTTTACTGTCGGGAACATGGATGCAAAGAGGTCAAGAGAGATGATCCATCTGTCGAAAGGGAACCTGTGCTCGGCAGCGTACCCAGCGAGTAGCGTTTCCGCTCTCGCCACTTTTTCAGTCAAATCTGATTCAGTCGACTTCTTTTTGAAGAACTGGTCAATGTTCACCGTCGCGGCTTTATCTACGAGAGCCTTCGTGTGCTTGCTTGTGGCACCGTGTTTTCTTTAGAGCCGATTTCTTGGATCTTTGAATTTGCAGTCGCAGACTGTGCACACTGTATTCATATCACGGTCCTGCCCTATCCACGGCTTTAAATCAGGATCTTTCAACCATTCTTTGTTGAAGCTCATTAGATAGTACTTACGCTTCGGCTCTTCGTCACCAGAGTCCGATAGTTCATCATTTCTGTCCATCATGCCCTTGCCAACTAGGGCCGAAAAACACAGAAAGTTTGAATTCGCAACTTCTAAGACAGAAAGCGAAACCCACCCGGAGACGGCGAGGTGTTGCCACTCCATGTTCAAAGATTCCTATCGCGCGAGTCGGCGCGACTAGACTGGATCCGGCCCACTGCTTTCCGCTGCGCTGCCCAGAGCGGAGAGGACGCAATGAGGCTGCCCCCGTCTGTTTTCATCCACACGTTGTTTCGCTTGCCAGCTCGGCCTGTACCGACAATTGGCGCTGGTCAAGCAGTGGTCGAAATTTCCCATGACCAAAAATCCAAGATTCATCCTATTTTTTGAAGAAAACCCAAGATCCCAAGACGTACTTCAAAATCCCAAGATCTTGGGAAAAATCCCAAGGAGTGGTCACGTTGGTGTGAGAGGAAGGGGGCAGGGCAGCTCGCTGCCGATTGGTGTATGCACGGCGTGAGGCGGTCGGAGTGAGGGCACGCTCCTTTTCGAGAAGCTTCTCGAAGAGAGGCGGAGCCAAAAACGGGGAGGAGCGAAGGGCGGAGCCCGCGCTATATAGAGGCGGACCGCACGCGGGCTCTCCCTCTTCTCTTGGCAGT
The DNA here is from genome assembly GCA_035128595.1 of Eptatretus atami. Classification (NCBI taxonomy): domain Eukaryota; kingdom Metazoa; phylum Chordata; class Myxini; order Myxiniformes; family Myxinidae; genus Eptatretus; species Eptatretus atami. The sequence goes on along the minus strand of CM068952.1, from coordinate 128,545,812 downwards.
TCGGGCAGCTCGTGTTCAGTTCAGTTCGTGGTGGCTGCTCGTCGAGCTCGCAGCTCGTGTTCAGTCCAGTTCGTGGTGGCTGCTCGTCGAGCTCGCAGCTCGTGTTCAGTTCAGTTCGTGGTGGCTGCTCGTCGAGCTCGCAGCTCGTGTTCAGTTTCAGTTCGTGGTGGTTCTTCTCCTTCGAGCAGCTAGTTCGTGAGCTCGGGCTTCTTCTTTCTTGGGACACGGATGGGAGGCGCCGCTTTGCCAGCTCGGGCGCGCAAGCCTGCGCCACACGAGAGAGAGTGCCGGAGAGAGCTCGCCGACCGTCGCACCACGAGGTGCAGGTAACCAGCGTCGGTCTCGTGGGCCCATTCGGTCATCCACGGCCATAAAGGTTTACGAACCCCGTTACCCCCTTGCCTATGAGGGGGTCATTCTTTTGTTCTGTGTGAATGATGTGGCGCCGTGTCCGTAAGTAGAACCTGTTTAAGTGACTGTACACTATAAGCATATTCGTGGTATTGCTTTTGTTTCCATGCTTTTTTCTGTATATTGCATGACTGCCTTGGCTGTACATACGTGCTGTTTAAAATAAATGTGCTTTGTTGAATGTATCCCGTTCGTCGTGTCCTATTTCCCTTTGAAAGTGCATCTTGCATCGTGGAATGAGTAGTGGGTTTTGAACACCGAGTAAAGAATAATCACTGAACCGTCGAGGTCGGCGATAACACTGCTCGGTTATCCCGTAGCACGGATGAACCGCTTAAGCGGTTCGTGTCCTAAGCCGACCTGCGGCGTGGTGCAGCCCTCGGTAGGTTACCGCGCGGGTATTTAGGTATACGACATTCGGTGATTCACCCTATTTCCGCGGGTAGAATGCGGACTGGGTTGTGGTGAGGTTAAACCCCCACCCGTGACTGGCTCCTGGTGGTAGTTCCAAGGAGGGTCAACGACTGAATTGTTCCGACCGGTGGGCGACGCGGTCACGATTAGAGTTACGTGGCCGATCGCACGCCAGGCGGTGCCAGAATTCGTAAACAATACTTACGAAATCTTTAGATTTCGTAAGTAATAACATTTTGTATTTTCTTTTTATCCCAATCACCGAAAGTGAAGGTTGTGTTTTCACTCCTGTCTGTCTTGTTATGATGAAAATTGAATTTTTTTTTAATATCATGGCTGCTAATTATATATCATGTCATGTCATTTTTACCTCTGCCACCAAAAGTGAAGGAGTTATGTTTTCACACCCGTTTGTTACTTAGCAATTTTTTTTCTTTTTTTTGACAAGTTATGTTGATTGCCTCCGTTTGTTTGTTTTGTTTGTGTTGGGTGGTCGCTAGATTACCACTATTCTCAGGTTTTCCGTCTGTCTGTATGTCTGTTGGGTGGTCGCTAGACTACCCTTAGTCTCAGATTTTCTGTCTGTCTGTATGTCTGTCTGTTTGTTTGTATGTAATGGACAGCTCTGGAGGCCAGAGGAGTCAACCGATTTTGATGAAACTTGACTGGTAGGTTCATACCAGGATCTAGTTGTATGCTTTTGAGCACCGTTGCTATGGACGCCACCGTTGCCAGCAACGGGACTGAAATTTTAGAAAAAATCCGATTTTTTTTTTTTTTTTTTTTGAAGATCAAAATCGGCTTCCGCGCTTTTAACGCACTATAATCAACCTCTTTGTCAAAAATTTTCACCCGATCCATCAAAAACTATGACTAGTATGCAATTATATAGCGACCACCATGTCGCCTACCGACTTGTTTGTGTGTTTGTCTGTCTGTCCGCTCACTTCCAGCGCAAACCGCTCACCAATCGTTCTTAAATTTTCAGAGATTAATGTCACCGACCCTGCGATGGTTTCTGCATTGAAGTGTCATAAAATTTGGTCGACTGAAAAGGTCTACAGCAGCCATAGGCAAATTTGAGCCAAATTTACTAAAATCCTCAAATTTCATCCGATTGACTTGAAATTTGAACAGGATTTGCACATCAGGTCAGTAAATTCAACCACCTATTACTTTTGAGGTTATCGTAGGTCAAAAGGTCAACATAGGCCACAAGGTCACCCAAAATTTGAAATTTGAAGAGCATTTGCATATCAGGTCACTGAATTCAGCGACCAATTGATTTTGAGGTAAACATAGGCCAAAAGGCCAATTTGGACAAATTTTCAAAAATCCTTAATTTTCGTCTGACTGACTTGAGATTTGAAGAGCATTTTCATGTCAGGTCGCTGAATTCAACTACCAATTAATTTTAAGGTCAAATCGTCAACACAGGCCTCATTTCTAAATTGATAGATCGTGCCAAAAACTAAATATATTCACTATCTCAAAAAGTTGTGGACGAGTTATGACAAAACAAGGTGGATGAGTTGGTTAGGTGACAAGAACAAGCGGATTAGATTTTCGTTTGGATCCAGCCCATCAGTGGGATACAAATGTGAACTGTTCCACCTGGTAGAGGTATGCACTCTACCGATTGCCATTCTACTTTGTGCTGTTTTGCCAAGTTGTCACATTGTGAGGGATTTTTCATTTGTGTTTGTTTGTCTGTCCACTCGCCTCCAGCCCAAACCGCTCAACCGATTGCTCTTAAATTTTCAGAGAATAATGTCACTGACTTGCGATGGTCCCGCATTGAAGCTTCATAAAATTTGGTCGACAGAAAAGGTCTACATAGGCCAATAGGCCAATTTGAGCCAATTTTCTAAAATCCTCAAATTTCATCCGATTGACTTGAAATTTGAACAGGATTTGCATATCAGGTTATTGAATTCAACCACCTATTACTTTTAAGGTTATCATAGGTCAAAAGGTCAACATAGGCCTAAGGTCAACCCAAAATAGGCAATTTTTTTTAGTTTTTGTAAAATTGTCAATGTTCATCCGATTGATTTGAAATTTAAAGACCATTTGCATATCAGTTCGCTGAATTGAAGCACTATTAATTTTGAGATCAACAAAGGCCAATTTGGGCCAAAATTTTCTAAAATCCTCAATTTTCATCTGATTGACTTGAAATTGAAGAGCATTTTCAGGTCAGGTCACTGAATTCAGACATCTGTTAATTTTGAGGTAAACATAGGCCAAAGGCAAATTTTCTAAAATCCTCAATTTTCCATCGATTCAGTTGAAATTTGAAAAGGATTTACATGTCAGGTCACTGAATTCAACCACCTATTATTTTTTGGGGTCACCAGAGGCATAAAGGTCAAAATAGACAAAAAGGTCAACATAAGGCCAAATTTCTAAAATCCTCACTTTTAATCCAATTAACTTGAAATTTGAAGAGCATTTTCATGTCAGGTCACTGAATTCAACTACCAATTAATTTTAAGGTCAATAGTCAACACAGGCCTAATTTCTAAAATTGACTGGAGAGGACCAAAACTAAATATATCACTTCATCTCAAAAAGTTGTGGACGAGTTGTGACAAAACAAGGTGGAATGAGTTGAATAGGTGACAAGAACAAGCGGATTGGATTTTGGTTCGGATCCAGCCCATCAGTGGGATACAAAACGTAAACTGTTCCACCTGGCAGAAGTCTGCGCTCTCCCGAGTGCATTCTACTTTGTGCTGTTTTTGCCAATTTGTCACTCCATGAGTGATTTTTACTTGACGAAATCTACGATTTTGTCAAGTATGTTGGTCCGGTTCAGTTTGTTTGTTTGTGTGTACGTCTTGCTCTACAGGTCGCATTTCGAGTCGGAATGTCATGGAACTTCACCAATGGAACTTATTGGCCACACAGAATAGAACCCTATAACGTTTGGCATGTCAAGGTCAAAGGGTCAGGTCAGGAAAAATTCCTGAAAATCCGATCCATCTTTTAGCATGGGCCGATTTTCAAAAATTCATGTCTTCTGCCAAATCTTAACGGATTCCTTTCAAATTTGAAACACAGACATAGGAGGGGAGTATCTTTGACTGGATTAAAAATTGGTCACATCCGTTACGGATTACGGAGGTGACAGGTATTTTAATTTAACATGGTAAATGCTATTCTGCGTTTTTCATGGTAGTCATGATCACTTATGAATCATAATGCCACCAAATATTCAGAAAAATTACCATTCACAGTGAACAATTTAACGGAATTTTTTGTTTTTTTTAATTTTTGACTAAGCAAAACTTTGAAATTTTTGGACTCAAAAACACTTTTTGACCCCCCAAAAATTATTTTTAACCCAAACAACTATTGTTGACCCCAAAAACTATTTTAGACCCTAAATCTATTGTTGATCCTAAAAACTATTGTTGACCCTAAAAACTATGTTTAACCCAAAATACCTATTCTCCGATGGTACGCGATTTTGTTGAATTTCGTCAAGTCCTGGCCCTATGGCCATTTTTATTTTATTACTTACGAAATCTTTAGATTTCGTAAGTATATTGATGACTTCCGTCCTCTGTTTGGGTGTTTGTTACTTACGAAATCTAAAGATTTCGTAAGTTATATTGATGACTACCGTTTCTGTTTGTTTGTTTGTTTTGTTTGTATGTTTGTTTGTTTGTTTGTAGGCACGATAACTCTGAGAACGGAAGAAAGCTACCAATGTCAAATTACACACGTGATCAGGAGGGTGATGGCTAGTGCTGATTATATTTTGGTCAAAATGGGTCAAAGGTCAAGGTCACGGTGAGGTCAAACATTCGATTTTTGATGGTTTGGTACAGAACTCGAGAACCGGAAGAAGCTACCAATGTCAAATACACCACGTGATTTCAGGAAGGGTGATGGCTAGTGCTGATTAGATTTTGGTCAAATCGGTCAAGGTCACGGTGAGGTCAAAAATTCGATTTTTGGATGGTTTGGTACAGAATCATCGTAGAAACTTCTGGTTGCGGTCGCTACCTTCTCTAGAAGACAGCTTTTATTAGACAAGGTCAGAGGTCAAGTTGACGATTTCGATAAGTACCAGTCTATGACTGCTTGTTTGTTTGTTACTTACGAAATCTAAAGATTTCGTAAGTATATTGATGACTTCCGTTTCTGTTTGTTTGTTTGTTTGTATGTTTGTTTGTTTTTGTTTGTTGTTTGTAGGCACGATAACTGAGAAGGAAGAAGCTACCAATGTCAAATTACACCACGTGATTCAGGAGGGTGATGGCAAGTGCTGATTAGATTTTGGTCAAAATCGGTCAACGGTCAAGGTCACGGTGAGGTCAAACATTCGATTTTTTGATGGTTTGGTACAGATAACTCGAACGGAAGAAGCTACCAATGTCAAATTACACCACCGTGATTCAGGAGGGTGATGGCTAGTGCTGATTAGATTTTGGTCAAAATCGGTCAACGGTCAAGTCACGGTGAGGTCAAACATTCGATTTTTAGGTGACAATCGGATTTGGTAACTCTAGATAACAGCAGTCAGTTGAGAAACGTAGACAAGACGAGCTGAATACCATGTCAAATTACAACCACGTGATTCAGGAGGGTGATGGCTAGTGCTGATTAGATTTTGGTCAAAATCGTCACGGTCCAGGTCACCGGTGAGGTCAAACATTCGAATTTTTCATGGTTGGTAGATCCGAGAACGAAATCAATCAGCAGTATCAGAGGAGGCTAGTGCTGATGTTTGCAGGTCACGGCAGTCACTGTCAAACTTCTTCTGTTAGAAGTAGAACTGACTGCGTTTTATTAGACAAGCTCAGAGGTCAAGTTGACGATTTTCGTAAGTACCATTCTATGACTGCTTGTTTGTTTGTTTGTAGGCACGATAACTCGAGAAGGAAGAAGCTACACATGGCAAATTACACCACGTGATTCAGGAGGGTGATGGCTAGTGCTGATTAGATTTTGGTCAAAATCGGTCAACGGTCAAGGTCACCGGTGAGGTCCAACATTCGATTTTTGATGGTTTGGTACAGATAACTCGAGAACGGAAGAAGCTACCAATGTCAAATTACACCACGTGATTCAGGAGGGTGAATGGCTAGTGCTGATTAGATTTTGGTCAAAATCGGTCAACGGTCCAAGGTCACGGTGAGGTCAAACATTCGATTTTTGATGGTTTGGTACAGAATCATCGTAGAAACTTCTGGTTTGCGTCGCTACCTCTCTAGAGACAGCTTTTATTAGCCAAGGTCAGAGGTCAAGTTGACGATTTTCGTAAGTACCAGTCCTATGACTGCTTGTTACTTACGAATCTAAAGATTTCGTAAGTATATTGATGACTACCGTTTCTGTTTGTTATCTTGGCCAAAAACGAAGTTTTTGCAAGATATGTTAGTCAGTCTGTATGTTTTTTTTTTTTGTTTTTTGTTTTTTTGTTTGTTTGTTTGTCTGTAATCACGAAAAAAAAATTCTTGCAGACCACAGTTTTCATTGGAAATTTTTGTAACTTCGCCTATCAGAGGCCTATGGAGGTCCCTTTCAGGCATAAAGTTTGAAGGTCAAGGTCAAAGGTCAAGGTCACTGTCGCAAATCAGGGGAATCGACAAAACCCTTATTTTTTGAGTAATTTTGATCGGATCGTCTTCAAACTTCATGGGAATTAGTTCATGGTCTGGGCGTCAGCTGATTAATTTTTTGGTGGCGATTGGCTTGACCTTCATGGTTAGCGCCTAAGGTCAAACATATTTGACCCCAAGGTCAAATTTTTCAAGTTTTAGGAACCATATCGTGTAGTACCTCAAATTGAACACCTCGATGAGTGCTTTCTAGATATATCAAGCTTGAGACATTATGACGTCATTTGCTGACGTTATGAGGCAAACGCATATTTTTCATGGTTACTCTGTAGAACGATTCTCATCGGAATCTCTCGTAGGCAGATATTCCTCAAGGAGTCGCTCCTGGGTGGATAGCAGCTCTGTCACCTCAGTGTGACCTTAAAGAAGTCACACGTGGTCCACCTTTTGGCAAGATACGGGTCACCCTAAGGGTGACATTGGTTTATTACTTACGAAATCTTAGATTTCGTAAGTATATTGATGCCTTCCGTTTCTGTTGTTGTTTGTTTGTTTGTATGTTTGTTTGTTACTTACGAAATCTAAAGATTTCGTAGTATATTGATGAACTTCCGTTTTTGTTTGTTTGTATGTTTGTTTGTTTGTTTGTTTGTTTGTAGGCACGATAACTCGAGAACGGAAGAAGCTACCAATGTCAAATTACACCACGTGATTCAGGACGGTGATGGCAAGTGCTGATTAGATTTGGTCGAAATCGGTCAACGGTCAAGGTCACAGTGAGGTCAAATATTCGATTTTTTGATGGTTGCTACAGATAACTCGAGAACGGAAAGCTACAATGTCAAATTAGACCACTTGATTCAGGAAGGGTGATGGCTAGTGCTTGATTATATTTTGGTCAAAATCGATCAAGGTCAAGGTCACAGTGAGGTCAAACATCCAAAATATGATAACTCGAGAACGGAAGAAGCGACCAATGTCAAATTACACCACGTGATTCAGGAGGGTGGTGGCTAGCGCTGATTAGATTTTGGTCAAAATCGGTCAAAAAGGTCAAGGTCACAGTGAGGGTCAAACATCCAAAACATTCGATTTTTGATGGTTTGGTACAGAATCATCGTAGAAACTTCTGGTTTGCGTCGCTACCTCTCTTTGAGACAGCTTTTATTAGACAAGTCAGAGGTCCAAGTTGACGATTTCGTAAGTACCAGTCTATGACTGCTTGTTTGTTACTTACGAAATCTAAAGATTTCGTAAGTATATTGATGACTACCGTTTCTGTTTGTTTGTTTGTTTGTTTTGTTTGTTTGTAGGCACGATAACTCGAGAAAGGAAGAAGCTACCAATGTCAAATTCACCACGTGATTCAGGAGGGTGATGGCTAGTGCTGATTAGATTTGGTCAAAATCGGTCAAAGGTCAAGGTCACAGTGAGGTCAAATATTTCGATTTTTGATGGTTTGGTACAGATAACTCGAGAACGGAAGAAGCTACCAATGTCAAATACACCACGTGATTCAGGAGGGTGATGCTAGTGCCTGATTAGATTTTGGTCCATATTTGAATACGCCTTTTCATGGTCAATTTACTGAATTTTACACTTTCCTTATATCTACCACCAATACAAATAAATAAAAAAAATAAGAGCATATAGCCAATTTCGCTAAAGTAGAATGGCGGCCATTTTGGAAAATGGTCGCCGAAG
>CM068952.1:128518685-128529577 GCA_035128595.1 Eptatretus atami | reverse complement strand
GTGCTGGCCTGCTGCTGCAGGGAGAAGATAGCCGCAAACGCCTTATCCAACCTCCAGCATGACGGAAGTTTGTGGTGGCAGCACTTCGCACACGATGCAAAGAAGGCAGATGCACACAGTACAAATCGGGAGTCTCTTTTCTCTCCAGACATGAAATCCTTCCTTCTTCTCCAATGCGTTTCGATTTCCGATCATCATTTTGGTTCAGACCAGAGTTCACTCTACCCTTGATATGCTGTTATGCTTCTCCCGATACATGGATGAGGTCCCTTCAATGCCAAGACAGGAAATCGGCCGTATCCTGGACTATCACGTTGCTTCTTGACACCGATCTGCACCCTGCACTACTCACAAATCTCTTCCCATGTATCCAAGGCCATCTCCACTCATGGCTCGAGACTTCCTCTCTGTCAGCAGTCAGTGGTGGCCCAATGGAGTTCTTCATCCCCTCTTCCTGTGCAGGCGGATACAGGTTCCTCAAGGTAGCGATTCTGGGCCCTGTTCTTTTTCGGTTTTCATCAATGATCTCTCCGCTCTCTGGAAAACCATCTTATCTCTTTGCCGCATGACTACCACCCTCATGCCGTACCGCAGTCTGTTCATCCTCAGGCCGGCAAGCAGCAGCTTCTCTATCGCTCACTGCAGATCTGGATAAGATCACCACTGTTGCAACACATGGAGTCATGTCTTTTCAATCCCGACAATTCTCACACTCTCACTCTAACTGCTTCTTCGACGGACGTTTTAGAAACCCCCATCCACTTTTCTCAACTCATCCTCATGGAAGAAGTCTGCTTCTGTCAGCTTCTGGGTTCTCCACTATTTCTGCCATGCCCTTCCTGGGAAATCACATATTCCAACCTCGCCTCAAAGCCGTCGCCAGACCTGGAATCATCCGAATACGTGCAAGTCCTTCCTTCGGCCCTCTTGAGCTCCTGACCATTACAAAGCTTGTCCGTAGCCTGACTGGCAGTACTGCTCTCCCCTCTGGCTGGTGCTCCTGCCTCCACCTTTTCTCGGCATTACGCTTCGAACCTGGGCATTAGAATCTCGGCATCTCCCGCAATTGAAGCTGAGTTTGGGCTCTCACTCAATCACACGCCAGGCTTGAGATCGGTGGTTCTTTCTGTCTTCTCTACCGACTTCGCTCTCAGCCTTGCCCCCCTGGCTCTCTCTGCCATTTGTCCTCCCACATTTTCACAGGCGCGACTCGGTCCGCCACACAACCCCTTCTGGTAAAACTACCAAATCCGAACACTGCCTCACCTTCATCCTTGATTCTCTTTTTTCCCGCTTTGGCAATAACTCCTCACTCTATTCTTTCCGCATTTCTTCCTCCAGCTTCAAACCAGCTTGTTTCACCCACACCTCTTATCATCCCCTTCAAAATTCCTCGATTCTTTTCTACCCCCGATATCCACCCAAAAAAAAAAAAAAAAAACGGTGGGGCCCCCCCCCAACTTTCCCCTTCAAATTCCCCTGCTTTCCTTCCCTTGAAGTCCGCTGTAATGTGTCACATCTTCTCTTCCCATGTTTCCCCGTCCATCCCATCCCTCATCCCTTTCACAGACTCCACCTATGTGTCTGTCCCCCTGTTTTGTCCCTTTCCACTCGCGCCCCCCTCTTGTCTCATGCCGCCTTGCTGATTGCGTGTGTGTGTTAGTTCATACGAGCTGGACATGTATACAAAAAAAAAAGAAAAAACAAAAAAAAAGGCTGTAGCTTGGAAACCACTCCTTTGGCCCCCATCATGTAAGGCAGTTGTCGGCTGGCGAAGGCCAGAGATGTTCAGTGGAATGTTTCTCTGTCGTTCAACTCTCTCTTTGCCCAAAGCTCTCGTTAAGAGCGTTTAAGCCGCTGCCGTCTTCGGACCTCGAGTACGCGGCCGTAGGGAATCGCAGGACGTTCCCTGATTAGTGGTATCGCACGACGAGTTGCCAGTTACTGCGATACACGGAGATATCCGTACTTTCGTCTATGATCAGGAGAAACCAAATTTCTCAGCAGTTGTGGACACGATTGCTTTTGGTCGATGTGGGGCGAGTTCATGTTTGTTTACGCGTTCGATTGCTTCGTCCTCTTCATTTTCATGTTGAGGGCTAATTTTCTGATCAGGGGAACATGGATGCAAGGAGCGGTCAGAAGAGCTGATCCATGCTGTCGAAGGGAACCCTGTGCTCGGCAACGTACCCCAGGGTTAGCGTTTCCGCCGTCGCCACTTTTGCAGTCAAATCTGATTCAGTCGACTTCTTTTTGAAAGAATTGCGTTCATGTTCACCGCTCGCGGCTTTATCTGCGAGGCCTTCGTGTGCTTGCTTGGGCACCGTGTTTCTTTTAGAGCGAATTTTTGTTGGATTCTTTGAATTTGCAAGTCGCAGACTTGTAACACTGTAATTCACTATCACGGTTCTGCCTTCACGGGCTTTTAATCGGGATCTTTCAACCCATTTTCTTTGTTTGAGCTCCATTAGATAGTACTTACGTTTCGGGCTCTTCACCACCGTCACCAGATTCTGATAGATTTCATCATTTCTGTGCCATCATGCCCTTGCCAACTAGGCCGAAGACACAGAAAGTTGAATTAGCAACTTCAAGCAGTAGCGAAACCCACACGGAAGAGCGGCGAGGTGTTGCCAACTCCTGTTCAAGATTCCTGTTGCGCGACAGTCGGACTGAATTAGACTGGATCCGGCCGTGCTTTCAGCGCTGCGCTGCCCAGAAGCAGATGGGGACCGCAATTGAGGCTGGCCCACCGTGCCTGGTTTTTCAATCCAGCACGTCTGTTTCGCTTGCCAGCTGAGGCCCACTGTACCGACAATTGGTCGCCTGGTCAAGCAGCGGGCTCGAGTAATTCACATTGACCAAATATCCCAAGATTCATCCTATTTTTTTTGAGAAATCCCCGATCCAAGACGTACTTCAAATCCAGATCTTGGGAAAAATCCCAAGGAGTGGTCACCATGGGTTGATAACAACTTACCAGGTATTCTCACGTGCTTGAGAGCCATTAGCAGATCCGTCATGAGGGCTGCCTGTTCACTCGACGACGAAAATCGTTGTGCATTCTACGAATTAAACACATTAAAATGGAATAATCTTTAATGTAACGTTAACCCTTTTCGAACTTTAAAGCAGGCATGCCGAACATACATTCTAAAAGTGAACTGACTGGACGACCTCTCAAAGGCACCCTCAATGCGGATGCTGTACACTCGCTTTCGACTTTCAAGGAATCCGGACTTCTTAAATACAAGAGCCGCGTTCCTAAAAGGGTTTTGTACTTCACCGCAGAAGCAGAGAAGAACGAACAACAAAGAAGACAGAAGAGCTCTTCTTCAAGCCAGCGTTCGCTCTGCGAAGACGCGCCTAACAATTGCACCCCTGGGCGGCATGCGAGTGAGGGTGCAAACTTTCTGGGAGGGCTTGACTAGCATAATCTCTCTCCTTGTCACTCGCACACAACGCCAAAGAATGGCAGATGCACCCCAGTACAAATACGTGGGGAAGGTCTTTTTACAGCTGAGCTTGAAAACCACTCCGTGCCCCCATCATTGTAGAGCAGTTGGCGCTGGCGAAGGCCAGGATATTGTTCAGTGGAATGTCTCTGTCGTTCAACTCTCTCTTTACAGTGCCATAAAGAGCTTTAGCGCTGCCGTCTTCGACCTCGAGTACGGCTAGTAGGGAATCGCACACTTTACCCTGATAGTGGTATCGCACGACGATTGCCAGTACCTGTGATACAGAGATATCCGTACTTTCGTAGAGGACGCAAGCATCAGTCTCAACATCCGACTTACACATGAATCGCCCTATCAGTACACACCGTATACCACAATCTGCTGAGAAAATTGGTTTTCTCTGCATCATAACGAATAAGTACGTATACTCTGATATGCAGTATGCAATCGTTCGTGCGATACCACTAATCAGCAGGTAATAAGTCTGCGATTCCCTACTGCCGTACTCGCCGAGGATCGAAGACGCACGCTAAAGTCTTTCAGCCCACTGCAAAGAGCAGAGTGAACGGACAGAGACATTCCACTGAACATATCCTGGGCCTCGCCAGCGACCAACTGCTCTAAGATCGATGGGGCGGCAGTGGCTTTCACTCAGCTTTTTTTTTTTTTTTCTTTTTTTTTTGTATACCATGTGTCCAGTGCTGTATGAGGCTAAACCACAACAACGCACAGCAAGGGGGGGCAACGCATGAGACAAGAGGGGCGGGAGTGGAAAGAGGACACAAACCAGATGAGGAACAGAACAATTAGGTGATCTGTGGAAGGGAGAGGATGGGATGGGACGGGAACAGGGGAAGAGAAGTGGACAATTACAGGGCTCTTTCAGGAAGGAAAGCAAGGGGATGCAGGAAGTGGGCTTGGGTGGATATATCGGGGAGGTAGAACAGAGATCGAGTGATTGATGGGGCATGATAAAGGTGTGCGTGAACAGCTGTTTCTGAAGCATGGAGAAGAATTGGGAAAGAATAGAGTGAGGATTTATTCAAAGCCGCGGGAAAAAAGCAGGAATCAGGAGTGAATGGTGAAGCAAGATGGTCGTGATTTTGGTAGTTTTTCGGCAGAGGGGGTTGTTGGGACCTTGAGCGCCCCTGTGCAAAATGGTGGTGGGGGACAATGGCAGGAGAGCAGGGGGGCAAGGCTGGAGAGGATGCGGTACGAAGACGAAAGACCACGAGACACAACCTGCGGTGATTGATGAGAGGCCAAAGACTCAGCTCAATTGCGGGAAGATGCCGATGACTAAATTGCCCTGGTTTGACAGCGTGAACGCGAGAAAGGTGCAGTAGGCAGGAGCACCACCCCAGGGAGGGGAGAGCAGTACTCCATCAGGCTAACGGACAAACAGCTTTGTCAACGTGGTCAGGAGCTTCAAGGGCGCGAGGTACAGGAGCTATTGCACCGACGGAGTATTCCCAGTCGGCGAGCTTCTTTTGAGGCGAGGTGGTGGGAATGTGGAGTTTGTGCAGGAAAGGTCATGGCGCAAGGAGTGAGTGAGACCAGAAGCTTGAAAGAAAGACTCTTCCAGCGGAAATTGTAGAAGTAGTGGATGCGGGGGTTTTCTAAACGGTCCTTTCGAGAACATAGTGAGTGTGAGATTTGTTTCGGATTGAAAGACTTGTTCCATGTGTTGCAAACAGTTGGTGTTTATCACGATCTGCCAGTGAGCGAGAGAAAGCTGCGTGCTTGCCGCCTGAGGATGAAGATGGTACGGCAGAAGGGTGGAGTCATCGGCAAAGAGCATATAGAGGATTTTCGAGAGGTCGGAGAGATCATTGTGAAACCAGAAAAAAAGAAGGGCCCAGAACCTACCTTGAGAGAACTCCACCTGGCACAGAAGAGGGGACTGAAAATGAACTCCATCTTAGGGCCACACGTTGACTGCGACAGGAAGAAGTCTGCGAGTCATGAGTGAGTGGCCTTGGGGATACCATGGAAGAGAGTTGTGTGAGGTGCAGTGGTGCCAACTTGTCAAAAGCACGTGATATGTCAGGGTACGGCTCGATTCCTGTCTGGCATTGAGGACCCCATACCATCTGATGGAGGAGCAGAAGCAGCATATCCAGGTAGAAGTGACCTGGTCTGAAACCAAATGCAATGATCGAAATCAAGCCATGGAGTAAGAGAAGGATTTCATGTCTGAGAGAAAAAGAGACCTTCCCACTTATTGTACTGGGTTGCATCTGCCATTCTTTGCTTGTGTGCGGAGTGCTGCCAGCCACAAACTTCCGTCATGGTGGAGGCTGGATAAAGGCGTTTGCGCTATTTCTCCCGCAGCGAAGCCAGCGCCAGCACCGAATTTCATCTTATTCAGGCAGGCGCTTCAAAGCCCAAGGCACAAAATATATGTTATCCCAAACGAGGTGCTTTTCTCGCGGCCGCGTCAAGCTCGCATCATTGAGCAATGGGACGCGCTCATGCTCTTCTTCCAGTCCCGATTCCTGTTGACAAAGATCGATGGCCGGTCATGATTATTTACCATGACTACCAGTGGAACGAAACACATGATGTTTTGTACTTTTCGATGTCGAAAATCGACACCTTGATTTGAGTTCCAGTCTAATCCTTCCGCTTACATCAAGTATTCGCATCGATAAGAACGGTTACAGAGAAAATCCTGAGTATGTTCGTGAGGGAAGGCGTCATGGAGATGCCGACCTCGCGAGATTGACCCGACTCGTACCGCAACATTCAAACCATGCAAGAAAGTGAACGTTTGCGGGCGATGTTACAGCCGATCTGCAGAGGGCCACTTCAGGACAGACGAGAAGAACTTCAGAGAGACTGCAGAGTTATCTGGTCCAGCTGTGCTGTGAAATCAAAAGCGCTTCGATTGACACCCAACAGTCTTCTCGCACATCTGCCGTGTATTGGACCCAGAAACGCGCCCTGTCACCAACACTGAAAAGCGTCGTTCCGTTGGCCATTAGATGCCGCAGCTGGTCAGCAAGAGGACCTCGGACTGTATGGATCAATGGAGAGCACTGGTGCATTACAAAGACACGCTGAGACGTGAGCTGGACCCCTCGCAACTTTGATCATATCCAACAGGTCAAAGATGGAAACGGAGTTCCAAAGTCCTCGATTCTGCGAGGAATTCATGTGTGCCTTGCTTGTGCTCCCACAGTCCTCAGCCTGCCGTGAGGCGCATTTTCGTCGAGGTGAATATTGATCAAAACACAACTCCGCACAAATCGTCTACACGCTCGTCTGTGCAGAACGGATCCTGGCACGCCAGTGCGTAGCACGCGCGCACAGCGTATGCGTTTCATACCTGGAAACCCCCGAGTGTATCGGGAAGAAGTCATGTACGGACGATGTCACAAACGTACGTGGAGATGCCAAACCAAACTCGCCAAGAACGAAGAGACTGTTCGATTTTATGATCCGGAATATCGCTGAAAATCGCTACCAGTTCTTCTTTCGTTGAGAACGTGTGGTTTTCGTGTATCGTGCCACTGCTCGCTGAGGATTTGTGTCTAATCGTTGTGTGTATGCATCAGTGTTATTCTCTAGTTTGTCCTGTGTCGTATAGAGAATGTTAGAGTGAGTTTTGAGGACACTTCAGCTTTTAGAGTCATCTTTCTGGTGTTAGTATTTTCGACCTCTTTGAAGTTTTTGTTTGATGTATCTGATGTTTTTAATGATTGTCTCTTGTTTTGTTTATGTGCTTGATAGTAGATTTGATGTTGTCAATAATTTGTATGTATACTTTGAATAATATTGCTGTGGATTCCTTGGTGTTGTTGGTTTTGTGTTGTAGTGTTTTGAATTTCTCTAATTGTGATATATAAGTAATCATAAAGTGGATTATTCTGTGCTTTGCTGAATGTTCTCTCTCTGTTCTTTGTCTCTCATTACTCGATATGATGTTTGTTTGAGTTATCTGGTTTTATTTGCTGTGTGTGGTTGTTGTTTTTGATCAGTTGTACGTTGTGTGTGTGCTGTGTGAGTGATTTCGGTATACGTGGGAGGTTGTGGGGCGGTTTGTGGTGGGCGGCCGTGGGGAGCTTGTAGTATGTGCCGTGCGTAAGAGATTGGATTCTTATGTAGATTTGTGGTGATGTCTCGTGGTGTGTTACTCCAAAATAGAGCTTTTTTTTGTCAAGAGGGAAGTTTCGATTTTATTTGAAAATTATGTTGTTGTAAGTTTTTGTGTGTTGTTGTTGTTGTGTAGTGTTGTCTAGATTTTTATATTGTATGTCTCATATCGCGTCGCCCTATAGAGGTAAGTTGGTGTGAAAGCTGTTTCGAGAAGAGGATTATGCGGTATGGTTTATTTTCTTATTGGCATTGGTGTTGTACGTGGATGCGCGTCGAGTCTGTGTTGTTTGGTTGGGTATGTCAATGCTGTGTGTGGTTTCTGAGATTATGTGTGTGTTTGAGTCGTTTTGTGGATGCCTAAATGGATGTAGGGGATAATCTTGTTTCGTATACTGATACCGTGCGGTGGGGGGGGGGTGTGCGTCGGTCGGCTCCGGGCGGTTCGGATGTGACGCCCGGGTGATTCAGATGATCTTTGCTGCGGAGGTTTTGCACTTCTACGATGTTCCCCTCGATAGTTTCTCCTTTACATGCGTCAAGCTGTTCCCCGTTGACCCTACAAGCCGGAGACCAGGCTAGTCCACGTGTGGGCAGGGTTTTGATGATATTCCATGGTAACTATCGTTACATTAAGACGTATCCGTAGTGTCGATCGAGCCGAACTGTGTGGTAGTTATCCTATACACAAGTCTGCGCGGCGTGTGATTGTGTGCTTTTAAAACTTCGGTTTGTTATTTGGGGTAGGGTTAGGAGGAGTGGGGGGGGGTTATGTGTACAGCGAAAACCTGCCGCTTGGATTTCTAGATTTGTCGAAAGGCTATGTGCTTGCAAATGCAAAAGTAGGATGTCTCACGAGTTGGTTGTTATTGCCGTTTAGAGACAGTCTCTTGACACCATTCGCCTTGTTTCTAATGTGAAACCGACTATTAACCACACTTTTATTTTTCGGTTATCCCATTCTACGAGTAGTCCCGGATTTCCAATCATAAATGCCTTTTAGCCTACCTGATCGACGATTGCCCTTCCATTATTGTCCTTTGATGGAAGGTTTCAAGCGACGAAACGTATCTAATCGGGACCTGCTGAAAAATCGCCATATTCACCATTGTTTCGAGAAACGGACGGGTCCTCAGCCGGGCCACGCGTTGATTAGAGCATGTGAAGGAAGAGGCTGTGCTTGAGTAACGCCACACCAAGGTATATTATTGGCGCTAATTCTTTGGATGACCAATTAGGAATCAGAAAACGCCAGGCTGGTATTCGAAGCATATAATTAGATAATATATTAATGGAAATGAGTATATGATAAGGAACAAATACGGCGTTACGGAGCCCTGGCACTCTACCTTTATCGAGCGAGCTCCATTTTTTTATAATAGTCTTTTTTGTCAAGACATCCTAGTAAAAAAATAGATCATAAACTAAGAAATCGCACCCCAGGGGGCGAGAGGATAGGCTGCGTGCAGTGCAAAACGCCGTACTAGTACTCGGCTTTACTCATTAACAGACAACGCGTTAGCCCCGTGCGGAAATCGACTGTTACTCTGCGTACAGTCTAAAAAACAATTAACCTTCGTGAATAAAACACGTATACGAAAGAAAGGAGACAGAGAAGCTTACAGATACGAATGAAACGACGGGGGGGGAGGGTCTGGCAGAGTGTAGATAGGTTCTCTCTTTCTCCGATTCCGATGGTGCTGATGGACGGGGCAGTGGTGATGTGGATGTTATTCGGTCGGGCCATCCGAAGAGTTCGTCGTGAAAGCAGGAACATATAGTCGAAGTCTCCGTCAGCCGTTTATTTCGGGGAGGCGCACACTACGCTTTGCGTCGTGGTGGGCAGCTTTATACGCAACATGACAAATTTCCCCCCTTAATAAAGATTTCTGCACAACAGTGTTCTAGTCCAGCCCAATCAACACTTATACAACATGTGCTTTCACGATGTCGTTACAATCGATCACGTTCAATCACAATTACACCTCTCGGTGTGTGTCTATACTGCAGTGTAGGTGCGATTCAGGGAGCTCGATCAAGCCCGGGTGACTGTTCTTGATGGGGACACCGACAGCGGCGCAGACGCTCGAGAGGAAGGGAGTGGAGGAGGCGAGAGGGAGAGGAGGAGGGAGCAGGGTCCAGCAGCGAGCGCTACGCGGGGCTCGGCGATCGGAAGATGTGGATGCGAGCAGCTGGGCATGCGACGAGATCGGAGCAACTCAGGAATCCCCCTTGCAAGAGGGATGAATCATAGTGTTGGCAGGATTGGCGGGGGTCACAATGACTCAGGCGGGGCTGTCAAATATTGTTACGTCACTGTATGTCATTGACAGTTCCACAACAACCATAAAGACTTTGCCAATTCGATTATAACTTATGACCGGTGATCCATTTTAGATCCACCACTTGGGATTCGCACCCAAAAAGATCAACAGACATTGATTGGCACGTACTGAGTCCTGTCTGGGTCCACTTCTTTTTTAATACTGGTCGCGTACCGAACCCTGGGGCGAATCATCATCGCTACTGCAATATGGTCTCAAGCGTGTCGTTTAGCATTCGACAAACCCATTATTTTTGGTGTGTGTCCGTGTTCTTGTGTGCGGAATGTCATTATGTAAATAACAACTTGGATCAAGCTTGTGTTGCAGAGAAGATAACTGTCATTCCTTTTTGATACCATTCTTGATACCGGATCAGCTCTTTCGGCGACTTTGATGCATTTCGAGGAGCACTCGATCTGCTTTACACCATTTTGTTTCCCAAAAGTCCTGAAAACAGCACCTGGTGAAACATGACCCATTATCAACGCTATATCCTAACTACATAATATATCTGCAGTGCACACCCAACAGATGATGGCAAGGATCATGACACGTAAACTTCTAACCGTTGATTCCTCACCGGTACAGGATTGATAATACGCATAAATTCATGGCAGCTTTGATGAGCATCAGTAACAACAAAGACTCCTTCTCCGAAGAATTGACGAGCGTACATCGATGTAATTCTGAGACATGGTTTAGCAAGCCTAGGACACGCAGTGTGACGGGGGGAGGGGCTCGAGGAGTGGAAGTGTCAGGGGGGCGAGTGCCTGC
This sequence comes from Eptatretus atami, assembly GCA_035128595.1. Lineage (NCBI taxonomy): Eukaryota > Metazoa > Chordata > Myxini > Myxiniformes > Myxinidae > Eptatretus > Eptatretus atami. The sequence continues at coordinate 128,518,923 of CM068952.1, read as the reverse complement.
ACACGGGAGCCTGGCAAACTTTCTCGTCATAGGTTTTCATTGGCTGTATACTGGGCACCAACATGCTCCTGGCAATGTGACTTTCATGTTGTTACGATCACAGGCTGGATGTATTGCATGGTAGTCATCACACACCTTGTTTCGCCTTGGTGCGGTACAATGACTCTGCTTCCACAGGAGCAGTGATGGTTAGACAACTCATTTGTGTACGAACAAGGCTCTAGGTTCTCTCTTTTTT
>CM068952.1:128465543-128482285 GCA_035128595.1 Eptatretus atami | reverse complement strand
TTTTTTTAAAACGATAGGTACTGAGAGAGTGGAGATGGAAAGAGACCGAGATTCTCATTTTGCCACTGATTTCTGGAGAGTCGTCAGAGCAGCAAATCTGTCACATCGCCCGTACCAGTCTCCCCACACCTGCGGTGGATGAACAGGGATGAAGCCGTCACATCCATTATCTTCGGTGAAAAAAAAAATCTGCCCTGCTTGAATATCCTTCAGCATTTGTGAAACCTACGTATCCCTACAAATCCTCGGTTGGCACCAGACTTGTGGCTTACGTAGTGGGTTAGGTTATGATGCGTGGTTCAGTGTGTGTCTTGTTGGGGCTCCAGATGGATTTGTGCCCCTGGTTGTCAAAAATAGTGTATTTATTAATTTATTAATATTGCCATGCCATGTTTGTTTCTTGGCACCATGTTTCTTTATTAAATGGTAAAAAAAAAAAGAGGCATTTTCTCTTCCCACAATCGGGCTAACTGGTAAAACACAAATTACATTTCCTGTGCGCAACTTTGAATTTGACCAATCACCACCTGATATTCCCACATATATGGGACTACTGTGTTTGTGTATACATGTATATATTATGTATTTATAAGTTTCTTGCCTTCTTGGTTCATACATTGAAGAAAACAAAATCCTTCAGTGCTCGTTTTTCCAACAGGTCATGGAGGTGTGTGCTGAAAATGAAACAATGGGCCTAGGTGAAGATCGAGAGAGGGAGGGAGATCACTATATTCGTTACATTCTCTCTCACCTCAATGAACAGCGTTTGCATGACAACTTCACGGACATCGCACTCATTGTTGCTGGTGAATCTTCAAGGGTTATGCTAGCTTTGAAGGACAGACCCGATACATATTCCTGTTACATTTATGCTTTTTATGCCTCCAGCACCGGATGTATTGCAGTATGTTTTTGGGTTGTCCGTCTGGCCGAGACCAATTTTTGTTGCCACGATAGTTTGTGAATCACAAAAGGGATTTTCACCAAACTTGATACAGGCATGTGCTGTGCAAAGCTCAACTGATAAGGTTTTGGGGCAAAGGGCAATATAAGATAGCGAATTTTCGTTACCATGATAACTTGGGAACCGCTGAATGGATTTTGACCAACCTTGACCAAACTTGGCATAACTATGGACTATAATACAAAGATGAACTGATTCAATTTGAGATTGAACAGGACAATGGTCATGTGCCTTTCAAAAATCATTTTGCAGACCATAACTTGAGTCAGAAGCATCTGATATTGTTTCTCTTCTCCATATATATATATATATATATATACACACACACACGTACTAGGAAGAGTACCCATCCCAAGTGATAGGAAAAGCTTTCAAGAGTTTCCATCCCCATTGATGGGAAAGGTTTAAGTTAATCTCTCTATTTAAATAATATTTAATGGACTTTAAAAAGGTTAATTGTGTTGCACTCTTGGTTTCACTCAGAACAAATGCTCTGAGCTACTTATACCGCTCATCCCAAGATGGTGGTGCAACATAGGGCGGCGGAGGTTAGATTTGTTTAAAAAGATGGCAAAATATATTGGTTGCAAAATAACATTTGACATCTACATTTCTCATGCCTGTTCTCCCGTCATTTCAAAATTGAATGATGAGCTTTTCAATGCAGTGCGAGAAACGGCTGCCATAAATGGGAGACAGACGAATGCACAGACAGACACCATGGTTCACAATATATAAAATACATAACTTCCCTTCCAAGGAACTTCAACACAGAAAGAGACCATTCGGTCCATGAAGCCTGTACAATGGTTGCCAACCTATGACTTTTTTTTTGTATGCAGAATCAAGGCTCGTGGAAGAGCTAGAACACTAAACGGAGCAGGATGCAACAGATCAAAATGAACAGTAGTAAGGGGGGGGAGACACCAACAGTGCAGTTGAAGACAAAATAGAGGGAGAATTGGATAAACAATGGGGTAGACAGGATGGATAATTTGCCCCCCCCAAAAAAAAAATCCTTCCCATCCCCCTCCTCTCTCCCTCCCTCCCCTCCCTATCCCCTCTCTATCTCCCTTATCCCCCTCCCCACTCTCTTAGGCCCCTCTTTCCCCTCCTCTCTCTCCCTCCCTCTCTCCCCCACTCCCCTGTCTCTCTCCCCCCCCCACTCCTCTGTCTCTCTCCCCCCCACTCCCCTGTCTCTCCCCCCCCACCCCCTGTCTCTCCCCCCACTCCCCTGTCTCTCCCCCCCACTCTCCTGTCTCTCCCCCCCACTCTCCTGTCTCTCCCCCCCCCCCACTCTCCTGTCTCTTCCCCCCCCCACTCCCCTGTCTCTCTCTCCTCCTCACACTCCATGTCTATCTCACCCCCACCACTCCCCTGTCTCTCTCCTCCTTGCACTCCCCTGTCTCTCTCCCTCCCCCCACTCCTCACTCTCCTCTCTCCCTCCCTCACTCCCCACCTCCCCTCTTCCCCTCCCTCCTCTCTCGATATGTCCATGCTCATCTTTTTTTAATGGCTTTAATATCCTTTTCAGTTTTTTTTTCACATTTGTTGTTCAGTTGTTGCTTTTAGAGTATTTGAGATTTGATGTACTATACTCGTTACTGAGTGTATATGCCACGAAGGAGCTTCCTGAGCAAGCATTATACTGGGTGGTTTGTTATTGCCTTCCCAGCAGTACTTCGGGCAGGAATTGGAATTTGTCACGTGCCGGCAATTGCTCACCCACTCTTTGTGAAGGATACCGTCGGAATCTTTAACGTCCATGAACTAATGTCGAAGACAGGACGCCCAGTTTAACGTCCATCGGAGGGACAACACGCACATTGATGATTCACACTGTCTGTGAAACACCAGGATGACATTTTATAGCTGGGTTGGGATTCAAACCCAGGCTAGACAGCCTAGAGGCGAGTGTGGGTATCTCGAGGTAATCCTGTCGGTCAGGTCGTATCTTAACGCACTGTTAACTAAAAGGACACTCGGTAGAGCACATACCTCTGCCCCATAATGCTTGATTCATGAGAACATATCGTTCCCAATACATTTTTGTAATATCATGCTGTACAGTACTATATCGATTTTGATCCTCTCTCTCAATGGTGAAGAATCACTTTAAAAAAAAAAAATTCTCGTATCCAGATTCGGATTCCGATTCATCCATAATCGAACAATTTGTCCTTGTCACCTACCCAACCTGTCCACTAAGTGTCGTCCGAATCCGTTCACACTTTTGAGATATCGTGATATTTATCAGTTTAGCCCCGTCTCTCAACGGTGAAGAATCACTTAAAAATTTATCAGATCCGAATCCGGATCTTCACCAACATTGAATGAATTCGTCCATGCAACACCTGTGTCCACCAAGTTTCGTCCGAATCCGTCCACAACTTTTTGAGATATCGTGATATTTATCAGTTTAGCCCGTCTCTCAACGGTGAAGAATCTTAAAAATTTATCAGATCCGAATCCGATCTTCACCACATTGAATGAATGTCATGCAACACCTGTGTCCACCAAGTTTCGTCCGAATCCGTCCACAACTTTTTGAGATATCGTGCTATATATCGTTTTTGGTTCTCTCTCAATGCTGTAGAATCACTTTTAAAAATTCTAGTAGTTGGATCCGGATCTGGATCTTCACCAAAATCTAATCAGTTCGTCCTTGTCACACACTGAACCTGTCTACAAAATTTCATCCAGATCTGTCCACAACGTTTTGAGACATCCTGCACACAGACAGACAGACAGGAGTGAAAACATAATCTCCTTCACAGGGTGGCAGAGGTAATAAACAAACTGCAATTCCATGTTGTATTTATACATTAAAAAATGTAAAAATATAAAATCAGATGAACAATAATTACCTTTAAAAGGGTGAAAAAAAAGAAATTTAGAGCCAAAACCTCCCGTTCCTTGGACCTGATTATTTAATTATATCGGTTCAGAAAAAAAATCAATCTTTCCTAAATTTTTCCAATTTCACTCTAGATTTCGAATATCAGCAGTTAATAAGCCGAAACGATACATTATTCAATCTTGCCAGGAGCCAATCACATTGCACCTAGCCTCAAACAGCCAATCAGCGTACACTGCGAACAGACAAACGGACAATCATCTCTGTCATATATATATATATTTTCTCTCTCTCAAGGGATTTGTCATGTGATCTTTAATTGAGATGAAACTAGTTTCTAGTTCTTATTAATTTCCATGCAACATTAACAGGAAAACAGAGGAAAATGCTGCTTCTCAAACCTGATATAGAAACCTTTACATTTTCCCCAGCATTAACTCGTAAAAATTCTCATTCCAATCTGCCCATTCTCCACTGGTGCAGGTCACCGATTCAGAGCCCACAAAGCCGTTCTCGCTGCCAGCAGCCGCTTCTTTCACAGTTTCTTCAAGCAGGTCCAGGAAGATACAGTGGTAGCGATTGAGGGTAAGGACGAGTTCACCATAGTTACAGGCAGCGGTTTTTGTACAAAGTGAAAGGTTATTTGTGACAATTATGTTTGGTGCTATATGTTGGAGCAAAACATTATTGGATCCATGCATTGTTTTGCTCTATCTCTGTCTCTAAATGCCGTCACGTCTTGATTCGAACAACTGGGTTTGAGTGCATAGTAAGCAAGGCATTCATCGAGAGAATGAGGCTGATGGCATGTTTAAACTTGTGTGGTTGTTTGGAGCAGGCCTGAGTGAGCTGGCATTTGGACATCTGCTGGAGTTTATTTACACGGGTATTGTCTATGTGGAAGGTGTTGAGCTTGATCTCGTGCTGAAAGCTGCAGAGTTTTTGCAGATGGATGAAGCCATCATTGTGTTGAAAAAGAGGTTTGTCAGGCCATCATGTTATATCAGTGGAATATTAGTCTGTGATGAATTGGTGTCAATCGGCCTTTTAACAATTTTTTTGTCCTTTGATTAATGACTCGCACTTAACATCAGCTGCACTTGGTTTCTCATGGTACTAAACATATCCTTTTCAACGTTTATTTGATATAATGCATTGTTCATCATGTTGTATACCTTGAGGAAGCCTTATTGGAATGAGTTACAGTTTCCAAAACAAGGCCAGTCAGGCATTGCTTTGTATTTTGCATGTGGTGTTGATGAAACATATTGTTACTGTGGGGTGGACACGTGGTCAAATCTTCCACCCGAATGATCACCAACTAAGTGACAGATCCGCTGGGAAAGCTGAGCAGATCTTTTCTTTGGTTTCTGACGTCACCTACGGTAATTTCCACATTTAGAAGAGGATTGGTGACCGATCGATGTACCCCGGGGAAATGTACCACAGGTTTACAACCTCTTCATGAGGGCTTTGTGCCAAATTTCCAACAGCCACGAGTTTAACTCGTGCCGCAGTTATAATTGCCAAATTGTGAACCGCGCACCAGGCTGACACCCCATTGGTGAGTAGCAGGTTTAATGAATAATCAAAAGTAAGCAATGAGGGATAGGCAAAAGAAAAAGAAGCACAAGTATCACAGCTGTTCTTTATACACAAAATCCCATGCACCCTCAATATATAAGTGACTTATGCGATATCTTAAACCATTCACACCACGAAGATTGAGACGAGGAGAGGCCACGGACAATGGAAGAAAGAACTTGATTCTCACATGATCCTGTGTTGTCTGGGACAAGGGAGAGCGCGATGGCAAGTCCTTGGCATGAACAAGACGTGTCAGCTGTGGTACGTCCGGGCTTCATAGCCTTGTGGCTCACATGCTTGTCTGGCGTCATTGAGTCCCGTCTCTCTCCAGGTCAGCCGCGTCCACTTGCTTGACTTCAAGAGACGTCTCTCACCCAACTAATCTGCTCTCTGAGCTGCTCTCCTCCCCTCGCTCGGTGCCGTCCCTGCCAAATTCATTTAACCAACTCTCTTAACTGCTTGGTGCCAACTGCCCGTTCTGTCCCGCCCCGAGGTTTTTCTTACCTCGCGACCATTTACTGATTGGTTCTCTGCCCGGGCCTCTGTGTGGTGTGTGACAATGGACGAATGGTCCGGATGCAGATCCGGCCTATCAGTGGGATACGAAACGTAAACTGTTCAGCCTGGCGAACGTGTGCACTTTACCGAGTGCCGTTCTTGTTGCATGAGTTAATTATGTTGCGTGTAAACTTGAAATCAGGTGTTCTGCACATCAATCATGCCAAATAGGCCCTTGGAATAAATGGAACAGTACATCAACAATGATATTATAAATTGTACATGTTCAGTTTTTTTATGGTAGAGAGTATATATTCTCACTGGAATGCTTGTTTAATTCACCCAATTTCTTTACCGATTCTTACTGGCATGCGTTGTTTTTTCTTTACAGTTACATATCACAAAATGAACAGAAACTGTTTGGAATCTACAAAAGTATAACAGATAATAATAAAAACCAAGCAAAATACAAAATGAAGTTGTTTTTCATAAAAACAGTTATACAATGTTGTGTTATTCCTTTTTATTCTTTCATTTCAGAGGCTTCTACTTATTTCTCAATCATGTGTCATTGCACTTGTGTCATTGTTCAGTTTTTCCCCAACCACAGGGCAGCAAGTCAAACCAGCGCAATGGGTCATCCCAATAATCAGAAGCGGACAATCTCAGAGACCTGCAAGGTGGTGACTGAAAGCCTCCCTGAACTCTTGGACTCTGCTCCCTCTACACTACAGTACAACCAAGAATCGGGCAAAGATCTTGGTACAACCATAGTGAAGATTGAACAGTCTGACTCAGCTCTGACACTGCTGGCTGATCTCATCAAGAGTTCACAGGAGGGGAATAGTCCAGAGGAGCAAAATAACTCTTCCAGTGACGAACACATACCCAACAGCAAGAGTCTCCAGGTAAATTGTATCCATTTAACCCACAATGTAATTGCAATCTTTGAGATAAATTACTGTGGTCGTTTTGGCTTTTGCCAGTTTTTTGTGGAGTAACCTGACTTCAACATAATTTTAGCAGATCTTTGAGGATACTTTATTTTCATAAAATATTAATGATGCTGATGTGTAAGGGCTGGTAGTTTCAAAGCTGGGGTGCTTTTAAAATAATAATAAAAATATTACTTTGAGGAATGTGGAAAAAAAATATCACACACACCTGTTTTGCCTGGCCCTGGACCCACTAAATAACCTCATTAATGAGCAAGGACACAGATACACCCTAAAAACCAATAAAATAACGTCCAAAGAAACAATAAAGGTGACACATCTAGTGTACATGGATGATTTAAAACTCTTTGCACCAAACGATGAAAAATTGCAGAACAAATGAAATTTAGTGAAACGGTACACCGTTGACATTAAAATGGAATTTGGCTTAGATAGGTGTGCCAAAACAGGTGTCGACATTAAAAAATCAATCTAAATACAATCCAGGAACTAGAGAAGGAAGCTTACAAATATCTTGGAGTAGAAGAGGGCCACCAAATAGTGTATGTCACAAACAAATGCGCATAACAATTACCAAAGAATACCTGTGTAGAACGAGGTTGATCCTGAAAACACACATTTCTCAAAGGAACAAAAAGCCATCAAACAACTAGCAGTTCCAGTGTTCCAGTACAGCTGCGGAATAATCAACTGGCCACAAGCGGAAATCAATAAACTAGATATCAAAACAAGGAAACTCTTCGCTATCCACAAAAATCGGTGCATCTCATGAATGTACCTGCCAAGGAAAGAAGGAGGTAGCGGCCTGATGGAACTCGACCAAGTGCACAGAGCAGCGACTATAGGATGAGCAGAGTACGTGACAAGTTTGACAAACTATCGAACACAATTTGTATGCAACACGAAGACGTTAAGCCAGAAAAGGTATCCCTAATCCATCTTCCCTAAACATCAAGTGTGATCGTAGAAAACAAAGCGACCGGATAGAGTATTGAGGTACAAAAAAGAAAAGAAGGCGTTGCTAATTGAGGTGTCAGTTCCCAGCGATATATTTTTATTATTTATTATTATTATTATTATTTTTTGCTTGAACATCACAAATGAAGAAAATGACCAAATACCAAGATTTCAAAAATGAAGTTAAAAGAGCCTGGAAACTGAAGAGATCCAAAATTGTACCAGTGATAACGGTGATAATTACCTCTGCCACCGAAGGTATGTGGAGGTTATGTTTTCACTCCTGTTTGTCTGTTTGTTTGTCTGTAAGCAGGATATCTCAAAAAGTTGTGGACGGACTTGGACGAAATTTGGTGGACAGGTTGGGTGTGTTCAAGGATGAAATAATTAAATTTTGGTGACGATTGGAATCCGGATGCGAGAATTTTTATTTTTAAATGATTCTTCACCCACCATTGAGAGAAAGGGACAAACACATATTATATATATAATATATATTATATATATACGTATATATATATATATATATATATACATATATTAATGATATCTCAAAAAGTTGTGGATGAGTTGGGTAAATAAGCTGATGAAAATTTGGAGGTCTGGTCCAGGTACAAACGTAAACTGTTCAGCCTGACATTGGTTTGCATTCTTCCGAGTGCTGTTTTAATTATTGTTCCAATGATATTGTTGCGGCTGGGGGTTGGGATTAAGACCACAAGGTTGTGGGGGGGGGGGGGGAAGCTGTCTCGGGATCCCACCAGACACCCCGGAATTGCAGGCCATCGCACACGGATAATTCCGTGACGCGGTGGGTCGCTAACCGACCGTGAATGCCAATAACTCAACCACGTGACTTAGGGTCCTCCATCTGGTTAATCCGGTTACCTAAAAATAACCATGTGATCTAATTACTGGGGACACGCCCCGGTTATTCCTGTCCGAACTGGATCACTTTACCGGATCAGATGCAGCCGAGCGACACTGCCAAGGATGTACCGGCTAAAAGGAACGGAACGTTGGGAATAAAGTCCTGGCTAAGTTTTAGGATACGGACCATGCTGGATCAATAAAAGAACAGACAAAAACGAGCTGGGAACATTTCTACAAAGGGTTTATTTACAGACGATGCACAGCTGTCAGGGAGGTATCGCCTAGCAGAGCATCACCCGCTCCCCCCAAAACGTATTGGTGGCACGATCGGCAATTGTGCAAGGTATTGAGGGACCGTTATCCTCATCTCTCTCCTTTTTCTCTTCAACTCATCTTCATTGGTGTGTGTGTGTGTGTGTGTGTGTGTGTGTGTGTGTCCTGGCGTCTGTCCTCGCTTAAGTTAAGATTGTACAAGAATTATATCGGGATAACTCTGCTCTGTGACTGCTTTTGTAAGTTGCTTGTATATTGCCGCACCTTTCACATTTCTTCCTATTCCTGCTACAATCAATAAATAAACCAATGCCACCGTAGGGTGATCCGTATCTTGCCAAAAGGTGACCACGTGTGACTTCTTTAAGGTCACACTGAGGTGAACAGAGCTGCTATCCACCAGGAGCGACTCCTTGAGGAAATCTGCCTACGAGAGATTCCGATGAGAATCGTTCTACAGAGTAACCATAAAAATATGCATTTGCCTCATAACGTCACCAAATCACGTCATAATGTCTCAAGCTTGATATATCTAGAAAGCACTCATCGAGGTGTTCAATTTGAGGTACTACACGATATGGTTCTTAAAACTTGAAAATTTGACCTTGGTGTCAAATATGTTTGACCTTAGGCGTTAACCATGAAGGTCAAGGCCAATCGCCACCAAAATTAATCAGCTGAATGCCAGACCATGAACTATATTCCCATGAAGTTTGAAGACGATCCGATCAAAATTACTCCAAAAATAAGGGTTTCGTCGACTCCCCTGATTTGCGACAAAGTGACCTTGACCTTTGACCTTGACCCAAAATTTTATGTGCAAAGGGACCTCTATAGGCCTCTGATATGCGAAGTTACAAAAATTTCCAATGAAAACTGTGCTCTGCAGAGTGATTTATACGTGATTACAGATTAAAAAAAAACAACAACAAAAAAAAAACACATGAAAGTCAAGGCCAATCGCCACCAAAAATTAATCAGCTGAGCGCCAGACCATGAACTATATTCCCATGAAGTTTGAAGACGATCCGATCAAAATTACTCAAAAAATGAGGGTTTTGTCGATTACCCTGATTTGCGAAAAAGTGACTTGACCTTTGACCTTCAAAATTTTATGGCCTGAAAGGGACCTCCATAGGCCTCTGATATGCGAAGTTACAAAAATTTCCAATGAAAACTGTGTCTGCAGAATTTTTTTTTCGTGATTACAGACAAACAAACAAACAAACAAACAAAAAAAACATACAGACTGACTAACATATCTTGCAAAATCTTCGTTTTGGCAAGATAACAACATTCACTGTGCCACATATCTTTCCTCACCTGCTGTAAATAAACCCTTTGTAGAAATGTTCCCAGCTCGTTTTTGTCTGTTCTTTTATTGATCCAGCATGGTCCGTATCAAAACTTAGCCAGGACTTTATTCCCAACGTTCCGTTCCTTTTAGCCGGTACATCCTTGGCAGTGTCGCTCGGCTGCATCTGATCCGGTAAAGTGATCCAGTTCGGACAAGGCATACCGAGGGCGTGTCCCCCAGTAATTAGATCACATGGTTATTTTTAGGTAACCGATTAACCAGATGGAGGACCCTAAGTCACGGGTTTGAGTTATTGGCATTCACGGTCGGTTAGCGACCCACCGCGTCACGGATTATCCGTGTGCGATGGCCTGCAATTCCGGGTAGTCTGGTGGGATCCCGAGACAGCTTCCCCCCCCCCCTCCCACCCAACCTTGTGGTCTTATCACCAACCCCAGCCCGCAACAATATCATTGGAACAATAATTAAAACAGCACTCGGAAGAATGCAAACCAATGTCAGGCTGAACAGTTTACGTTTTGTACCTGGACCAGACCTCCAAATTTTCATCAGCTTATTTACCCAACTCATCCACAACTTTTTGAGATATCATATATATGTATATATATATATATATATTATACAGTATATATATAATATATATTATATATATATATGTGTTTGTCCCTTTCTCTCAATGGTGGGTGAAGAATCATTTAAAATAAAAAAATTCTCGCATCCGGATTCCAATCGTCACCAAAATTTAATTATTTCATCCTGAACACACCCAACCTGTCCACCAAATTTCGTCCAAGTCCGTCCACAACTTTTGAGATATCCTGCTTACAGACAAACAAACAGACAAACAGGAGTGAAAACATAACCTCCACATACCTTCGGTGGCAGAGGTAATTATCACCGTTATCACTGGTACAATTTTGGATCTCTTCAGTTTCCAGGCTCTTTTTAACTTCATTTTTGAAATCTTGGTATTTGGTCATTTTCTTCATTTGTGATGTTCAAGCAAAAAATAATAATAATAATAAAATAATAAAAATATATCGCTGGGAACTGACACCTCAATTAGCAACGCCTTCTTTTCTTTTTTGTACCTCAATACTCTATCCGGTCGCTTTGTTTTCTACGATCACACTTGATGTTTAGGGAAGATGGATTAGGGATACCTTTTCTGGCTTAACGTCTTCGTGTTGCATACAATTGTGTTCGATAGTTTGTCAAACTTGTCACGTACTCTGCTCATCCTATAGTCGCTGCTCTGTGCACTTGGTCGAGTTCCATCAGGCCGCTACCTCCTTCTTTCCTTGGCAGGTACATTCATGAGATGCACCGATTTTTGTGGATAGCGAGAGTTTCCTTGTTTTGATATCTAGTTTATTGATTTCCGCTTGTGGCCAGTTGATTATTCCGCAGCTGTACTGGAACACTGGAACTGCTAGTTGTTTGATGGCTTTTTGTTCCTTTGAGAAATGTGTGTTTTCAGGATCAACCTCGTTCTACACAGGTATTCTTTGGTAATTGTTATGCGCATTTGTTTGTGACATACACTATTTGGTGGCCCTCTTCTACTCCAAGATATTGTTAAGCTTCCTTCTCTAGTTCCTGGATTGTATTTAGATTGATTTTTTAATGTCGACACCTGTTTTGGCACACCTATCTAAGCCAAATTCCATTTTAATGTCAACGGTGTACCGTTTCACTAAATTTCATTTGTTCTGCAATTTTTCATCGTTTGGTGCAAAGAGTTTTAAATCATCCATGTACACTAGATGTGTCACCTTTATTGTTTCTTTGGACGTTATTTTATTGGTTTTTAGGGTGTATCTGTGTCCTTGCTCATTAATGAGGTTATTTAGTGGGTCCAGGGCCAGGCAAAACAGGTGTGTGTGATATTTTTTTTCCACATTCCTCAAAGTAATATTTTTATTATTATTTTAAAAGCACCCCAGCTTTGAAACTACCAGCCCTTACACATCAGCATCATTATATTTTATGAAAATAAAGTATCCTCAAAGATCTGCTAAAATTATGTTGAAGTCAGGTTACTCCACAAAAAACTGGCAAAAGCCAAAACGACCACAGTAATTTATCTCAAAGTTGCAATTACATTGTGGTTAAATGGATACAATTTACCTGGAGACTCTTGCTGTTGGGTATGTGTTCGTCACTGGAAGAGTTATTTTGCTCCTCTGGACTATTCCCCTCCTGTGAACTCTTGATGAGATCAGCCAGCAGTGTCAGAGCTGAGTCAGACTGTTCAATCTTCACTATGGTTGTACCAAGATCTTTGCCCGATTCTTGGTTGTACTGTAGTGTAGAGGGAGCAGAGTCCAAGAGTTCAGGGAGGCTTTCAGTCACCACCTTGCAGGTCTCTGAGATTGTCCGCTTCTGATTATTGGGATGACCCATTGCGCTGGTTTGACTTGCTGCCCTGTGGTTGGGGAAAAACTGAACAATGACACAAGTGCAATGACACATGATTGAGAAATAAGTAGAAGCCTCTGAAATGAAAGAATAAAAAGGAATAACACAACATTGTATAACTGTTTTTATGAAAAACAACTTCATTTTGTATTTTGCTTGGTTTTTATTATTATCTGTTATACTTTTGTAGATTCCAAACAGTTCTGTTCATTTTGTGATATGTAACTGTAAAGAAAAAACAACGCATGCCAGTAAGAATCGGTAAAGAAATTGGGTGAATTAACAAGCATTCCAGTGAGAATATATACTCTCTACCATAAAAAAACTGAACATGTACAATTTATAATATCATTGTTGATGTACTGTTCCATTTATTCCAAGGGCCTATTTGGCATGATTGATGTGCAGAACACCTGATTTCAAGTTTACACGCAACATAATTAACTCATGCAACAAGAACGGCACTCGGTAAAGTGCACACGTTCGCCAGGCTGAACAGTTTACGTTTCGTATCCCACTGATAGGCCGGATCTGCATCCGGACCATTCGTCCATTGTCACACACCACACAGAGGCCCGGGCAGAGAACCAATCAGTAAATGGTCGCGAGGTAAGAAAAACCTCGGGGCGGGACAGAACGGGCAGTTGGCACCAAGCAGTTAAGAGAGTGTTTTAAATGAATTGGCAGGGACGGCACCGAGCGAGGGGAGAGGCAGCTCAGAGAGCAGATTGTTGGGTGAGAGACGTCTCTTGAAGTCAAGCAAGTGGACGCGGCTGACCTGGAGAGAGACGGGACTCAATGACGCCAGACAAGCATGTGAGCCACAAGGCTATGAAGCCCGGACGTACCACAGCTGACACGTCTTGTTCATGCCAAGGACTTGCCATCGCGCTTCCCTTGCCCAGACAACACAGGATCATGTGAGAATCAAGTTCTTTCTTCCATTGTCCGTGGCTCTCCTCGTCTCAATCTTCGTGGTGTGAATGGTTTAAGATATCGCATAAGTCACTTATATATTGAGGGTGCATGGGATTTTGTGTATAAAGAACAGCTGTGATACTTGTGCTTCTTTTTCTTTTGCCTACCCTCATTGCTTACTTTTGATTATTCATTAAACCTGCTACTCACCAATGGGGTGTCAGCCTGGTGCGCGGTTCACAATTTGGCAATTATAACTGCGGCACGAGTTAAACTCGTGGCTGTTGGAAATTTGGCACAAAGCCCTCATGAAGAGGTTGTAAACCTGTGGTACATTTCCCCGGGGTACATCGATCGGTCACCAATCCTCTTCTAAATGTGGAAATTACCGTAGGTGACGTCAGAAACCAAAGAAAAGATCTGCTCAGCTTTCCCAGCGGATCTGTCACTTAGTTGGTGATCATTCGGGTGGAAGATTTGACCACGTGTCCACCCCACAGTAACAATATGTTTCATCAACACCACATGCAAAATACAAAGCAATGCCTGACTGGCCTTGTTTTGGAAACTGTAACTCATTCCAATAAGGAGGCTTCCTCAAGGTATACAACATGATGAACAATGCATTATATCAAATAAACGTTGAAAAGGATATGTTTAGTACCATGAGAAACCAAGTGCAGCTGATGTTAAGTGCGAGTCATTAATCAAAGGACAAAAAAATTGTTAAAAGGCCGATTGACACCAATTCATCACAGACTAATATTCCACTGATATAAACATGATGGCCTGACAAACCTCTTTTTCAACACAATGATGGCTTCATCCATCTGCAAAAACTCTGCAGCTTTCAGCACGAGATCAAGCTCAACACCTTCCACATAGACAATACCCGTGTAAATAAAACTCCAGCAGATGTCCAAATGCCAGCTCACTCAGGCCTGCTCCAAACAACCACCAAGTTTAAACATGCCATCAGCCTCATTCTCTCGATGATGCCTTGCTTACTATGCACTCAAACCCAGTTGTTCGAATCAAGACGTGACGGCATTTAGAGACAGAGATAGAGCAAAACAATGCATGGATCCAATAATGTTTTGCTCCAACATATAGCACCAAACATAATTGTCACAAATAACCTTTCACTTTGTACAAAAACCGCTGCCTGTAACTATGGTGAACTCGTCCTTACCCTCAATCGCTACCACTGTATCTTCCTGGACCTGCTTGAAGAAACTGTGAAAGAAGCGGCTGCTGGCGCGAGAACGGCTTTGTGGGCTCTGAATCGGTGACCTGCACCAGTGGAGAATGGGCAGATTGGATGAGAATTTTTACGAGTTAATGCTGGGGAAAATGTAAAGGTTTCTATATCAGGTTTGAGAAGCAGCATTTTCTCTGTTTTCCTGTTAATGTTGCATGGAAATTAATAAGAACTAGAAACTAGTTTCATCTCAATTAAAGATCACATGACAAATCCCTTGAGAGAGAGAAAATATATATATATATGACAGAGATGATTGTCCGTTTGTCTGTTCGCAGTGTACGCTGATTGGCTGTTTGAGGCTAGGTGCAATGTGATTGGCTCCTGGCAAGATTGAATAATGTATCGTTTCGGCTTATTAACTGCTGATATTCGAAATCTAGAGTGAAATTGAAAATTTAGGAAAGATTGATTTTTTTTCTGAACCGATATAATTAAATAATCAGGTCCAAGGAACGGGAGGTTTTGGCTCTAAATTTCTTTTTTTTCACCCTTTTAAAGGTATTATTGTTCATCTGATTTTATATTTTACATTTTTTAATGTATAAATACAACATGGAATTGCAGTTTGTTTATTACCTCTGCCACCCTGTGAAGGAGATTATGTTTTCACTCCTGTCTGTCTGTCTGTGTGCAGGATGTCTCAAAACGTTGTGGACAGATCTGGATGAAATTTTGTAGACAGGTTCAGTGGTGTGACAAGGACGAACTGATTAGATTTTGGTGAAGATCCAGATCCGGATCCAACTACTAGAATTTTTAAAAGTGATTCTACAGCATTGAGAGAGAACAAAAACGATATATAGCACGATATCTCAAAAAGTTGTGGACGGATTCGGACGAAACTTGGTGGACACAGGTGTTGCATGGACAATTCATTCAATGTTGGTGAAGATCCGGATTCGGATCTGATAAATTTTTAAGTGATTCTTCACCGTTGAGAGACGGGGCTAAACTGATAAATATCACGATATCTCAAAAGTTGTGGACGGATGGACGAAACTTGGTGGACACAGGTGTTGCATGGCGAATTCATTCATGTTGGTGAAGATCGGATTCGGATCTGATAAATTTTTAAGTGATTCTTCACCGTTGAGAGACGGGGCTAAACTGATAAATATCACGATATCTCAAAAAGTTGAACGGATTCGGACGACACTTAGTGGACAGGTTGGGTAGGTGACAAGGACAAATTGATTCGATTATGATGAAGATCGGAATCCGAATCTGGATACGAGAATTTTTTTTTTTAAAGTGATTCTTCACCATTGAGAGAGAGGATCAAAATCGATATAGTACTGTACAGCATGATATTACAAAAATGTATTGGGAACGATATGTTCTCATGAATCAAGCATTATGGGGCAGGTATGTGCTCTACCGAGTGTCCTTTTAGTTAACAGTGCGTTAAGATACGACCTGACCGACAGGATTACCTCGAGATACCCACACTCGCCTCTAGGCTGTCTAGCCTGGGTTTGAATCCCAACCCAGCTATAAAATGTCATCCTGGTGTTTCACAGACAGTGTGAATCATCAATGTGCGTGTTGTCCCCGATGGACGTTAAACTGGGCGTCCTGTCTTCGACATTAGTTCATGGACGTTAAAGATTCCGACGGTATCCTTCACAAAGAGTGGGTGAGCAATTGCCAGCACCGTGAACAAATTCCAAATTCCTGCCCAAAGTACTGCTGGGAAGGCAATAACAAACCACCCAGTATAATGCTTGCTCAGAAGCTCCTTCGCGGCATATACACTCAGTAACGAGTATAGTACATCAAATCTCAAATACTCTAAAAGCAACAACTGAACAACAAATGTGAAAAAAAACTGAAAAGGATATTAAATCTGCTCTCTG
>CM068952.1:128442987-128465518 GCA_035128595.1 Eptatretus atami | reverse complement strand
TCTCTTGCTTCATGACACTTCGTGCAGCTCGCGTCGGTCCAGAGAATGAGACGCGACCGTTGGGCGTGAATGGAGGGACTTGGGTGGCGTCAAAAGCCAATTGGTGGAGAGAGAGGCGGAGTCCAAAGCAAGTGGACGGAGAAGGGCGGAGAAGTGGTAAAAAAGGCGGAGTCAGAAGGCGAATGGTTGAAGATGAATTCCAGGCCAGGACGAACAAGACGATTCGACAGGACTGAGCGAGCAGGAGCCATGACACATGAACGACTCAGGAACGACTACTACTCTTCTGGAACGACGACGACTACTCCCGAACAGCGACGACTCCGGAACGACACACCAGGAACGACATACCAGGAATGACGACGACTACTCTTCTGAAACGACGACGACTACTCTTCTGGAACGATGATGACTACTCTTTCCACTGCCCCGCGACCCGTCCTTTTATAGATCCGGTGGTGTGGGGTGGGGGCGACGACCCGAAGCGATGTGTCTTCACCCGAATCGGGTGCTCTGATTGGGCCCCCGCCAGCACATGGGCCGGCCACCAGGACCGGAAGCGGCTCCACTTCACTTCCGGCCAGATGGTTCCAACCTGCGGAATCGTCTCGATCCGAGCACCGCGATATGAATCGCCTTGCACCGAACCCCGTGATATGAATCACTTTGCACCGAACCCCGTGCTGTGTCCCTGCGGCCGGCGCTGCTCAATGTGCCTGCTCCATGGTGTGCCATGCGGCCCAAGCGATCCGGCTGCACAGCATGCCTCTGCCTGGTAGCAGTTGCATCGAGGCGGAGGTGCAGGAGGATGTCTGCCGTCCGCGTGAGACATTTGTTGCCATTGTGAGCGAAGACCGACAGTAAGATGTTATTGTTGCGAATTCGCGCCCGTCGGCGTGCGATCGGCCACGTGACTCGAATCGCGACCGCCTCGCCCACCGACGGACATTCAGTCGTGACCCTCCCGGCTAACGCCGGGATCCAGTCACGGGGGGCCTTTCGGCCTCACCACGATCGTGCCAATCGGGCACCCGCGTGGGATAGGGTTGTTCGCCAAACTCGACCTACCTAAGTACCCACGCGGATGGTAAACCGGCGATCGCACCTCGCCGCAGGTCGACTTCGGGACACGGACCGCTTAAGCGGTCCGTTCCTTTGCTATCGGGAAACCGAGCGGTGTTATCGTCGGCCTCGACGGTTCCTGATTAATTATCGGGCGTATCCAGCCCACTACGAACCCTTTTACGTGAAGCAAGATGGAGGTCAATTAAAAGAAAAGACGAAGGGAAACGGGCACAGTTCAACAAGTAAGCACATTTAATTCACACACACATAGAGCACAATAAGCACGTATTTACAGCCACAATTAGCAAATGCACATAATATCAATTTAAGACAAAAACAATAATGCAAGCAACGCAGAGCTACGACCGACTAAACGCGAACACTCGGCAACACTTATACAGTTTCTACCTTACAAGACACGGCGCCACAACACGCATTCACACCTTAAGCAAAGAAAAGACCCCCTCAAAGGCAAGGAGTCAGACTGGGCCCGTGGGCCTAATGCGCGTGGAACCTGGATGAGCGGCCAGGTCCCCGAGACCGAAGGTCCTACCCGCGCCCTCGTGGCGAGCCGCAAACTGTCGCTGCACGGCGGTTTCGTGGGCACCTGCTGGTGTAAAGTGGAACGGGGCCCCCTTGTCGCACTCTCTCAGCGCGGGGAAAGGGGAATTGTTGATGCTCTGGGAGGGAGTATGGCTGGCTTGCTCGAGTCCCGCGACGCGCGACTCAACGCGACCTCGTCGCCGACCTCCTCGTCCGGACCCGAGCCTCCAGGTTCTCCTCAGCCGATCTCCTCCGCAGCCGTTCGCCTCCGTAGCCGTCTGCCCCACTTCTGCTTCGAGCTCCGTCTCCCGACTCTGCCCCACCGATACTGCTGTGAGCTCCGTCTCCCGACTCTGCCCACCGATACTGCTACGATTCGCCTTGCGCTCGTCTTTTTATCGGCTCCAGGAACCCACCATATGCAAATTCTCGGATCCAAACGACCTCAGGGGCGGAGCCACGCTCGCCGATTGGATGGAGAAAAAGGGGCGTGTATCATTCCTGATCCTCAAATTTGCATATCCCGATTTCCGTCAGGCACGTCTGGAGGCGGGCCAAGCCGCCCCGCGCTTCCTAATGTGATGGATCAGATGTGGGCGTGTAGCATTCCTGATCCGAATTCTCCTCGGAAAAACCGCCATCTGCACTCGCGGCTCGCGTGTATCGCTGCAGATAGCCCGACGCTCGGTACCCACAGGTGGTGCGGGAATGGCCGTAGGAGAAGGTGTGGAGGGTTTTCGGCGGTGTCCGATGGCCATGGCGCTGTTTGGAATGGCGGTGATGTGAGGTTTGCGGTAGCGAGTGGTGAAGTAGGTTGTGGCTGCTGGCGTTGTTGTTGTTGTTGTAGTGGTTGGTTCAAAACAAGGTAGAACAGAAAAAACGCCTAACTCAAAGGATCGCAGCCCGAATGAATCACATTAATTCCTCTAAAACAATGGGTTTGGGCTAACTACACATGTACTTAAGAAATATATCTCACCTACGGACCTTTATGGTGTAATGCGAATTTCCACAGCCGTAACATTATTATACCCCATGCGCAGACCGACCAAGATGTGTTGTTAGTTGTGCCCCGTTCTATACCATGATAAAGTATCACGGGCTGCGTGCGACTCCGCCATTGAACACGTGGTCAGCGCGCAGGTCCGCCCACCATCGAGCATGCCCCGTACAGTGCGTGCGGGTCCGCCATTAAGCACGTGGCCAGCGTGCGGGTCTGCCTGCCATCGAGCATGGTGTTCGCGGTTATCAGAGGCGGTGGGATGCACGGTGCCAGCCCTGATCTGTCAGGGAATTGAGGGAAAGGATTGGATACAATTATTGTATGTAGGGTTGAGTTGAAGAAGAAGATAGATATAATTATTAAATGGGGATTTCGAAATGGGTTGGAAAGGGCGCGGCCGCGTGTGCTTTGCAAGTTGCCAGCATTTAAGGTGCCGTTTCTTCAATCTCCTCGGTATGTGTTCTGTGCAGCGTGGGTGTCGTGTTGGGTGCACTTTCTGTCCAGTGGGTGGAAATTGCCGCTGCACATGTGTTTGGGAGGCTGTGATTTCTGTAGAGGGGTGTCCGGCGTAATGCCTGCTTGGCCTTCCCTGAGGACCCATCTCACAGCGAAGGGCGCACGTGGCTGGGATTTACCTCAGGAATAAGAGTAGAAAAAATAATAGGAATGAGTGCAGAGATTTAATCAGACCTAGCTATGAAGTTTACACAACACACTGTCCCGTTGTCCCGCTAGAAAAAATGGAAGGGACTATCTGAGCGTACATTAATGGAATAACTGTCCAGGGACCACTGTGTGATAGTTGCCATTGCTTTGGAGGGATGTGGTTCCCAGAACCGCAACAATATTCATACTCTGGGGTAAATTCATAAAATTACCAGTGATAAGTCATTTGTGTTTATTATTGTAAACTAGCAGATACCCGTCTACGACAGGTATGGGGGACAGGACGGATCACAATACTCGGTTACGGTAGTTTCTTTGGATGTTTTGCGCCGCATTCAACAGCTCAGTTCATATTGGTGGCGTGTCTGGATGCCCATGGTAGCGTTTGAGACCGGTCGCTATAGATTGTTGGCCTTGACACATAGTGCTGGATGAGTAACACAAACAATTTGACATATTCATCGTTTCTATATAACCTCCATCAACAGATTAACAACATGGCAGGATAAATGTCGTAAATGCTGAGTTGAACAAACGTCCTGAACTCATCGACTTAGTTAAGTAAAGCACGTCGTCTGGGACCCGGCCGTCGGTTTGCCGCCGAATGCTGCTGATTGTGACGTCATCGATTCCCTCTTTGAAAATTCAATCTATATTCGATTTTTTGAATCCGCTATCACCTGCGTAAATACATGGAACACATAATGTGAAGATTTCGGAAGTATGAACAGAATGTGTTCGGAGAAAAGGGTGTTAGAAGTTCCAGTCTTACGCCCATTATATTATGATTAACAGCCTTTACAAATGCACGTGAAACAAAATGCTGAAGTAAATACCATGAACAGTCATTATATAGTATCAGTCAATACTTTGCTTATCCACCTTTTGCCTTCTTGAGTGTCATCACTCTTTATCCATGCTTCCGGTGTACAAATGAAGTACTCCTACAGGAATATTATGCCAAATGTCCTGTAGTACATTCCACAATTCTGTCAGGTTAGTTTTGGTTCCTCTTCTTCTTCTTCTTTTTCTTCTGCTTCTTTTTCTTCTGCTTCTTCTTCTTGCTCTTCTTCTTTTTCTTCTTCTTGCTCTTCTTCTTTTTCTTCTTCTTGCTCTTCTTCTTCTCTGTTTACAGATATTCTCATATGGTCTCGATGGGACTCATGTGTGGACTCTGGGGTGGCCATTCTAACATCTGGAGCACACCAGCTGTAACCTTGTTCTCCAAATACTGCTTTACTATATTGGAAGCATGTTTTGGATCATTATCTTGTTAGAAAATGAATTCTCTTCCAATTAAAATATTTTCTCTAGGGATTGCATGGTGCTGCAGTATCTGCTTGTATTTCTATTTTGTTCGCGTCCCATTGATTATAACAAGTTTTCCGACACCAAAAGCTGAGATACAACCCCAGACAGTCACAGAGCCACCTGCGTGTTTAGGAGGAGGCTGAAAACATTGCTTTATCGTAATGTTCTCCAGGTCCGGTGTACAAACTGGCATCTGTTAGATCCAAAAAGCTCAAACTTCAATTAATCAGACCAGAGTACCCGATTCCATTGTTCAGTCACCCAATCTTGGTGTTGCCTTGTAAATTCTGTGCACAGTGCTCGATGAGATTTTAATGTTCAGGCCTGTTCTCATTTCATTTGTCAGCTGCTGACTTGATTTTCTTCTATCGCATAAGCTGAGCAACTTCAATTGCTTGTCTTGCCTTGGGGAGGTTCTTCTGGGTCTTTCTGACCTTTTCTTGTCTTGCACAGAGCCAGTTTCTTTCAGGTGTTCCAAATGAAACGGAAGACCAAGAAGGAATCCGAAAGAAGTAAAGAGCAAAGATGGAGTCATCAGGAGGAACCTGGACAGGATTCAGGTTTCAGCTGCTACTCCACTACCCTCAAACCCATCCAGGTGCAGCCAAGTGAGCCTTACAGAAAAAAATTCTGCAAGAATTCACTTCTCCTTGGAGACATAGATAACGAATGAGAGGAATAGAGCGTAAAAGAGAAGAAAGAGAATAAAAAGCAAGAATTAGAATGAATAAAGAGAATTGTGAATTGAAAGAAGTGTGAAAGGAACAAGGAACAAAGAACCATTGTACCATTGTACCAAACACCATTGTTGGAGATCTGTAGCCTTTCTGCTATTTTCTTCTTTACACAGAGTTTGGATCTTCACATGCTGTTCTGTTGAAAGTTGCTTCCTTGGCACCATTCTAAACCTACACATCGGCTATCAAGCAAGGGAACAAGCTGATGAAAAACAATTTCACATATTCACTAATTTGCGACATTTATTGTGGTTTCTTGAAATTCACATTAATGTAAAATGGTGTTGATTACTTCAATAATTTATTATCATTTACTGTACAAAAATCCACAAACTGTTTCTTACATATTTTATTTGTGGTAAGTGGATATCACGAGCATATGATAATACTAGAATAATAGAATGGCACTTGGTTTAGGCTGAACAGTTTACGTTTTGATCCCACTGATAGACCGGATCTGGATCTGGACCTGAACCAAAATCGAATCTGCTTGTTCTTGTCCACCTTCCCAACTTATCCACAAAGTTGCATCCGAATCCATCCATAACTTTTTGAGATATCGTGCTATATTTATCGTTTTTGGCCCGATCTCTCAATGGTAGTCGTTATTTCGCATGCAGCCTGTGGCTGCTGGTTGCATCATTTCTGGAGGCAAGGCAGTGCCACTGATGCAATGGCCGTTTCCAGGAAGCTGGTACTCATTTTGCTGACCTAGGAAGGATGACAGGCTGAGTCAACCCATCTGATGTTATTTCAACGGGATGACAGAAACTTAAACTCAAGACCCTAAGATCTCAAGCCAGCCACCTTAACCGTCAAGCCAACACCAGGTATAATCTCTCGATGATGGAGAATCACTTAAAAAAATTCTAGCATCTGGATCGTCACCAAAATCTAATAATCTATCCTCGTCACATTCCCAACCTCGCCACCAAATTTCATCCGAATCCGTCCACAAGTTTTTGAGATATCGTATTCACAGACAGACAAACAAGCAGTCATAGACTGGTACTTACGAAATCGTCAACTTGACCTCTGACCTTGTCTAATAAAAGCTGTCTCTAGAGAAGGTAGCGACGCAAACCAGAAGTTTCTACGATGATTCTGTACCAAACCATCAAAAATCGTAACGTCGACGGAAGCAAAAATCTCCATTTCTCCGCGCAATTATTTAATATTATTTTATGAAAGTCACAAAACCGTAATATCGGCCATCCACCAACAATCTTTACATAATCCGACGGCTTAGCGAGTCAGGCGATCGACGATAACCTTTATTGGGATAAAAAATGACTTTTAAAACACATCTTTATCGAAAACACCGTCAGCGCGCACACGGAAAACCTTTACGTGACTCAACGACGCCTCTGCTCGAGCGCGCTGCACCACGTGACGAGCTGTGATGCGGCGAGTGAAATATTTTTTATACAATCTTAAAACGTCTCCAAAACATCCGATTTTTACCAGAATTTCGACAACGCGAGTTTTAAGCGTCCTAAGCGATCGCAAAACCGAAGACAAAATTAAAATCAAAGTTAAAACGAACTCGTAACGTCGACCGAAGCAAAAATACTCCATTTCTCCACATGAATTTACGGAATTATGTTTGACCTCACTGTGACCTTGACCTTTGACCGTTTTGACCAAAATCTAATCAGCACTAGCCATCACCTCCTGAATCACGTGGTGTAATTTGACATTGGTAGCTTCTTCCGTTCTCGAGTTATCGTGCCTACAAACAAACAAACACACACACAAACAGATGATGGAAGTCATCAATATACTTACGAAATCTTTAGATTTCGTAAGTAACAAGCAGTCATAGACTGGACTTACAAAATCGTCAACTTGACCTCTGACCTTGTCTAATAAAAGCTTCTCTAGAGAAGGTAGCGACGCAAACCAGAAGTTTCTACGATGATTCTGTACCAAACCATCAAAAATCGAATGTTTGACCTCACTGTGACCTTGACCTTTGACCGATTTTGACCAAAATCTAATCAGCACTAGCCATCACCCTCCGAATCACGTGGTGTAATTGACATTGGTAGCTTCTTCCGTTCTCAAGTTATCGTGCCTACAAACAAACACGCACACAAACAAACAAACACACAAACAGATGACGGAAGTCATCAATATACTTACGAAATCTTTAGATTTCGTAAGTAACAACCAGACAAGAGTGAAAAGCATAATCTCCGTCCACCTTCGGTGGCCGAGGTAACAAAAATAAAACTTTTTCAATGTCCCAATTTATTTTATACTTTAAGGTAACTGTGATATTAAATTGACTTTCAGAGAAATTTGAGTTATTATCTACCTACCTCGCACACTTTTAACTTCCGAACAATGTTTAAAGGGGCGAAGCACCACAAAATTGAAAATAACCCAAACTTTTTGCACAGCACTGTATAACATGAACAATATTGTTGCATGTCAAATCCTATGTATCAAGCATTAACCTCACATTGTACCAAAACGCCACCTAACAGACAAGTAAACAAGCAGTCATAGACTGGTACTTACGAAATCGTCAACTTGACCTCTGACCTTGCTAATAAAAGCTGTCTCTAGAGAAGGTAGCGACCAAACCAGAAGTTTATACGATGAATCTGTACCAAACCATCAAAAACGTAACGTCGACCGAAGCAAAAATCTCCATTTCTCCACGCAATATTTTATATTATTTATCAGTCACAAAACCGTAATATTCGGCCATCCCAACCAAATCTTTACATAATCCGACGGCTCAGCGAGTCAGGCATGCGACGATAACCTTTATTGGGATAAAAATGACTTTTAAACACCATCTTTATCGAAAACACCGTCAGCGCGCACACGGAAAACCTTAACGTGACTCAACGACGCGTCTGCTCGAGCGCACTGCATCACGTGACGACCCGTGACGCGCGAGTGAAATATTTTTTATACAATCTTAAAACGTCTCCAAAACATCCGATTTTTACCAGAATTTCGACAACGGAGTTTTAAGCGTCCTAAGCGATGCAAAAACGAAGACAAAATTAAAATCGAAGTTAAAACGAACTCGTAAGGTCGAGCGAAGCAAAAATACTCCATTTCTCCACATGAATTTACGGAATTATGTTTGACCTCACTGTGACCTTGACCTTTGACCGATTTTGACCAAAATCTAATCAGCGCTAGTCATCACCCTCCTGAATCACGTGGTGTAATTTGCCATTGGTAGCTTCTTCCGTTCTCGAGTTATCGTGCCTACAAACAACACAGCAGTAAAAACAAAAACCAAACACACAAACAGAGGACGGAAGTCATCAATATACTTACGAAATCTTTAGATTTCATAAGTAATAATGTGATGGTGAGATTATAAGGCAGTTTTTGGCTCATTTGCTTTTTGATGATTTTGTCGGTGAGGGAATCGAGTTGTGATCAAGTAAGTGTGTACCCGGCAGAAATGCGAGAAACAGTTTTCACATGACGTCAACTTTAAGACCCAGCAGGCCCATCACAGTCAAGGCCAGGAGACTGTGCACGTGTGCCATTACTGCCAGAAAGAGTTTCAACACCTTGGTCACTACAAGGAACATCTGCGCAAGCATACAGGTCAGTGAGTATGCTTTTGTAAAGTTCACAGGAAGTCAATTGAGTGACAACTGCAAAAATAACTTCTCAGAACTTAATACTGTTCAGTCGGGTAAGGTCTTGCAAGATCTAAACAAGGAGAATGGCATCACAGTCGATGTCGAATATCTATGGGGGAGTATAAGTACAAGTTAATGTGTGTGGCTTCATCTTGGGTAATTGTGCTGGTGGTTGCCACAATATTGATGGAACCCTTATGTATAACAAGTTCAGGTAGATTCTAGTTAAATTGCAACCACATACTCAGCTGAATTGTGAAGAAGTAATACAGGCCATTCGGACCAAGATGTCACTCGTACACCTGATGTCACTGATGAAAGGGAATAGTGTGCATCTGCCTTACTTGATGTTAAAATAATCCGCAAATCCTAAAACACAAGTCATGTAAGTGTCTTCAAATCGGAACATAAAATTTATTGGTCAAAAAGTGGGGAGAGGATGAATTTTTATTTTCAGTGGTTATTAGAATGATAAATTCTAAAGTAAGTAAATAAATTTTTGCTTTTATTCATCTGAAAATTCATCTCAGGACTATTTAGTCCATGAGCCAGGCCAGATATCGGTACCACCTGGGTGACTAAACACGAATGGTACTAAAATGTTTATAGAGTGACTGTAAATACATTAAGATATGATAGCCTTCCGCACTGGTAGCTTAGTCTGATTTTGTGATGCAATGGGGTGCTACCCATAAAAACAGATTTTCAGCGTGACGCTCGGGGTTTTCCTCATTTTCTTTAAAATCAATCACACGATCAACGCGAACTTTGGACACCTATGTAGAATTTGATTCTCTACCAGAGTTGTTCCTAGGTATTTTCAAATTTCCTCATATTTTGGGATTGGTGGAGCTGTCGCCTCCTCAAGGTGGAGCTGTCGCCAGGTACTACCTGACATCGGAGTATCGCAGCAGATACTTGAGGCAGCTCAGGGCCATGGTAGTAGGCCAAAAGTATACTGACTTCAGCCACCCAGACCTACAGATGCCCAGGATTAGAAGAGATGAGGCCGATGTCCAATCTTTAGTTCAACTGATGGAGACCAGCTGGTTGAACCCCTTCAACGCAGAGCAAGGAGATCTTGTCAGTTTGTCAACTGCGACTACAGCACCACCAGAAGTTGCCAAAGACCTTCTAGGGGCCTACAGAATAGGAGAGGATGCATATCAAGCCTTCAAGGAAGAGCGCCTGGAGACCGATACGCCAACTATACAGTTTCATGACACGATGACGAAGACGAAACTGAGAACGTTCACTAACATCAGAATGAAGCCACGCTCACAAGCCATGCCAAGGAGGCTATCTTGAAGGCTGACAGGAACCTATTTGGCCAGATGATCCTTGTTGCTGAGAACAGAAAGCTCAAAATGAGTGATGTCTTGGCTCATCCCCTGGGGCCTTTGCCATGGGCACTTGCCAGCGTAATGGGCTCTCCGCAAGACCAACAAGGCTGCCCTAGCAATGGAGTTGGAGAGGAATGTTTCTCCTGCAGAGGTGATCCCCGAGCCCTCTGCTACCATAATTGATGGGATGAGCCTGGTCCAGAAACTGAAGGGAAACGACAAAAACTTTTCACAGCTTGCAGGCACAGCACTGAGTCACGTTGTCCATGAGGGTGCTAAGAGCAGGCGCATTGATGTTGTGTTTGACGTCTACAAGGAGACATCCATCAAAGATGCAGAACGAGCCAACAGAAGTGCAGCACAGGATCCATTTCAAGAACATTCAACCTGGGCACAACATCCAGCAGTGGAGAAAGTTACTCGGTAGTTCCTCCAACAAGGCAAGTCTCATCAAGTTCCTGGTAGAAGAATGGAAAAAACCACAGCACAGGGACAAGCTCGAGGCAAGGAGCTGTATGTCACATGTGAGCAGCTCTGCTTCAAGATCACCAAAGAGCAGTGGAAGAGGCTCCTGAGCTAAAGTCAATCAAGAAGAAGCAGACACACGCCTCCTTCTCCATGCACTTCATGCAGCAGAATCTGGGTACAAGTCTGTCATCATCATTGCAGAGATACAGATGTCATGGTCCTGTGTCTGGGCATGTGCCACAAGATCCATCCACCTGTTCCAGAAGTGCGGACGAAGAACCGGACAAGATTCCTGGATATCACCACACTGAGAAGCAGCGTGTGTGATTCATTGATTGGTATGCATGCCTTTACAGGCTGTGATACCGTCAGTGCATTCGCTGGCGGGGGAAGATGACGACACTCAAGCAGGTGAAGATGGACAAGACATACCAGGATGCTTTCCACGAACTTGGCGCTCATGGGAAGTGTCTCCTGAACTATTTGAGAAGCTACAGGAAATCACCTGCCACATGTACCTGCCATCTACCCACACAACTGAGGTGAACAAGCTTCGGTATGAGCTGTTCTGTGCGAGACGTGGAGAGGTGGAGTCAAGTAAACTCCCTCCTTGTGAGGACTGCCTCTTCATGCATGCACTACGTGCAAACTACCAGGCTGCGATCTGGAGGAGAAGTCTGCAGAGCCAGCCATTTGTTGCGAACCCAACAGACTGCGGCTGGATGACAGATGAGGACGGCAAGCTTGCTGTCAACTGGATGCGAGGCTCACCAGCACCAGATGCTGTTATGCAGCTACTGTCCTGCAAGTGGTTGCGGTCATGCGAACTCCCTAAGTGCACTTGCCTCAGCAATGGCCTGAAGTGTACGGACATGTGCAGGTTACAGACATGCCAGAACAAGCTATTGAAGAAGAGCCGGTAGCACAACAGTCAGATTCCGAGTCTGACGTAGATGATATTGAGGAGGAGTAATTTGCCATAATAGTAAGTACAAGCCCATGGCATGCTTAGTGTGTATTTACAGGACTGTATTAAATGTGACAATTACTATATTCATTTTAGTGACATTTAGGCATTCCTGTCCCCAAATTTGACATTTTAAAATTTTTCTGAATTTTCGGTAGGTGTGTCTATTCAAGAAATGATAACGACCATTAAGCTACCAGTGTGCAAGGGCTATCATATCAAAACATAAACTAGAGACATGTAGCAAGCTAAAAACACCTAAGAGAATTAGTCACCCCGGGTGTACCGATATCCCAAAATTCGGGTCTTGGCTCATGGACTAATTCACTTTAACCCGATTCAGACTGGTTCTTTGAAGTGCAGGACTAGAAACACCTGCTCACTTTTTGGGAGCATTGGCGAGTCATCTCCCCCCCCCCCCCCCACTTCAAGGTAGGTGTGGGGGCGAGGGGGTGAGGGGATTTATTTTTCTTTTTGTGCTCATGACCTGATTGTGGGTACTACCAACACATATACAAATTTATTGGAGATCTAAAATAAATTGAATGATAAAAAACGTCATGTGTCAGGGTCAGGTGTCCGATCAAAGCGTCGTTTCATCAAAGCAGGACGTCTTGGTACCCGGTCATCACTGCCAGCAGGTGTAAAGTGGCAGTTGTAGTTATGTCTCTTATTAATTATGAACACACCAGTACACAAACGCCGCACAAAATACACCACACAAAACGACACAAAACCACACAAAACGACACAAACACCACACAAAACGACACAAACACCACACAAAACACACAAACACACACAAAACTACACAAAACACCACACAAAATACACCACACAAAAACTACACAAACACCACACAAAACTACACAAACACCACACAAACACCACACAAAATACACCACACAAACACCACACAAAATACACCACACAAAATACACCACACAAAATACACCACACAAAATACACCACACAAAATACACCACACAAATACACCACACACAAATACACCACAAATACACCACACAAAACACCCCACCAAACTACACAAACGCCACACAAAATACACCACACAAAACTACACAAACACCACACAAAAACCACAACAAAACTACACAAACACCACACAAAATACACCACAAACAACTACACAAACACTACACAAAATACACCACAAAAACTACACAAACACCACACAAACGCCCCACAAAACTACACAAAACGCCCCACAAAACTACACAACGCCCACAAAACTACACAAACGCCCCACAAAACTACACAAACGCCCCACAAAACTACACAAACACCACACAAAACTACACAAACACCACACAATACACCACCAAACAACTACACAAACACCCCACAAAAAATACACAACACCCCACAAAACTACCAAACACCACACAACTACACAAACACTACACAAACACCACACAAAACTACACAAACACCACACAAACAACACACAAACACCACACAAACACCACACAAACACCACACACAAAACACCACCAAACACCACACAAAGTTCTGGTAAGGGTCTGCAATCTTTGATTGCTCTTTCTAGTTTCAAGTTGTTTTCTGCATATTAAATTTTGCATTAAAAGATGCACAAAACTTCAGAGAATAAAGTCATGAAATAGTATCTTACAATTGTCGGGGTTACGGAGAAATCGGATAACTTATGCGGGGAGGGCGTCATTTTGACCCCCGAAATCCCCCCCCCCCCACCCCAGCCTAAATTCTGGTTAAGAGTGAGCAGATAAGTTTTAACATGTTCATTCATTGCTGCTTCATGTGCATTTGGTTACCTCCAGGTGAAAAACCCTTCAAGTGTCCCATATGCCATGAAAACTATGGGAGGAAGAGCTCATTAAAAGTGCATCTTCAGGTGTGCAATTCCGTGGAAGGTGCCAAGAAGGGCCGTCGGAAGATCTTTGTTTGTCAGGTGAGGATTGTGTAATGCTCATGGTTGCATTATCAATTTCCTCTTATGGAGTGCCTTTTAATAGATAACAAATTATTCTTGTCGCAAGTGCAGAATTCAGGCAATTTAATAAAGATTTATATCCATACCCTTTTTAATTCCTTCTCTTAGGTGATGTTTTCATGTATATCCACTGTCCACCTGCTCCAATCTGTCCTCCCACGGTGGTTAGAACCATCTCACTTTGTTTTGCTTTCTGCGAGCCTTGACGTTGTAAAAAAAAAAAGTCTACAAAAGATACTCATAAAAAATGCGAACCAAATGGAATTTGAAAAAGACAACTGAACCAAATTTGGGGTTCAGGTATGATAAAAAGGTGGTTAAAAAAATTTTTTCCCCCACGTTTGAGCTACTGAACACAGCATTTTGCACTCAGCCAATATGACCATACAATCCGTGTGCCTTCACCTTTTCCTCAAAAAAATTTCCCCATGCCCTCACTGCTAGTTGCCTTCATATTTGTGGGAAGTGCAGAAGAGATAAACGTGGTGTTCACGGATATCCTTAACCGTTCACTGGAGTCAGGACAGGTACCAGAGGATTGGAGAGGAGGAAATGTTATTTATGATTGGTTGCTGTTAGCTTGACTTCATTTGTGTGAAATTTGTTGGAGACATTAATTAGCCACCGTTGGACTTGGTCCAAACCGGGTGCTTATAGATTTGGTCTCGATTTTCGTGTCCGTGCGTGCGTACACAACCATTTGTCAGACGTGCATTTACCGATGTTGTTTAAACTTGGCACACACATAATGAATAATGGCTTACAGATGCCGTCATTGTTTTTCCGAGATCAGATCCAAGATGGCCGACTGGTGGCCCTGTGGCCATTTTGTTACTTAAACGTGTCCCCAACCATTTCTCTAACTTGCATGGTCCGATTTTGTTCAAACTTGGCACAAGAACAGTACACAAGGGCATGCACTTGTGCCTAACTTTAGTTTGCAATCTGATCAAAGATGGCTGACTGGTAGACTGGCGGATATTTTCGTTGCAAAAAAAACCCAATGTTGAACACGTCCTCAACCATTTCTCAGACATGCATTTACTGATTTTGTTCAAACTTGGCACCCAGATAATGAATGATGGCATATATATATATTACGTATTTTTTGAGATCAGATCCAAGATGGCTGACTTGTGGCCATTTTGTGACTTGAATGTGTCCGACCATTTCTCAGACATGCATGGTCCGATTTTGTTCAATCTTGGTGTAAGCACAGTACTTGATGGCATACACATGCTCCTCACTTTATTTTGTGATCCGATCAAAGATAGCCGACTGGTAGACAGGCGGCCATTTTAGTTATACATAAATATGGGCTAGCCCTTTAACTCCAAACAGCAAAATTACTAAAACAACGGGGGCTATGACATTTTATGTCTTTTTTTTAGTTGTTGATCAAGGAAAGGATAGGTAAACATTTGAATAATTTCAAGCTAATTGAACGTAATCAGCACGGATTTACCAAATGGAGATCATGTTTAACAAATTTATTGGAGTTCTGTGAAGTATTTTCTGATTGGGTGGATGAGGGAAGTGCAGTGGATGTCGTGTATCTTGACTTTCAGAAGTCATTTGATAAGGTACCACATTGGAGGTTGCTAGCTAAGGTGAGGGCTTGTGGAGTGGCTGGTAAAGTGGCTAATTTGATGAGAAACTGGCTTGGTGATAGGAAACAAGGAATTGCTGTGAGTGGGGGGATGTCTAGCTGGGAAGATACAAGTATAGTGGGGTAGTACCTGAGGGATTGGTATTGGGACCATTATTATTCACTAGTACGTGCCCGTAAAAAAAAAAAATAATAATAATAATAATAAATAAATATTTCAAACCGCGAACACCAAACAACAACCACACAGGCCGTTTCTTCGCTCTCGCGTGCCCGTACGTGCGTGGCCCGGAAGTTCGCATATTATTCGCAGTTACGATTATTCGCAATTTAGTTTTAATACCCAATTATCAATTAGCGCCAACGTATTTTACCTTTTCGCAATGTCGTGGCAAGGAAAACAAAAAAAGAGAAGAGAAGAGAGAGAAAAAAAATTTACTTCCTGGTTCGGAGCACACCAGCACTCTGATGTTACCGAAATTTATGCACCGTCTAATATGAAAACGATCATAACTTTGGGGCATTGTGTTTATCTATAAATGCGCATAAGAAATCGAGAAATTGTTAGAATACACGAAGTCATCACTATCCGGAAGCCCGTACGTTGTAACCTGTAATGGGGACCACAGCTGAGCTTCCCTTCCCCATCGGCCACGCCCACGCAACAACGTGTCTTGTCATTGGTTTGGTAAATAAATGGCCATAACTTGGGAAGCACTTGTCCGATTAATATCAAACCTTGAAAAGGCACATCCTCAGGTCACCAGCAATATACCTGGCAAGTTTCAATGAGATCGGACCAGTGGTTGTCGAGAAACAGCGGCACAGACACCACACACACACACACACACACACACACACACACACACACACACACATTGCTGGAATTATAGATAGATAATCTACATCAATGGCTTAGATAGTGGGCTTGAGTCTGCTTTCTAAAGTTGTATATAACAAAGCTTGGAGGTAAGGTAGATAGCAGAGATAGGTAGAATGGTGATCAGATTCAGGAAAGTCTAGATACTTTAATAGTTTGGACAAAAGAGTATCAGATGCAGTTTGTAAGGCTGAGAATGGGTAAGAATAATAAGAATAGAGATTATATGATGAAAGGGGCAATTTTGGAGCATGTCACACAGGAGAAGAATCTGGGGGTGGTAATCGATATCGGGTGACTGCAGTTAAGCAGACAGGACAGTTCTAGGTCACTATTGTTAAAGCTCTCATAGTTTTAGGTTGTACTCATAGGGCGATAAATTGTATATCAAAAGAGATTGTGTTAACGTGCCAAAGGAATTTAGTGGGAGTCATCTAGAATATTGTGCGCAGTTTTGGTCACCACATCTGTGGAAGGATATAGCTACCATAGAGAGGGTTCAGCATAGGGCAATGAGATTGATTCCAGGGTTAACTAGACCAAGCTGCAAGGAACGTTTGAAGGAGACAGGTCTTTATACATTGGAAAGGAGGCAATTGCGATTGAAGAAGGATCTGATAGAGTTGCTTAAAATAATGAAGGTGTGGAGTTTTTCAGCAGAGTGGGCAGTGTTAGGACCAGGGGCTATAGCTTGAGGGTAAATAAGATGAGAGTTGAGACAGTTTTAAGGTAGGGGCCTTTAAGTTGGAAAGTGGTTAATACATAGAATGGTCTCCCCAGAAAGGCAGTGGCAGTGGAGGAGGTGGACAACTTTAAATGGGAATTAGATAGGTACGTTGATGCATTTGGAGATATTGTGGGATGAGGATATTGGCAGGATGTGTTAGTAGCTTGTGTGGATGGGTTAAAAGTTCCTTGTATCCTTGTGTGTATATTAGAAGTGTATTTTCTTTTTGTATTTTGAAGAACGTAAAAAACCATTTTTGGAAGATGAATCATTTTTTGAAGCTCACTGCTGTGGCTTTTAAACTGTCAATAGAGTCTAATGTAATACCAGCTTTGCATGTAACATTAGTGGTGACCCTGCTCGCATCTGTAAATGTAAATGGAAGAAGTGTGAAGGTAACCTTTGCAAAAATATAACGCTGATGACGAGGCAGTGTTAAAACTGTTGTCTCAGCAGATATGAGTATATGGAACAGTTTCAGTGATTGAGTGAAGAAAATGTTTCCAGTTGTACATCAATGCTGCCTTTCCATGTTTTTTGTTGACACACTCATCTTTCCTCCAAACCTCCCTTGTACACCAAATTTGGGACGGTGATCATGTTTAAAATTTTTATTTATTTATTGCTTTCCAGGTTTGCGAGACATCATTCCAACGCTGGGAAAATTTCAAGGATCACTTGATATCGCACACGGGAAAGAAGCCCTATTACTGCCCGGACTGTGACAAATGGTTTATGTGCCCTGCGGAGTTCCAAGAACACTGTCACAGCAATCATGAACAGCCTGACATAACCCATAAGCAGGAGGCATCCAATACTGAGCAAAAGACGGCGATTGTGAAGGATAAATGATAGTGTACAATTATAATTTTCACCAACATTTTTGAAATATTTTGATGGAATGTTTTAACATATTTTTGGGATCTTGCAAGAACCCATGCTATTTTGCCATTTTATACTTTAAAACATTAAAAAATTGTCTCTTTTTCGTTTTTGAATCTTCTGTGGCACATCCAAGCAAATCTTTAGCTATCTCTTCTACCCTCTTCCCCAGGGCAGAAAGATAGTCGTGTTCGGAAGGCTCAAGCCTGCATTTGGCCTATTTGTATAGGTCGAGGCTTGAATTTGTAAACAATAATTTGAAAAACAAGCTGAAACAAGAAAAAGCGCAATCGGAGATTGCAGACCCTCGCCAGGACTTCTTTTGTGTGGCGTTTGTGTACTTGAGTGTTATGTAATTAGACATAATCAGAACTGCCACTTTATAACTGCTGGCAGTGATGACTTGGTACCAAGACGTCGTGCTTTGATCGGACACCGACCCTGACCATCACGATTTAATATTTTTCTGCAATCCAATATGGCTGCCAGACCATGTGAACTATCAATTATTCCTTGACAAGCGTACACCCATGGCTTGGGAATGTGTGTGAAGTTTCCCCTCGATCTGTCCAGCCGTTCTGGAGATTTTTTTTATAGGTTTTAGGGTAAATCCAATATGGCTGCCAAACCATGTGACCTATGACGTGTGTGAACTTTTTTTCCTCATGGATAGGCGGTCACATGTGTAAAGTTTCGACTCAATATGTTCAGTCACTTGAGAAGATTTTCGTTTTAAAAAAAACAATATGGCTGCCGAATCACGTGACCGATGACATCACTTTTTTCTGTGGACCATTTTATCCTGAGATGACCACAAAAAATTTCACACTAATCAGATGTAGTAGTCTACATATGCAATTATGATGTCTTAACAAAGGCACCTTTCATTAAAAAAAAATCACACATTGCACACAAGAAGTACTTGCCACGTACCAAGTTTCAATTTTTTCCTTGGTGCGGTTTCAGAGATAGAGGTCCAAAGTTTTTCCGTTTTTGCAACATGGCTGCTATACCACCTGACCTATGACATAATTATCATTAAAACATTCGACATGAGTAGTCACACATATGGTGAAAATTTGGTCTCGATCTGATAAGCAGTTGCGGAGAAAAACACGAAAGTTCTGTGCGGACAAACAAACGACAAACGCACCCAAACGCAATGCCCTCTCCTGCCGTGAGGGTAACGAGAATGGTACGTGGTAGAGTGCATACCTCTTCCAGGCTGAACAATTTACATTTTGTATGCCACTGATAGGCCCTATCTGGATCCGGACCTGAACCAAAATCGAATCGGCTTATTCGTGACACCTAATCAACTCATCCACCTCGTTTTGTCATAATCCGTCCACAACTTTTTGAGATATCAATATTGTGCCCCCCTTCTCCTGACCCCCCCCCCAATCTCTCAATGGTGAAGAATCACTTAAATATTTCCCAGATCTGGATCCTCACCAAAATCAAAATCAATTCAATCAAATCAAATCAAACCCCAATCCCTTCCTGAAAGTCCCTGTAGTGTCCATCTTGTATACCCCGCCCCATCCCTCTCCCTTCCACTGATCTAATGTCTCTCGTCCCCACTGTTTTGTCCTTCCCTACTTCCCGCCCCTCTTGTCTCATGCCCCCCTTGCTGTGCGTTGTGTGTTCGCTCTCATATGAGCCTCGACAATGTATACAAAAAAACAAAACAATTTAAATATCAGAATCCATTTCATACAATTAAATATATTTACTTGGTGGTGTGATCATTCGAGTGTACGCTCCGAATCTGGGAGGTAGATGGTTCAAACCCTGGTTGAGTCGTACCAAAGACTTTTAAAAATGGTGCTTGCTGCCTCCTTTGTGCTCAACAGTTAAAAAGGATAGAGCATGGACAAACAACCACATGTTGGCAACACTGGTGCAGGCTTTAATGGGCCTTATGGCTTCCTCCTGTGTTGAAGTTCTTTGTAAGGAAAGTTTATTATTTACTTCTTTAAGATTAATTGGGCAAAATAACTGATGACGTGGAATTCAGAAAAAGAAGCACAATTATAGATGAATGGGTTAACCATTTTATTCCTCCGTGACAAAGTCGAGGGAGGCATCATGTTTTCGGGGTTGGCCGTCCGTGATAGGTTTTCGTTCCCACAATAACTTAAGAATGGCAGAAGGGATCCAAGTCAAACGTGGTACAAGTATTATAATGATGCAAAGATGAACTGATTCGATTTTGGCATCAAGGTCAAAAGTCAGAGGTCACATCAGGTAAAAAATGTGATACTTGACAGCTGAAGGGATTTTGATCAAACTTGGCACAAGTATGTATAAACCTCCATCCATAATAAATTGTCACTAAAAGGTCCAGGGTCAGAGGTCACATTAAAACTCCTGTTAATGTGATACCATTGGCTATGATATGAACTAAACTAAATACATCTACCATGATACATATATGCAGATTAGATATTGAAGTGAAATGGTCTTGAGGTTTTCAGTCAAACTTGGAGTCAGCAACGACAAGCAAAGACCGAGGCATAATCAGTTGACGTCGCAACGTCAAATTATATGTCCAGTTCCCTATTACTTCACCATCTGCACGAGTCTTTCTTGGCATATCTTGATATTACAGTATGCATTGTCAGATTCTTCACATAAAGTAAGCTGGTGAATGTAAAACATTAGAATGCAAAATTCCAAATCTGTAATCCATAAGTTTATCCAACAGGATGGTGCAGTGGTAGTGCACTTGACCGAGTTATCGTGTCTGGGTTCCATTCTTAACCCCACTATAAACCGGAGGATTGGTGCTTTGCAGGCAGGGCATTGATCATAAAGTGTGCTGTCCCACAGGCAGACGTTAAGCTGGGTTTCCTGTCTGCCGGCAATAGCTCGTGGATGTCAGATCCCACCAACATCAAAAATTGTCTTTCCCAAAGAGTTTGCAAGTTATCACCGGCACAATGAAGAAATTACAAATTCTTTCCCAAATCAACTTCAGACGAATATCAGGCTGGGCCAACCCGTTCCTGAAAGACTCGTCAAAAACTTTCCCTGGCTGATGCCACAGGAAGGTGGGAACATTTGGGGCCATTAGGGTGTTTATCCTCTCTGTTCACACAACATATTGGGAATGATTCAGCACTTCAGATGAACAACTTGAAACTAGAATGGTGTGCATTTGGTAGAGCGCCTAGCTCCACCAGGCTGAACAGTTTACGTTTTGTATCCCACTAATCGGCCAGATCTGGATCCAGACCTGAACCAAAATCTAATTGTCTAACCAACTCATCCACCTAGTTTTGTCACAATTCGTCCACAACTTTTTGAAACATCATGCTATATGTCGTTTTCGGCCATATCTCAATGGTGAAGAATCACTGAAATTCTCGGATCCGGATCTTCACCAAAATCGACAACTCTTCGTCACATACCCAACCTGTCCACCAAATTTCGTCCGAATTCGTCCACAACTTTTTGAAACATCATGCTATATGTCGTTTTCGGCCATATCTCAATGGTTAAGAATCACTTTGAAATTCTTGGATCCGGATCTTCACCAAAATCGACTCAACTCTGCCTCGTCACATACCCAACCTGTCCACCAAATTTCGTCCGAATTCGTCCACAACTTTTTGAGATATCCTGCACACAAACAGACAGCAGTGAAAACTTAACCTCTATCCACCTTGAATTGAACTCATTCAATTTGCTCATATGCTATGGTGGTATGGTGGTGGAGGAAAAAAACAAACAACAAACAAACAAAAAAACAATGGAGTTCAATCGGGCAAAATTTATTAAACTTCACTTCAACAATTTCTCACATATAAATACAAATGTATCCACGTTTCGGTATCACATCAGTTGTATTGGTTGATTAAAAGTGCAGTATTTATACAATCCATTTTCAACACATAGCATCCATTATCGAATAAGGCGACGATTAGTAAAAGAGAGATAGCGCAATGTATAGTCAATAAAATCACAACTAATGGTCGAGAAGACATGATCAAAAGGTAAGTGATCCGAAGCAATGGCATTTAAAACAACACATTCTGCACCACCAATCATGATCAAGCCACTTGTATACTTAGCAGCAATCGGACAACTATTTACATTGTGTACATCACGTAGTATATCCAACCTTCAACTGTCAATAACATGGTATTTATACTGATGTTAGAAAAAGGTTTGAAAGGGAAGTTTTAAAGATTAAAAAACAAACAAACTTGCCAGCTCTTTAAACAATGTGCCCACAGTTGTTTTGTAGACACTATCTGCATGGGATTCCATACCCAGCCCTGGTATAAGTTACATTCGGGCATTTCAAACAAACTAGGTGAAAGGCAATGCACTTATCAGTTTGCCAAATCTCTTGGGATTACAGTGTGCCTGGACTAGGTGGCAGGCCTTGTGAATACCTGTCGGTTCAAATTCTAGTGCCAATGAGCAAACACAAACACATGACCAACAGGTTATTTGTGACGAACCTCCTTCAAATTAGTGTACATTTATCGCGTAGCATCCAACAGCATTACAAAGAATGTTCTCGTGTACAGTCCTTACAAGCACATAGTTTCCTGGAAAATAAATCAGAATTGATGAAAGTTCGAATAAGTTCAAGTTCTAATTGTCACTGTAGTCAAACTGAAACCTGATCCTCATCACAAATAATAACTAACTAATGGAATGAAACGGTAAAACAAATGTGGTGGACGGACATTCACGA
>CM068952.1:128417395-128428280 GCA_035128595.1 Eptatretus atami | reverse complement strand
TCGAGCTGAGGAATGTACAGTGTGGGCCACGTTGGCACGCGCGGAGCGAGCGCGTTGATAGACGCCAGTCGAACGCCCGAGAGGGCGTGCGGGAACCTCGACGGATCGCCCGGGCACGGCCCGGGGGTTTTTGCAGGACGATTCGCGTGCCAATTCCGGTGTGGGCGATTCATGTCATCTCGTGGGGTCGGAGCGCAATATTGCCGTTGTTTGAGATGGCCTTGCCGGAAACGAAGCGAGGCGGTTTCTGGCCAAAGTTGGCGGGCCACGTTGAAGGGTCGGGGCCAATCGGAGCGCCCGATTCAGGTGATGACGTTTCGATTCGGCATGCCCCTCCCCCAGAGCTGCAAGTGCTATAAAGGTCGGAGCCATCCCTCCGCCTTCGCTCTCTCTTGCTTCTTTCTCTGCCTCACCTCGCCTCGTCGACACCGCCACGACCCGCCTCCTGCTGCCCGGACTCCGCATCCTCGTCTCCGCCCACACGACGTCGACCCCACCCACCTACCTGGTCCCGCCTACCACTCCACCCTCGCACTCTGGACTCGCCCCTTCTCGACGCAAGCTCTTCCTTTCACGAACACGGTCTCCACACGTGCGGCTGAAGCCAGAGACAACGCGCCCACTGTCGGGTACCGCACCACGTAGCACCCCCCCCACCCCCCGCCTGAAACGTATTGGTGGCGCGTCGTGCTATCGGGCGCAAAGGTACCGAGATCATAGCCTCAACTCCCCTCCCTTCCTGTTGCAAAACTTCCTCTTCATCGGGTTTGTGTGTGTGTGTGTGTGTGTGTGTGTGGTGTGGTGTGTGTGTGTGTGTGTGTGTGTGTGTGTGTGGTGGTGTGTGCTGGCACCTGTCTGCTCAAGTAAGACTGCAGAAGATTGTTATCATTATTATTGTTATTAATTTTGCGTTAAGTCTGCTCTGTGTCCCTTTTGTAAGTTGACTGTTAATAAATCATTATTAGGAATGTTCCCTGCTCGTTTTGTTTCTTTTCTTCCATTGATCCAGCATGGTCCGAATCCTACTTTAGCCGGACTTTATTCCCAACGATCCGTTCCTTTTAGCCGGTACGTCCTTGGCAGTGTCGCTCGGCTGTATCGATCAGTGATCCGATCCGGTAAGTGATCCGGATCGGACAAGGCGTAGCGAGGGCGTGTTCCCGGTAATTAAACCACGTGATTAATTAGGTAACCGATTAACCCATAGACGGGAGGACCCTAGGTCACGCGGTTGAGTTATTGCGGTCCACGGCGGTTAAGCGACCCGCCGCGTCACGGAATTATCCGTGTGCGACGGCCTACAATTCCGGGGAGTCTGGTGGGAACCGAGATTGCTTCCCCCACCTAGTGGTCTCTCACCCGACCCCCGGCCCACAACAATATATTAGCAGATTTCTTTGGTAATCTTACTTAGGCAAATCACATTTCAAAGTTGGCCTCCAAAGCCAGCCAACCAACTGGCATTCTCCATCATGCAAAGTCCTTTGGAACACTTGAACTCCTATCCACCTACAAGGCCTTCATCTGCAGCTTGATGGAATACTGCTCTCCCCTCTGGGATGTCACTTCTACCTCACACCTTGCTCAGCTTTAAGTCGTGGAAATCAAGGCTTTCAAGATCATTGGAATCTCCCACAATGAAGCTGAGTCCATGCACCTATGACTCTGCCACTACATCAAGTCTGCGGTCTCTCTGTATTCTACCGCTTTATTTCTGGTCTTGCAGCTTCTGCTGTTCCCATGATTGTTCCATCGCCTCTCCCCGCTTCCCAGGTTATGGGGTGCACACGGTCCACCATCAACCCTGGTGAAACTACTGAAATCCAGAATCACTGCACAACTCCACTGATTCGTTACTCTTTTCCCACCTGTGGAATCAACTTCCACATTCTCTTCAATCCCATTCTTCAATTCAGATGTTCAAGACAACTGTTCACCACAATCTAAGATCGACCCCAATCCAAAACCATCATCTTTACTACCCATGTTAAACGTCGCTCCCCCTCCTCAAGCCTACCTCCTTCCAAATTTTCAGTTTTTGCTGCCTGATATTTTGCTTCTGTATCCATCTTATCCACTCCCTAAG
This sequence comes from Eptatretus atami, assembly GCA_035128595.1. Lineage (NCBI taxonomy): Eukaryota > Metazoa > Chordata > Myxini > Myxiniformes > Myxinidae > Eptatretus > Eptatretus atami. Next base: position 128,426,194 of record CM068952.1, on the reverse strand, counting down.
TTCTATACTACCCCTAATTTTTACCCGCTTGGTTTCCACCACCTTGTTTGTCTGTTTTCCATCCATTTTTCCCATTGGGCCTGGTGTTGGTTTCTCCCCACTCTTTCTGCTGTTCCTTTTGTGCTGTTGCATCCTGATCCAGGCTGTGTTCCAGCTATTCCATGAGCTTTGACTATGTATACAAAATAGAAAAAAAGAAAAAGAAACAAGGAATCCAACTCCCAGAGTTTGAGGCTCAGGATCAGAAGCTTTGTTCACAAAGAATCCACAGAGGGGACACAGCACTCAACTGGCGGGAGTGTATTGAATGAATAATATAACAAGAATGACCACACTGTGGTCACAACCTGCGTCAAAATCCGGTAACGAGCCGATTTGGCAAAACGCACATTTAACGCGCTATTAAAAGATCAACTCGACACCTCTACCACGGTTATATCAGAACGAGATGATTTGTCACACGGTCATGGATTGTTTAACCCCAATATGAGGCTGTTCAAAAATTACATAACACTGTTTTTTTAGGGAGGAGTGTACAAGGCGGGCCGACGGGTTTGATTAAACTTTACTAAATTTGTATTCGACATATGATTACATTTTTCGGGGTCCCTCATCATGAGCAACACTTGACCCCAAAAAAGCCAATGGAAATCTGATGCAACAACCTGAGACAGTGTATAATCAGCAGAGGCCTACAGGCCTAATGTGTTAGGCCTACCAGAAAACCAAGATGGCGGACATACTATTTAATCTGGGTGCCATGGTGGGTGGAGTCAAGCGACAAATGTGGGTGGGGATGTCCGAACAATGGGTACACATTTCAAAAATCACCCCACAACAACAACCACATGGAGTTCTTGTAGACCTGCGACACGTCACAGGTAAAAAGGGATTTAGTTGAAGCTGCACTTGTTAATACCTGTAAATGTACAAATTTAATACCTCTCTAAAAATGCACTAGTTATCTGTTTTGGATGACTGTAATGTAGACATGCTTCTAATTGCACTAATGTGAACACAATTAACACAGCACCAACGATGTTTTACAATCGTGAAAAATTGCTGTTCCCCCTCCCCCCCCCCAAGGGAATGGTTAAGTTGCCCCAAATCCACTGCAGACTTTTGCAGCACAGCTCAGGGATGAAACATCATAGAAACATGTTTGTACACCTGTTGAATGATTCATTGAGACTCATTAGTAATGATAGCATCCTGGTGTTTGGCCATTTGCGGTCAACTGAGAAGTATTAGTAGTGATTAGTATCACCATTGAGAAGTATCACCATTAGTAGTGAGAGCAAGAAAATATTCTAACAACATCATGTTTTAGTAAAGTGTATAAAAGTGCAAGAAAACTTGAAACCCCCACTATACAATGGATTGTTCTTCTTCCGTGCCACAAAAAGCTAATCTCAAGGTTGTAAAACAAAAAAAACTGCCAGGTGATTACGGCATTATGTTTAAAGCAACAACAACAAAAAAATACGACGTTATGTTGCAAAATAAATTGAACAACATTTCATGGCAAGCTAACATACTTTTCTGCCAATGAGCCTCAGCCTTCCTGCGGTACACAGAGTAGCAGCGATCGAGCGCATTCAAGTAGCACTCGATGGAGAGCTTCCCGTCCACCACCGGGAACTCTGATTGCATGTCTGGTTTGTAGAAATCATACGCATGCTGCATGTGTGTACCACGCAAACCTGAAAAGCAGCCAAATATTAATCCGCTGATAGTTTAACAAATATAATGAAGATTGTTAGGTTAAATGACGAGATGAACAAATTTTGCTGTTTCAGTTGGGACAAAATTAAGAATTACTCACCCCTCTCGAGCACAAGTGGGGCGTTAGGCCCCACCAGCATGGCGACAGCTCCAGCTCCCCCTGTGGGTCGCGCGCTCCCAGAAGCATACACGGCGATATCCCCAGCCACCACAAGTGCATAACGACCTGGCCAATGAAAAACATAAAAACTTAAATACAAATCTTCCAAGCATGTGGCATTCTACAAAAGCAGTCAGAGCTGTAAAAATTGCAATAAAGTAAATTAACAACTATTTCTCTGGTGTTGCAGAGTGTTGGTTCTGCCGAAGCAGTTTCTTGGCAAGCGTCATGCTGGGCAGTTTGCCATCCCTCTACAAGCAGTAGTTAGGGCAGGAATTTGGAATGTGTTCAGGGTGTCAGCGATTGCTCGCCTACTCTTCGCGAAGGACACCGTGGGATATTTAAAGTCCACCAACTAATGCCGGCAGACGGGACACCAGTTTAACGTCCATCTGAGGGACGGCACACACATTGATGCCTCGCCCTGTCTTTGAATCGCCGGGGCGGGATTCAAACCCAAGCTAGACGGATTTGAGGTGAGTCAGTAACTCCACGGACTATGAAAGGCCTCGTTTCCACCAGCTAGTTCTGAAGCAATTCAAGATGGAACCAGGTCAAACTGGAACCAAACTTCATTCTCAAGAGCAGAAGCCCAAACCCAGCAGGTTTTCAAGAGCGATATTGAGGGTTCAGAAGCAGGATAATGTGTGATTTTGATGAGATGCAACAAATCTTGCATAAACGAGTTCATAGCTCATTGGTGGAGTCAAGGCATTAATAATAATCAGAGAAAATTGAGGAACAAGACCAACCATCCCAGGCACTAGACTCGACCCAGCTGAAGGCATTGAACAGTGCAGCAGTGCCCCCATAACAAGCATTGGTCGTATCTATTCCTTCGACGTCCGAGTTTCCTGACTCCTCAAAGAGCTGCATAAGTACAGTTTTCACAGATTTTGACTTGTCCACCAACGTCTCTGTCCCCACCTAAGAAAAGACAAAGGTTAAAAACAAAAACAAATGAAATAAAGAAAGTGTTGAAAGTTGGGTAGAAATTAAGTGAGAACAACAAGCATTATGACAGTGATGACAATAATCGTTTTAAGACTATTTTCCCCTTTTTTCAGGGGGTTGGTCAAACGATGGAATTCCTCCATATGGAACTATTCATTGCGTCAGTTTATTGCAGGGCTGACAGGATGGCCTAGATGTATGCACACTCACCTCAAAGCTGTCGAGCCTGGGTTTGAGTCCCAACCCAGTTATAAACTGTCATCCCAGTGTTTCACAGGCACGGCGATTCATCAATGTGTGCCGTCCCTCAGACGGACATTAAACAGGCGTTGTGTCTGCCAGCATGTGTTGGTGGACGTTAAAGATCCCACGGTGTCCTTCGCGAAGAGTACGCGAGCCATCGCCGGCAAGATGAAAAAAAAATTCCATAGCCATGCCCTCAGCCAATGATGCCACCCCACAACCTTGTGCTGTTGGGAGCAACATTTCGATTTTATTGCCACATCTGATGCAATTTAAATGTTCTGATGGTGGTGAGGTGCTCCATTTGAAACTGTTTATTCGATACATGTAGCTTTTTGATGCCTAGGATCCGTAATAAGAACTTGTATTGGCGTCAAAGCCAGTGAACAATTACAAATTAATAGTACGATTTAAAGATGACAATGGAAACACTGTCAAATGTTGATTGCTATCTTCATCTCAGGTCTGTCTGTCTGTGCGACATGCTCTATACAGAGCGTTGGTTATGCTGAAGCAGTTTCTTGGCTCAGGTTACAGTCGTGGACGAGTCACCACTCCAACGCATGATAATCCAGTTAGTGTGCAGGAATTTGAAATTTAGTCATGGTGCCCACGATAGCTCGCCAACTTTGTGAAGAACACTGAGGTATCTTTGAGAACACCAATTGATGCTAGCAGATGAGAAGAAAAATGCCTCCTTTTTGTCCCTCGCCCCTCCGACAAGGTCGGAGACGGGGACATTAAAACGAGCTCTGTCCGACCGACCGATCGTCCGTCCATGTACTTTTGTGCACGCGATATTTCAAAAAGAACGTTGAACATTTATCTTTCATGCTGCAAATATCGATTCCTCGTGACATCATCTAAACCCAATTAGATCACGGTGATAATTGGCTGAATTATGTTGCCATGGCAACCATCTCGGTAACTTGGCTTGTGTACGCGATATTTCAAAAGCTGTTCAAGATTTAGCTTTCATATTGCACAGATATATTCCTCATACCACCTAAAAGGCAGGGGACCACCGAGCGAGTCAACTGTTTTCTGAAAACGAATCTGTCATTCAGTTATGTTATATACGCTAGTCCATACAAGGTTTTACAAATTTAAGGACAAATCTTGCATGAGACTGTGTGACAATATTTCGGTGCACAATTTTCATTGTCGCACATTAGCAGTTTTTCGTACAAAATATACAGTTTACATAGAGGTAGGCAGGCCTGCACTTAATTATCGTTGTTAATTTTCAATCATTTGTCAATAGCTATTCCACAGAAAATACATTTTACATGTGGGGGGAAAAAAATGCTAAAGGAGATCATTGGAGTGGTCGATAGGAGGCTCAATATCGGGATTCACCTCAAGACGGCCGATGCTCCTGTAATCAAGGGCATTGCGCTCCATGAGCATGTTCACAACGGTCAGGCAGAGCGAGTTTATGTCTTCACAATCGGAGCAGAACCCCATACGTTCCTGGCCTAGGCCCACGGTGTACTTTCCCGCGGAAACGCCGTCATAGCTCTCCAATTCATCCTGGGCCACGTACTGTGATGGTATATACACCTCAATGGCAAGCACACCAACATCTGCTGGCCAACCACGTACGTCCACGTTCCCTGCTGTGCTTGGCATGCTGCAAGAAACTTGCGAGAGGTGAGACGTCAATCAAATTAAATGAAGTACACAAAGAACATTTGCATTACTTAAAATAAATAAATGCTCTTTCTTTAATGGCCCCAATTATGCATACATTCGTATGGGGTCGTTAACAGTTGGGAACACAATACATCATAAGCTTTTATTTATTTATTATTTATTTTTTAAGGGCAAGGGTAAGCATTCCTTGATGATGATGATGATGGCAGTAACTGAAAATCAAATGTGGGTCAATTTACAAACTACAACGGTAGAGCACATTTACCTCCGCCAGGCTGAACAGTTCACGTTTTGTATCCCACCGATAGTCCGGATCTGGATCCAGATCTGAACTAAAATCGAATCTGCTTGTTCTTGTCACCAAACCAACTCATCCATCTTGTTTTGTTATAACTCGTCCACAACTTTTTGAGATATCATGCTATAGATAGTTTTTGGCCTCATCTATCTGGTGAAAAATCACTTAATAAATTGTTTAAAAATTAAAAAAAATATTCTAAGATCCGGATCTTCACGAAAATCAAATCCATTCATCCTTGTCACACACCCAACCTGTCCACCACATTGCGTCCGAATCCGTCCACAACGTTTTGAGATATCCTGCTCACAGACAAACAAACAGACAGGGCTGAAAACATAACCTCCATCCACCTTCGGTGGTGGAGATTAAAAAGGGTCGATTTTATCTCAGACCCCAGCACAGCAGCCTTTCGATCGTTCTTCGTTCAGATAATCACAGAGCAGGCTGGTTTGGGGTACATCTTTATAATCAATTTCTCGGTTCACCTCTGGATCACAAATGAAGTCCTTTCATGACAGTTTTCATTCTAAAAGTAAATAATATGATCCCACAACTCCAGAGCTTCAAGACAGCTGTCATTGTCAATCACCACCTCAGCTCACCCCCCCCCCTATCCATACTCATGATCTTTTTTACCCTCATTAACCCTCCCCAAGTCCACCCTACCTTTCCAGGTGATTGTGTCCTCATCAACTCCCCCATCCTCATACTCCTTTTGATTTCTTGTTCCATTCATTTCTGTTTCATCCCGAATTTGCCCTTCCTCTTCTTGCTGCGTTTGAACTTGTTTACCAGCTTGTCACCCCCTATTTCAGCATCTCCTCCACCTCCCCTTGCCATCACTCTTCTCCGTGTCCATGTCCCCCTCTAAGTGTCCCTCTACCCTGTTGTCCGTGTGTTTCCACCTGAATTTCCACGACGTTCTCCATATTCTGTGATACGTTCTGTGTTCTCCCTCTTCCATGAGCCTCGACTATGTACATACAAAAGCTTTCGGACAAAGTGTGTCAATGGTTATGGTTTTATAACGCTCTAGTCTAGATCGACAAGGCGGTGATCGGACAATTAAACCACCATTGACATCGACAACCTCACCAACCACACGTTCTTCCGGGGGGGGGGGGGGGGGTATCCGACCACCACATTCGGTCTCACCTGCTCAACTCCGGTTGCTTCACTCCCGTCCTCCTCTCAATGGCAGATTTACTTCAAAACTGCGTACTGTACCGCTCTCTGTCCGTGTCTCGCACTGTACATGTATCTGTGGTATTTGTCCCGAACGTTTCTTTTTCTCGCTCTTTCTTTCTCTCACACGAGTCGTCCTTACATACGACACAGTTAAACGTCAATGTCCCATCAGCATTTCCTTCTGTTTCCAATCCGCCGCACTGTCCTGACCAGCCGGCCAGACGAATTTTAACTCACAGGTGGGCGTGGCACGTTACAGGTGGGCGTGGCACGTTACAGGCAGCGTGTCTCTCTCAGCCAATGGGAGCGCGGCGTGTTGTCTCGACAGTCGCGTGGTGCGAGGCGGGCGCGTCCAATGGCAGCAGGACAAGCTGAATTGGAACGTGAGGTGATGCGAGGCCGATTGCTCCAACAAAGAGGGGGGGAACGGTTTGGTCATTAAATGTGCTCCGCATGGAGATTTTGTCCACGTGTCACCGTGAAAGGAGGAGGCTGCGGGGAGGGGTAAAAGTAGGCCAACTGGTCTGTCGAGTAGGACCGAAGGGAGGTGATCATGTGAGTGGTGGTTTGCAGGTGACCCGAACTGCCGAAGTGGGAGGATGGATGATGCGGCATCGGCGAGATGGGCCAAATGTCCTTTTCCTGTACTTTTTTTTCTTCTTTGATATTGACAGTGATAGTTTCTCTTTAAGGAGTACAGCACAATAAAGTCTGCTGCTGGTTGCTGCTTCCGTTGCCGTTGCTGTTGCCGTTGTTGCTGCTGTTGCCGTTGTTGCTGCTGCTGTTGTTGCTGCTGTTATTGCTGCTGCTTGCTGTTGTTGCTGCTGCTGCCGTTGCTGCTGCTGCCGTTGCTGTTGCGCTGCTGCTGTTGCTGCTTCCGTTGCCGTTGTTCTGCGTTGCCGGTGTTGCTGTTGCTGCTGCTGTTATTGTTGCTGTTGCTGCTTCCGTTGCCGTTGTTGCTGCCGTTGCCGTTGCTGTTGCTGCTTCGTTGCCGTTGCTTTGCCGTTGACGTTGTTCTGCCGTTGCCGTTGCCGTTGTTGCTGCTGTTGCCGTTGTTGCTGCCGTTTGCCGTGCCGCTGCCGTTGCGCTGCGCCGTTGCCTGCGGTTGCCGTTGGGCCGTTGGGCCGTTGCCGTTGCCTCGAGGATATAGGGAACTGTGGCGTGTTTGACATTAACAGGTTTTTTTTCCCCCGTTTCAATCGGAATAGAACGACCCGAAGAAAATAAAACGTTGTGTTTGCTGCTAATTTCGATCTTTCCAGTGAAACCAGATCCGAACAAACTTACGATGTCAAACTTCCAGTTGGTGTAGTACAGTACCAAGAAATTGCATAAAACTGCTGGTGGTGGTGCTGCATTGTGTCACACCCTGGAAATTTACTTTCATTAACTTGTACACAAAGTTCCCCGTGCAGTCACTTTTGCAAAGAGACCCGTTACAGGTTGGGGGAAAGGGGGTTGAGTGTTATTGTGTGTGATATGCTTTAAGATTTATATTTTGTCATGAGCTAGGCTCGGTCATTATTATCCATATTCTTTGGGCATATTGACCAGCTTCAATGAAAAAAAATTGACCACTGGACCTGTAGCTTATCTGGACCCTGGCCAAATGTTGTAACCAAAATTTGGTAGCATTCTGACTCACACTTTGTGTCCAACGAGCGGTTGCTGAGAGAGACTGAAATTAGATTTGTTACCTGCATTGTCCGTGAGCGTCAGCTGCGGCTGTAGGGACATGTGGCTCGTTTTCCTGACGCTGATCCTACTCACCAGATTCTCTCAGCGAGGGAGTCTCGTGAGTGGAGGACATCAATGGGCCGACCATGCGCCTCGTGGTTGCAGTACGTTGATCGCATCTAAAGGAGATGAGGGATGGCCGGCATCTGCCTGGGGGATGGCCAGACGGAGGCCCCTGGAGACTGGCGGAAAGTGACATGGTGACGTGCTGCTCGGCGCATGTTCCCATACCTACCTGACCTGACGGGACCACTCTCCCGGTGCTGTCCCTCAATGGGCCCACACTGGTCGGAACCTGTTCTTTTCCCCTGATATACTTAAATAATTCCTTGCTATTATGTTTAATATCTTAGCCATGTCCTTCTCATACTCTTTTTGGCTTGCTGAGTTATTTTCTTAACTTGCCTCTGTTTACTCCAATAGTGATATAAATCTAACTCCAGTCCTGTTATTTTAAACCTAATAAATGTCTTCTGCTTAATAGTGTTCTTATCTCACTACTTAACCACCCTGGCCTCTTTCTACTTCTAGTTTTACACCTCATTGGAATGTACTTACTTTGCACTCCACACATTTGGTCCTTGAAGGTTTCCCATTTCTTCTGATTGTCCTGTTGTTGGGTCTCCCAATCTACGATCACCCACAATTCTCTCCTCATACCCTCAAAGTTTGCCTTCCTGAAATCTAATAGCCTTACCCTACGATCCTGAACTATAACCCTCAACAGAATCTTTGCACACACAATGTTTTGGTCTCTTGCTCCTGAATGCTCCTCAACCTCCACCTCCTCCACCATATTGGGATCGTTACTTAAAAGGAGGTCTAACACTGCACT
>CM068952.1:128404188-128416714 GCA_035128595.1 Eptatretus atami | reverse complement strand
CTTTCTATTTAACATACGGCCATCATTCTGGAAACACTCCCTTTGTCCCCAAAATGATTCCCACCGCTTCTTAAATGTAAAACCTTCCTCCCTACACCATTCTTCCAGCCATTGGTTGACGTCTATTGTTCTACTCATAATTTATATATGGTTATCTAATCTTGGGAGAATCCCAGAAAACATGACCTAATATCCTGCATCTATTTTTCAAAACCTCTGAGTAAACTTTCCCTACATCATTCCAACCTACGTTGATGAGTCAACCACAAGCAACTTCTTCCTACCATGACCCCGATACAATATTGTTTACACTTCCTTCAATGTCCCTAACTCCCGCTCCTTCAAAACTGAACAGAATCCAATGTCTACAATCCTTCCTGCAGAATGAAGAATCTACATATTTCATTGTCTCATCACCCACAAAAACGGTCTCCCAGACCCATTGTTGGAAGGTGCAGTGGGTTAGTCAGTGGTGGGGAGGGTGCAGCATTTGCAGCAGTGGTGGAGATGCAGCAGGTGCAAGCAGTGGTGAATGTGCAGGCGTTCTGGCAGTGTGGAGGTGCAGTGGGGTTCTGGCAGTTGTGGAGGTTTGCAGGGGTGCAGTAGTAGTAGAGGTGCAGCACTTTGCAGGCAGTGGTGGAGGTGCAGCGGGGGAAGGCATTGGTGGAGGTTCAGCAGGTGCAGGGCAGTGGTGGAGATGCAGCCAGGTGCAGGCAGTGGTGGATGTGCAGAATTGCAGGCAGTGGTAAATGTAGCCAGTTGTGCAGGCCAGTGGTGAAGGTGCAGGTGATGCAGGCAGTTTGGAGTGCAGTCAGTGGTGAGGTACAGCCGGGGCAGCAGGGTGGGTGGTGCAGGGGGGGATGGGCAGTGGTGGAGGTGCAGCGCGGGGCAGGCAGTGGGTGGAGTGCAGTTGGGGGCAGGCAGTGTGGAGATGCAGTTGGTGCAAGCAGTGTGGCAGAGCAGTGTGTGCAGGCAGGGGTGGGAGGTGCAGCGGGTCGCAGGCAGGGAGAAGGTACAAGTGCGGTGCAGGCAGTGGTGGAGCGTGCAGCGGCGGGCAGGCAGTGATGAAAGTGCAGCGGGAGCAGGCGGTGGTGGAGCTGCAGCTGGGGGCAGCAGTGTGACTGGGCAGCGGATGCAGGCAGTGATGGAGGCTGCAGTTGTGTGCAGGCACGGGGAGGTTCAGTGGTTGCAGGCAGTGGTGGAGGCTACAGGCACGTGCAGGCAGTGGTGGAGGTGCAGCACATGCGCAAGGGTGGAGCGTGCAGTGAGTGCAGGCAGGTGTGGAAGTGCAGCTGGTGCAGGCAGTGGTGGAGTGCCAGTGGTGACAGGCAGTGGTGGAAGTGCAGTGGGTGCAGGGCAGAAGTTGGTGGAGTGCAGTTTTGTTGTAGGCAGTTTGTGGAAGTGCACTGGGTGCAGGCAGTGGTGATGTTGCAGTAATAGAATTGGTTCACGATGAGGTCGTGGGAGACCGTTTTTGTGGGGTGATGAGACAATGAAATAGGTAGATTCTTCATTCTGCAGGAAGGATTGTAGACATTGGATTCTGTTCAGTTTTTGAAGAGCGGAGTAGGACATTGAAGGAAGTGTAAACAATATTTGTATCGGGGTCATGGTATGAAGAAGTTGCTTGTGGTTGGACTCATCAACGTAGGTTTGGGGAATGATGTAGGGAAAGTTTATTCAGAGGTTATTGAAAAATAGATGCAGGATATTTAGTCATGTTTTCTGGATTCTCCCCAAGGATAAGATAAACCATATATAATTATGAGTAAAACAATAGACGTCACAATGGCTGGAAAGAATGGTTGTAGGAGGAAGGTTTTACATTTAAGAAGCGGGGAATCATTTTGGGGACAAAGCGAGTGTTTTCCAAGAATGATGGCCGTATGTTAAATAGAAAGGGACAGCAAGGTTCTGCAGTGGAATTGAGGAAGGAATCAGGCTTTTTAGGTCAGCGGAGGGTGGGAAGGGTATGAAGGAAGGAAACGGATGATGTAATTTTTGTGATGAGTAAGGCCAGGCAGGAAATTGAATTTCAGGAAGGGAAAAGTTAAATATATTCCGATTACAATTTAGCCAGTAGTTTAAATAATAAGGCTGGGAGAAGCTTGAAGCCAAGTAGATAGACGAGGAGTACGACTATAGTTGCAGTGAGCCGAGACCTCGTGTTTAAGGAGGAAGTAACTGGAGGAGAGGATTTAGAAAGCTACAAGGTGTATCGATGTGATAGGAAAAGAGAGAATAGGAAGGAACAGGCAATCTGGGTAAAGGACGCATTGCATCAAGAGAAAGAAGGGACATTAAGGAAGACATAAAATGTGAGGATTCCGTCTATGGCGTAGAGATCAGAGATTGTAAAACAGGAAGATACTGGGAGCATGCTTTTATAAGGGCACTGGTGTGAAGGAAAAGGGAGGAAGGAGGAGTACATGAATAATTTCAGATAGGGCATGTGGTTGAGGGAAGAGTATTGATTATGAAGGATTTTAATTTGCCAACGGAGAGATGGGTCCAGAATAGGAAAGGGCAGAAGCGGATGAGGATTTCCTTAGTTTTAGTCCAGATTGCTTTTTAACCCAGTTTTGTTAGGACCAAGCCCACGAGGGGAGTTGCAGTGTGAGACCTCCTTTAAGTAACGATCCCAATATGGTGGAGAGGAGTGGAGGTTTGCAGGAGCATTCAGGAGCAAGAGCCAAAACATTGTGTGTGCAAAAGATTCTGTTGAGGGTATAGTTCAGGATTCGTTAGGGTAAGGCCTATTAGATTTCAGGAAGTGCAAACTTTTGAGGTATGAGGAGAGAATTGGGTGAGAGCATTTGCGGAAGACTCCAAACAAACAGGACAATCAGAATCAGAGAGGAAATGGGAAACCTTTCAAGACAAAGTGTGTGAGTGCAAAGTAAGTAACATTCCAATGAGGTGTAAAAACAGAAGTAGAAAGAGCCAGGGTGCGTAAGTTAGTGAGATGCAGGAAAACACTAAATTAACGAAAGCAGCAAGACCATTTATTAGTTATTTAAAATAACAGGACTGCGATTGATTTTATATCACTATTGGAGTAAACAGAGGGCAAGCTTAAGGAAAACAACTCAGCAAGCCAAAAGAGAATATGAGCAAGGACATGGCTAAGAATATTAAAACATAATAGAAGGAATTATTTAAGTATATCAGGGGAAAAGAACAGGTTCCAACCAGTGTGGGCCCATGAGGAACAGCACCGCGAGAGAGTGGTCCCGTCAGTTCAGCGTTAGGTATGGGAACACTGCGCCGAAAGCAGCACGGTCACCATGTTCCAACTTTCCGCCAGTACTCCAGGTGCCTCCGTCTGGGCCATCCCCCAGGCAGATGCCTGGCCCATCCTCATCTCCTTTAGATGCCGATTCAACGTACTGCCAACCACGAGGCGCGATGCGCATTGACGTCCTCCACTCACGAGACTCCCTCGCTGCGAAGAGAATCTGGTGAGTAGGATCAGCGTCAGAAAACGAGCCCACAGTCCCTACAGCCGCAGCTGACGCTCACGGACAAGGCAGGTTAACAAAGCTAATTTCAGTCTCTCTCAGGCAACCGCTCGCTTGGACACAAAGTGTGATTCAGAATGCTACCAAACTTTGGTTACACATTTGCCAGGGTCCAGCATAAGCTACAGTCCAGTGGTCAATTTTTTTTCATTGAAGCTGGTCAAATATGCCCAAAGAATATGGATAATAATGTGACCGAGCCTAGCTCATGACAAAAATATAAATCTTAAGCATATCACACACAATAACACTCAACCCCCTTTCCCCCAAACCGTAACGGCGTCTAACTTTGCAAAAGTGACTGCACGGGGAACTTTGTGTACAAGTTAATGAAAGTAAATTTCCAGGTGTGACACAATGCAGCACCTCCACCAGAGTTTTCATGCAATTCTGGTACTGTACTACACCAACTGGAAGTTGACATCGTAAAGTTTGTTCTGGATCTCCGGTTTCACTGGAAAGATCGAAATTAGCAGGCAAACCACAACGTTTTTATTTTCTTCGGGTCGTTCTATTCGATTAAACGGGGAAAAAAAACCTGTTAATGTCAAAACACGCCACAGTTCTCTTATCCTCGAGCAACGGCAACGGCAACGGCAGCGGCACGGCACGGCAACGGCAGCAACTACGGCAAGCAGCAACAACGCAACAGGCAGCAAACAACGGCAACGGCAGCGGGCGAGCGGCAAACGGCAACGCAGCAACAACAGCAGCAGCAACAACAGCAACAACAGCAGCAGCAAGCAAGCAACACCAGCAGTAATAGCAACAGCAACAGCAACGGAAACAACAACGGCAACGGAAGCAGCAACAGCAGCAGCAACAGCAACGCAGCAGCAGCAACGGCAGCAGCAATAACAGCAGCAATAAACAAGCAATAACAGCAGCCAGCAACAACAACGGCAACAGCAACAGCAGCAACAACGGGCAACAGGCAACACGGGCAACGGAAGCAAGCACACAAACAGCAGCAGCAGCAACCAACAGCAGACCTTTTATTGTTGCTGTACTCCCTTAAAGAAGAAACTATCACTTCCAATATCAAAGAAGAAAAAAAGTAACAGGAAAAGGACATTTGGGCCCATCTCGCCATGCCGCATCATCCATCCTCCCCACTTCGGCAGTTCGGGTCACCTGCAAACCACCACTCACATGATCACCTCCCTTCGCGTCCTATCGACAGACCAGTTGGCCTACTTTTACCCCTCCCCGCAGCCTCTCCTTTTCACGGTGACACGTGGACAAAATCTCCATGCGGAGCACATTTAATGACCAAACCGTTCCCCCTCTTTTGTTGGAGCAATGCGCCTCGCATCACCTCACGTCCAATTCAGCTTGTCCTGCTGCCCATTGGACGCGCCCGCCTCGCACCACGGACTGTCGAGACAAACACGTCCGCGCTCCCATGGCTGAGAGAGACACGCTGCTGTAACGTGCCACGCCACCTGTAAACGTGCCACGCCCACCTGTGAGTTAAAATTCGTCTGGCCGGCTGGTCAGGACAGTGCGCGGATTGGAAACAGAAGGAAATGCTGCATGGGACATGACGTTTAAACTGTGTCGTATTAAGGACGACTCGTGTTGGGAGAAGAAAGAAAGGAGCGAGGAAAAAGAAACGTTCGGGTACAAACCACAGATACAAATGTACAGTGCGAGCCGGAACAGAGAGCCGGTACAGTACGCAGTTTTGAAGTAAATCTGCCATTAGAGGAGGACGGTCGAGTGAAGCAACCGGAAGTTGAGCAGGTGAGACCGAATGTGGTGCTCGATACCCCCCCCCCCCGGAAGAACGTGTGGTGCGTGAGGTTGTCGATGTCAATGGTGGTTTAATTGTCCGATCACCGCCTTGTCGATCTAGACTAGAGCGTTATAAAACCTTTAACCATGTGACACACTTTGTCCGAAAGCTTTGTATGTACATAGCGCAGGCTCATGGAAAGAGGGAGAACACAGGAACGTATCCACAGAATATGGAGAACGTCGTGGAAATTCAGGTGGAAACAAACGGACAACAGCGGTAGAGGGACACTTAGCAGGCGGACATGGACACGGAGCAAGAGTGATGGCCTAAAGGGGAGTGGAGCAGATGCTGAAATAGGGGTGTGACAAGCTGGAAACAAAGTTCAAACGCAGCAAGAAGAGGAGGGCAAATTCGGATGAAACAGAAAGAATGAACAAGAAAAATCAAAAGAGTATGAGGATGGCGTGGAGTTGATGAGGACACAATCACCTGAAAGTAGGGTGGACTTGGAGGCGTTAATAGGGTAAAAAAGATCATGAGTTTATGGATAACGGGGGGGGGGTGAGCTGAGGTGGTGATTGACAATGACAGGCTTGTCTTGAAGCTCTGGAGTTGTGGCAGATCATATTTATTACTTTTAGAATGAAAACTGTCATGAAAGACTTCATTTGTGATCCAGAGGTGACGAGAAAGGATTATAAAGATTGCTACCCCAAAACCAGCCTGCTCGTGATTATCTGAACGAAGAACGATCGAAAGGCTGCTGTGGCTGGGGTCTGAGATAAAATCGGACCCTTTTTAATCTCCACCACCGAAGGTGATGGAGGTTATGTTTTCAGCCCTGTCTGTTTGTTTGTCTGTGAGCAGGATTATCTCAAAACTTGTGGAAACGGATTCGCGACGCAATGTGGTGGACAGTTGGTGGTGACAAAAGGATGGAATGGATTTGATTTTCGTGAAAGATCCGATCTTAAATATTTTTTTTAATTTTTAAACAATTTATTAAGTGATTTTCACCAGATAGATGAGCCAAAAAACTATCTATAGCATGATTATCTCAAATAAAGTTGGACGAGTTATAACAAAACAAGATGGATGAGTTGGTTTGGTTGACAAGAACAAGCAGATTCGATTTTTAGTTCAGATCTGGATCCAGATCCGGGGAACTATCGGTGGGATACAAAACGTGAACTGTCAGCTGGCGAGGTAAATGTGCTCTACCGTTGGTAGTTTGTAAATGACCCACATTGGATTTTCAGTTACTGCCATCATCATCATCAATTCAAGGAATGCTTACCCTTTGCCCGTAAAAAATAAATAATAAATAAATAAAAGCGGTATGATTGTATTTGTTCCCAACTGTAACGACCCCATACGAATGTATGCATTAATTGGGGCCATTAAAGAAAGACATTTATTTATTTTAAGTATGCAAATGTTCTTTGTGTACTTCATTTAATTGATTGACGTCTCACCTCTCGCAAGTTTCTTGCAGCATGCCAAGCACAGCAGGGAACGTAGGACGTACGGTGGTTGGCCAAGCAGATGTTGCTGTGCTGCCATTGAGGGTTATATACCATCCACAGTACGTAGTGGCCCAGGATGAATTGGAGAGCTATGACGCGCGTTTCCGCGGGAAAGTACACCGTTGGGCCTAGGCAGGAACGTATTATGGCGGTTCTGCTTCCGATTGTGAAGACATAAACTCCTCTGCCTGACCGTTGTGAACAGCTCATATGGAGCGCAATCCCTTGATTACAGGGAGCATCGGCCGTCTGAGTGAATTCCCGATATTGAGCCTCCTATCGAACACTCCAATTGACTCCTTTAGCATTTTTTTCCCCCACATGTGAAAATGTATTTTCTGTGGAAAGCTATGACAAATATTGAAAATTAAGTATGCAGCCTGCCTACCTCATGTAAAACTGTATATTTTGTACGAAAAACTGCTAATGTGCGACAATGAAAATGTGCACCGAAATAATGTCACACAGTCTCATGCAAGATTTGTCCTTAAATTTGTAAAACCTTGTATGGACTAGCGTATATAACATAACTGAATGGACAGATTCGTTTTCAGAAAACAGTGACTCGCTCGGTGGTCCCCTGCCTTTTAGGTGGATGAGGAATATATCTGATGCAATATGAAAGCTAAATCTTGAACAGCTTTTGAAATATCGCGTACACAAGCCAAGCTTACCGAGATGGTTGCCATGGCAACATAATTTCAGGCCAATTATCACCGATCTAATTGGGTTAGATGATGTCACGAGGAATCGATATTTAGCAGCATGAAGATAAATGTTCAACTTTCTTTTGAAAAGATCGCGGTTGCACAAAAGTACATGGACGGGACGATCGGTCGTCGGACAGAGCTCGTTTTAATGTCCCGTCTCCGACCTTGTCGGAGGGGCGATGGACAAAGGAAGGCATTTTTCTTTCTCATCTGCTAGACATCATTGGTGTTTCTCAAAAGAGTACCTTCAGTTGTTCTTCAACAAATTGGCGAGCTATCGTAGGGCACCATGACTAAATTTCCAAAATTCCTGCACCACTAACTGGATTATCATGGGTTGGAGTGGTGACTCGTGCACGACTGTAAACCTGAGCCAAGAAACGCTTCAGCATACCAACGCTCTGTATAGAGCATGTCGCACAGACAGACAGACCTGAGATGAAGATAAGCAATCAACTTTGACAGTGTTTCCATTGTCATCTTTAAATCGTACTATTAATTTTGTAATCTGTTCACTGGCTTTGAGCAATAACAAGTTCTTATTACGGATCCTAGGCCGATCAAAAAGCTACATGTATCGAATAAACAGTTTCAAATGGAGCACCTCGAACCACCATCAGACATTTAAATTGCATCAGTATGTGGCAAATAAATCCGGGAATGGGTTGCCCTCCAACAGCACAAGGTTGTGGGGTGGCATCATTGGCTGAGGGCATGCGGGGGGCTTTTATGAATTTTTTTTCATCTTGCCGGCGATGGCTCGCGGTTACTCTTCGCGAAGGACACCGTGGGATCTTAACGTCCACCAAACATGCTGGCAGACAACAACGCCTGTTTAATTGTCGTCTGAGGGAACGGCACACATGATGAATCGCCGTGCTGTGGGAACCACTGGGATGACAGTTTATACACTGGTTGGGACTCAAACCCAGCGCGAACAGCTTTGAGGTGAGTGTGCATAACATCTAGGCCATCCTGTCAGCCCTTGCAATAAACTGCGAATAATAGTTCCATATGGAGGAATTCCATCGTTTGACCAACCCCTCTGAAAAAAGGGGAAAATAGTCTTAAACGATCATTGTCATAATAGCTTGTTGTTCTCATTAATTTCTACGCCAGACTTTCAACACTTTCTTAATTTCATTGTTGTTGTTTTAACCTTTGTCTTTTCTTAGGTGGGGAACAGAGACGTTGGTGGACAAGTCAAAATCTGTGAAAACTGTACTTATGCAGCTCTTTGAGGAGTCAGGAAACTCGGACGTCGAAGGAATATACGACCAATGCTTGTTATGGGCACTGCTGCACTGTCAAGTGCCTTCAGCTTCGGTCGAGTCTAGTGCCTGGGCATGGTTGGTTCTTGTTCCTCATTTCTCTGATTATTATTAAGTGCCTTGACTCCACCAATGCAGCTATGAACTCGTTTATGCAAATTTGTTGCCATCTCATCAAAATCACACATTTTATTCCTGCTTCTGAACCCTCAATATCGCTCTTTGAAAAACCTGCTTGGGTTTGCGGCTTCTGCTCTTGAGAATGAAGTTTGGTTCCAGTTTGACCTGGTTCCATCTTAATCTTCAGAAACTAGCTGTGGAAACGAGGCCTTCATAGGTCCGCTGGAGTACTGACTCACCTCAAATCCGTTCTAGCTGGGTTTGAAATCCCGCCCGGCGATTTCAAAAGACAGGGCGAGCATCAATGTGTGTTGCCGTCCCTCAGATGGACGTTAAACTGGTGCCCGTCTTGCCGGCATTAGTTGGTGCTTAAATATCCCACGGTGTCCTTCGCGAAGAGTAGCTGCGAGCAATCGCTGACACCCTGAACACATTTCCCAAATCCTGCCCTAACTGACTGCTTTGTAGAGGGGATGGCAAACTGCCCAGCATGACGCTTGCCAGAAACTGCTTCGGCAGAACCAACACTCTGCAAACACCAGAGAAATTAGTTGTTAATTACTTTTATTGCAATTTTTAACAGCTCTGACTGCCTTTTGTAGAATGCCACATGCTTGGCAAGATTTGTATTTAATTTTTATGTTTTTCATTTGGCCAGGTCGTATGCACTTGTGGTGGCTGGGGATAGCGCCGTTGTGTATAGCTTCTGGAGCGCGCGACCCACAGGGGAGCTGTAGCTGTCGCCATGCTGGTGGGCAACTAACGCCCCACTTCCGTGCTCAGAGGGGTGAGTGAATTCTTAATTTTGTTCCCAACGAAACAGCAAATTTGTTCATCCGTCAATTTAACCTAACAATCTTCATTATATTTGTTAAAACTATCAGCGGATTAATATTTGGCTGCTTTCAGGTTTGCGTGGTACACACATTTGCCAGCATGCGTATGATTTCTACAACCAGACATGCAATCAGAGTTCCCGTGGTGGACGGAAAGCCTGGCACGAGTGCTACTTGAATGCGCTCGGATCGCTGCTTACTCTGTTGTACCGCAGGAAGGCTGAGCTCATTGCGCAGAAAGTATGTTAGCTTGCCCATGAAATGTTGTTCAATTTATTTTGCAACATAACGTCCGTATTTTTTTGTTGTTGTGCTTAAACATAATGCCGTAATCACCTGCAGTTTTTTTTGTTTTATATTCAAATTACAACCTTGAGATTAGCTTTTGTGCACGGAAAGAAGAACAATCCATATGTATAGTGGGGTTTCAAGTTTCTTGCACTTTATACACTTTACTAAAACATGATGTTGTTAGAATATTTTCTGCTCTCACTACTAATGGTGATTACTTCTCAATGTGATACTAATCACTACTAATACTCTCAGTGACCGCAAATGGCCAAACACCAGGATGCTACATTACTAATGAGTCTCAATGAAATCATTCAACAGGTGTACAACATGTTTCTATGATTTTCATCCCTGAGCTGATGCTGCAAGTCTGCAGTGAATTTGGGCAAACTTAACCATTCCCTTGGGGGGGGGGGGTGGAGGGCGGGAACAGCAATTTTTCACGATTAGCTAAAAACATCGTTGGTTGCTGATGTGTTAATTGTAGTTCACGTTTTAGTGCAATTAGAAGCATGTCTACATTACAAGTCATCAAAACAGATAACTAGTGCATTTTAGAGAGTATTAAATTTGTACATTGTACAAGGTATTAACAAGTGCAGCTTCAACTAAATCCCTTTTTACCTGTGACGTGTCGCAGGTCTACAAGAACTCCATGGGATTTGTTGCTTGTGGGGTGATTTTTGAATGTGCTACCCATTGTTCGGACATCCCCACCCACATTTGTCGCTTGACTCCACCACCAATGGCACCCAGATTAAAATAGGTATGTCCGCCATCTTGGTTTTCTGGTAGGCCTAACACATTAGGCCTGTAGGCCTCTGCTGATTATACACTGTCATCAGTTGTTGCATCAGATTCATTGGCTTTTTGGGGTCAAGTGTTGCTTCATGATGAGGGACCCCGAAAAAAAAAAAATTTTTTGTAATCATATGTCGAATTACAAATTTAGTAAAGTTGAATCAAACACCGTCGGCCCGCCCTTGTACACTCCCTCCCTAAAAAACAGTGTTATGTAAAGTTTGAACAGCCTCATATTGGTTTAAACAATCCATGACCGTGGACAAATCATCTCGTTCTGATATAACCGTGGGTAGACGGTTGTCGAGATTCGATCTTTAATAGCGCGGTTTTAAATTGTTGCCGTTTTGCCAAATCGGCTCGTAACCGGATTTGTACGCAGGTTGTGACCCACAGTGTGGTCATTTCTTTATATTATTCATTCAATACCACTCCCGCCAGTTGATGCTGTGTCCCCTCTTGGATTCTTTGTGAACAAAGCTCTGATCCTTGAGCCTCAAACTCTGGGGAGTTGGATTCCTTGTTACTTTTCTTTTTTTCTATCTTTGTATACATAGTCAAAGGCTCATGGAATAGCTGGAACACAGACCTGGGATCAGGATGCAACAGCACAAAGGAACAGCAGAAAGATGGGGGAGAAAACCAACACCCAGGCCCCAATGGAAAAATGGATGGAAAACAGACCAACAACGGTGTGCGAAACCAAGCGGGTTGGTAAAAAATTAGGGGTAGTATAGAAACTTAGAGTGGCATATAGATGATACAGAAGCAAAATATCAGCAGCAAAAACTGCAAAATTTGGAAGGAAGGTAGGCTTAGAGAGCGGGGAGCGACGTTAACATGGGTAGTTAAAAGATGATGGCGTTTTGGATAGGGTCGATCTTAGATTTGCGTGAACAGTTGTCTTGAACATCTGAATTGAAAGAAGGGATTGAAGAGATGTGGAAGTTGATTCCACAGTGGAAAAGAGTAACGGAATCAGTGGAGTGTCAGTGATTCTGGATTCAGAGTTCACCAGTGGTTGATGCGTGAACCGGCTGCACCCCATAACCTGGAAGCGGGGAGAGGCGATGGAACAATTCATGCGAACAGGCAGAAGCTGCAAAGACCAGAAATAAAGCGGTAGAATACAGACGAGACGCAGACTTACTGTAGTGGCAGAGTCAGAGGTGCATGGACTCAGCCTTCATTGCTGGGAGATTCCAATGATCTTGAAAGCCTTGATTTCCGACGATTAAAGCTGACAAGGTGAGTAGAGAATGACATCCCAGAGGGCAGAGCAGTATTCATCAAGCTGCAGATGAAGTCCTGTAGGTGGATAGGAGTTCAAGTGCTTCCAAAGGACTGCCATGATGGAGAATGCCCAGTTGGTGGCTGGCTTTGGAGGCCAACTTTGAAATGTGATTTGCCTAATAAATACCAAGAATCTGCTAATATATGTTGGGCCGGGGTCGGTGAGACAGCACCACTAGGTGGGGAAGCAATCTCGTTCCCACCAGACTCCCCGGAATTGTAGGCCGTCGCACACGGAAATTCCGTGACGCGCGGTCGCTTAACCGACCGTGGACCCAATTAACTCAACCGCGGACCTTAGGTCCTCCCTCTATGGGTAAATCGGTACCTAATAATCAACGTGGTCTTAATTACCGGGAACACGCCCTCGCTGAACGCCTTGTCACGATCCGGATCACTCTACCGATCTCCTCTTT
>CM068952.1:128359341-128395972 GCA_035128595.1 Eptatretus atami | reverse complement strand
CCGAGGCTTCATACTTTGGCACGCTCACGAGCACCCCCTCCTCTCTCCCCCTCTCTCTCCCCTCCTCTGTCCCGCCTCCTCTCTCCTCCCTCCTTGCCCCCCCTCTCACCCCCCTCTCTCGCCTTCTCTCCCCCCCTCCTCTCTCCTTCTCTTGCCCCCCTCTCACCCCCCCTTCTCGCCCTTCTCTCTCCCCCTCCTCTCTCCCTCCCTCTCTTGCCCCCTCTCACCCCCCTCTCTCGCCCTTCTCTCTCCCCCCTCCTCTCTCCTTCTCTTTCCTCCTCTCACCCCTCTCTCACCCTTCTCTCTCCCCCTCCTCTCTCCCTCTCTTGCCCCCCCTTCACCCCCTCTCTCCCCCCCTCCCCCTCTCTCGCCCTTCTCTTTCCTCGCCCTTCTCTCTCCCTTCTCTCTCTCCCCTCCTCTCTCCCCTCCTCTTCTCCGCTCCTCTCTCCCTCCCCTCTCTTGCCCCCCCTCTCACCCCCTCTCTCGCCCTTCTCTCTCCCCCCCCTCTTCTCCCTTCTCTTGCCCCCCTCCCCCCCCTCTCGCCCTTCTCCTCCCCCCTCCTCTCTCTCCCTCTTCTTTGCCCCCCCTCTCACCCCTCTCTCGCCCTTCTCTCTCCCCCTCTCTCTCCCTTTCTCTTTCCCTCCCTCTCACCCCCTCTCTCTCACCCCCTCTCTCGCCCTTCTCTCTCCCCCTCCTCTCTCCCTCTTCTTGCCCCCTCCCCCCTCTCTCCCCCCTTCACCCCCTCTCTGCCCTAGACAGACAGACAGACAGACACACAGAGATTGCTGGAATTATAGATAGATGAATTAATTATTTTAATGAGGTAAATTCTTTATTGAATATTATTGATTAAACATACATATATATATTTCTTTATAGATGGTATTAAATAATGGAGGTATTTAGTTTGAATTTTTTATTTTAATAAAATACATTATAAATAGACATTAAAATAATTTCTTGGTGGTTGCTAAGATACGCCAGTGCAGCGTGTAAAAATCAGTTGTTAATGACAGTTTGAACGTTTGAATGACAGTTTGAGCTCTGATGTGCGTTCGATGGAGGTGCTGTGTTTTATGGACATGTCTACAAGGTAAAGTGTTTATCGCTTAATTTATTATCATTATAAAGTTGTGTATGATTAAAGTTATTCATATGAAGTATACTTTAAATAAAAGTAATGTTTAAATAAGTTGTATAAGGATATTGCATTGCTGTGTGACTGACTGTCTGGACACAACTTTGAGTTGTGGGTCCATTAATGTTGAGTAATCTACTGATGTGGACCTGCGACCGGGGTTGTGGATCCCCCGTTTGGAGAGGTTCTGGGCTGAAAAGGATCGAAACCTCGATTAAAAACGGTGCCCAGCTGATGATCCGGGCAGTTGGGAAATCAGTAAATTGCTTTACAAGTAAGGTTATAATTCAAATGGAAATTGCTTTTGTAAGTACTTACCAGTACATAATATATCTTTGTGTGTGGTGTGTGTGTGTTGTTGTGTGTGTGTTGTGTGTGTGTGTGTGTGTGTGTGTGTCGTGTGTGTGTGTGTGGTGTGTATTTTTTTTGGCTGGCTTTCCTTGCCGCGACAATGGTGCAGTAATTGGTCTTTATATTGATTTAGTGTTATTTATTTTTGGTTTTTGAAATTAATAAATGCATTTATCTCAGAACAGTATTTACTTTATCTCAGTACTTATTTCGGGCCCATCTGAGGGTTACCTGGCCGCGTCATGGAAAATTACCAACGTTATTTCAAGTCATAATAATGGTACCGAAAATGGCCCTCTCAACTGCAGATAAGTTGGCTTTTTTCCACCTTAAGCAAACTAATGAAATTGATAATTGCAGTATGGAGGTGGTGGGACTCAGGTGTAGGCCTCAAGACTCATCTTGTCTCTAAATCTCTGATCTCGTACCAAACAGACGGCTTCTGTCCAGGTCACTCCACCTTGTGAATTATACAGCTTGAGTGTCAGCAATGGATGTCTGCACTCAACCTGAAAAAAGAGGTCATGGCTCTCTTGCTGGACATATCCTAGGCACTTATTTTGGTCTGGCAACCCACCTTGATTTCCAAACTGTCAGCTAATGGTATACTGAGTTTCCTCCAAGATTAGCTATCAGATTATCTGGGTGCTCGGAAGTAGTGGGTTCCTTTGGATGGGATACTATCCAATGCTGCACTTAAAGAGTCCAGTTTCTTTCAAAGTTGTGTTTTGAGACCAATCTTTTTCTTTCTTTTTTTGTGTATACAAAGTCGAAGTTATTGGAGGAGCTAGAACATAGAACAAATGAAGCGTAACAGAACAAAAAGGAACCGTAGAAAGAGAAGGGGAAAAAAAAACCAACAGCAGAGTTGATGGACGAAATAGAGGTGCTTTGAGGGACAAAACAAAATAAAATTGAGGAAGACCTGGACAAATAAGGCATGTGGGGAAGAATGAGGGGTAAGGGAAGGCACACAGGATGGACAAGCTGGATACTGAAGGAAACTCTCAGGAAGGAAAAACTGGAAATTTGGAAAGAGGTGGGGTTGGGGAGGGTTAATGGGGGTCGAACCTTGTTCTTGATGTGCATTAATGACATGTCTTTATCACATATCACTTAGCAGATGACTCCGCTCTGTTCAGGATAGTTCTGCACCCCTCTGCAAGGCAGACTGTGGCGACATCCGTCTTTGCCAATCGAGAGAAATCAAGAAATCATTTACCTGGAATATCTTTTAATGCAAGAAACACCCATATTATTACTTTGTCAGGCTCCTGTTTATTCCGAAAACACTGTCCTGCAAATTTAATCCTTCTTGATTTGAATCCCTGGAGAGCTTTGAGATTCCTGGAGGGCTAAATCACCATAAACGCCGGCTGCTAAATCCACAAATTTATTTATGTGGTCAGCTTCTGGGAGAGGAGAGCTCCTATGCTCTGGAACTCCTATGCCTCACTTTCAGTTCTGATCTTGCCCCACTTGTAGGACCTGGAATCTACGGCCTGTGTCAATGCAATTTCACCCAGAAAACAGAGTCCCAGGATCTGCTTCTTGCTCTCTGTAGACAGATTGGTGGTCTTTTATTTTTTACTGGCTCTATTCTGGTCTTGTTCCTTTTGTCGTCTCACTTCTATAAGTGCGTTGTCTTCCTAAGTGCGTTAACTTTTAAGAGCTTTTCCCTGCAGAATTTTGAGTCTATTGCCCACTGTCACCTCATGGTCTGTCCCATTTCCATTACTGAGCTTTACTCTATCCACTGAGGTCCTGTTGTCACCCTTATAATGTAGTGCATCCATTTGTTTTGTCCTACTGTGTACCTTTTACAAATTTTGTCTGTTGATTTGTAGTAAATTTGGGATACTACTGAATTCCTACTTAACGTTCTGTGGGTGATGACAGAAGGAGGAAAACAGGAAAACTGAGGCTAGCTGACTGGCTGGTCTGCTAGCTAACCACACCAAATATTAACTTGTTGGTGCACCTCAGGATGAGTCATGTGAAACAGTTACAAGTTCCTTGACCACTATATTCCCATTCCAACCAAAATTGAATGTTCCTTATGTACAAAATACAACATGCGAAACTAAGTCGCAAGTTCAAAATAAACTCCACGGAACCACGACATGGAAACAAACAAAGTCCGCAATAATCATGGATATATGTTGGAGGACTCAGCAGAAGATGCGTCGCGAGATATTAATTCTCAACAGGAGTCTGCTGAAAGTCCCAGAAAGAAACCAGTAAGGAATCGTAGGTTGACTGTTCCAACGACACGTGCTTCACTGAATGAAGATCAGTCAGGAAGTGCCCAAGAGTCCAGGGAAGAAATCAGTAAGGAACCTCAGGTGGACTGTCACAGTGCTGTGTGGTTCGTCATACAAAGATCCCCTTCCAAGAAATGTCCAAATCTTCCTTTTTCAACGGAATTGCCACCAGGTTTATGGAAAGGTACTGGAAGTTGATTGGTTGTTCCTTCCTGCTAAACCATGCCCAGTGATAAAAACAAATCATCCAATGTGAGCTGAGCTTATGGAAAGTCGGTCACGGGTATTGTTTGTTCCCATAATGTGCTGCCTTTTTGGCTGCTGGTTACATCATTGGTTAGGGGCGCAGCTATGCCGCTGATGCAGTGTCCTATGATGCTCCTATTACCAGTATATTGGTGCTAATTTCACCGACCTCAGAAGGATGACAGGCTGAGTTAACCCCCTGGTGTTAATTCAGTGGCCGACGGGGCTCAAACTCAGGACCCTAGGATCCAAAGCCACCACCGGCTATACTCTCTCTCTTCTCTTCTCCTCTCTCTCTCTCTCTCTCTCTCTCTTCTCTCTCTCTCTCTCTCTCCGTGCAGCCTATGGCTGCTGGTTGCATCATTGGTTGGGACGCGGCTCTGCGCTGAGGAGTGTCAAGTACACTGGTGCTCATTTTGCCGACCTCGGAAGGATGACAGGCTGAGTCAACCTCCTGGTGTATTTTTAATTCAGCGGCCAACGGGGCTTTGAACTCAGGACCCTAGGATCCCAAGCCGCCACCCTTACCACTAAGCCAACACCAGGCTACTATTGTATGTTGAGTGCGTAGAACTGTTTTGATTAGAAAGTTTGTGAGCTAGTAGTATCAAAATTAATTCAGACTGAGCAGCTTGCTCGTGGAAAAAAATTGTGTATGCAAGAATGAATGACGAAAATAGAAAACACAACAGAACCATTGCTCTCTTCCATGAGACTTGATATCTTACTATGATGCAGCTATCACATATGTGGGTATGAATGTATGTACGTAGCTGAAATGGCGCTCCCTGGTGGTGTGTGTGCTAGTCCAGAAGTGGATTGAAAACTGAAGCTAGAATTAAATTGTTAAGATATATTTGCACAAAATTTTTTTTATTTGAAACTAATTAAATAATGCATCTATCTGTATCACAGAACATGGTTATATGAGCTGTTTGATAAGAACAGTACTTAAGTGCCTATTGAAGATGGGCCCTTCAGCTCGTATTTGTAAAAAGTGTCAGTTGGTATGTTTTAGATTTGCTTTTTTGGAGTCTATGTATCTCTTAACCATGGGGAAGTCCATCTAATTTAAGGTCAGAGTAAAATAGCTTCGATGACAGTCTGTCACTTGACATCCTAACCAGGTGACTTGTCCATCTCAACTGTGCTTTTATCACCATGCTATTGATGTTTGACATGTTGGTTCGCTTAAAAGCACTTCCCTGCTTGGGAACCAGTCTTGCTTTGTTACCCTAATGACCTTCCTGAAGCAGCTTAGGTGAAAGGGGTTGCTTTTTATGATGTGGTGGGTGTAGATGGTCCAGGTGTCACATACATATAACAGAGATTAGATAACTACAGCTTTCTAGATCTGTAGTTTTTTTTTTCTTCTTGATTGTGATACCTCTCTTCTTCAATAATTTCTCACAATTCTGGCTTTGTTCTCCCTGAAGGGTAATGGGTAATACCTTCATCGGTATGGACATCATGAGACGCGATGCTGCTTAAGTACATGGATTTATCAACAGCCTTGTGTATGAGAAAGCTGAACCACAAACTCAATATCTAACTTCATTTACGACAGCAAAACAAAGGATTTTGTGTCAGTCATCACTGAGTGATAAATCAGTTTCACCTCTCTGGAGCCTCTAATTAAACTGTACCCTCATCAACATTGAGACTTTCAAGAGAGTGTTGGTAAAGCTACTTCTCAATTTTGGGGGAAAAAATATACAAAATTTGTTGCATGACAGAGTAAATTACAATGGTACTTGGTGGAGCGCATTCCTCCGCCAGGCTGATCAGTTTACATTTTGTAACCCACTGATAGGCCGAATATGCATCCGGACCTGAACCAAAATCTAATGAGCTTGTAGTTGTCACCTACTCAACTCATCCACCAAGTTTTGGCTTAATCTGTCCACAACTTTTTGAAACATCGTGATTATACGTAGAGGGTATTGCATTTGGGTCCAGTTGCAAAATCAAACATTCATAATTATATTCGTTTGTCTGGTCTGTTATTGTCTGTCTTTCTGTATGTTAATTGCCTCCAGGTTTCAACTATACACTGATCTTCAAAAAAACTTCACCACCAGGTAGAGGTAGATCGTCAAAAGATAGAAGCCTATTGTTTTTGAGGTCATTAGGTCAAAAATCAGTTTCACAAAATCATCAGGTTTCAACTGATTGACTTGAAATTTGAATATAATTTGCATATTGGGTCACTGAATTGGTTCATCAAGCATATTGTTTTTGAGGTGCAAAGGGCAAGGTCGCAGCGACTGATTTTGTCGAAAGGATTCGTCCAAACAGCTGAGAACTTGTTTGTTTGTCCGCATATAATTTGCTGACGTAGGCCACAAACTCCACTTGGTGAGAACTAGTATTGTTACGAATCTGGCAGCCGTGAGCACTCAACATTCAGGTCCTTATAGAACAGTTATATCGGTAAGTGTTTGTTTAATAGTTTAGGCCCCCTACCTGTGTCTAACGGGAATTACATGTGTGCGCTGCGGAGTTTCTTTTACACAAATCTCCTTCACTTCACTTCGCACACCGACGCCATTGCCCATGTGCGTTCGGCCACGTACATGGGTGGAGATTTCCATCGCCTCAGACCGGGACTCCGCCCAGGAAGGCAGGGGCATGCCCCTTGTCCAATCACGCCACAGAAGGCGGCTTTCCCACGACACGCCAGCCAATGAGGGTTGAGATGGCCACAGAAAGTGACTTTCCCACGACACGGCCGGCCAATGAGGGTTGAGATGGCCACAGAAGGTGACTTCCCACGACACGCCGGACAATGAGGGTTGAGATGGCCACAGAAAGTGACTTTCCCACGACACGCCGGCCAATGAGGGTTGAGATGGCCACAGAAGGTGACTTTCCCACGACACGCCGGCCAATGAGGGTTGAGATGGCCACAGAAAGTGACTTTCCCACGACACGCCGGCCAATGAGGGTTGAGATGGCCACAGAAGGTGACTTTCCCACGACACGCGGACAATGAGGGTTGAGATGGCCACAGAAGGGGCTTTCCACGACACACTGGCCAATGAGGGTTGAGATGGCCACAGAAGGTGACTTTCCCACGACGCCCCCGTCCAATGAGGTGGAGATCGCCTCAGACGGCGATTTTCTCACCCCGGAGGAAAAAGGAATATAAAGGAATGCCAGGCTGGGAGCGTAGGTCATCGTCGTCTGGGGGTCGCGGGTCTTGTGCTGGTTGGTTCGTCTGGTCCTGGGTCATCGTCGTCTCGATCTTCTCCTTGGTCTTGGTCGATTGGTGTGTGGCCGGTTGGAGAGCGTGGTGCCTGGTGCTTGGAGCGCATCGTGTTTCAGGTTCGAGTCCCGCCGAGCCGGATCGTCGAAGACCACACGAGGTGGACAGGTCCAAGCACAGGCTCTGGTCTCCAGCTTACCTTTCCTCGAGCTGGAAGCCTTCAATAAAGACCGACGGGGTCCATTTCTTTGTGTGTGTGTCTGTGTGTGGCCCGTCTTCAAGTAGAATGTGGCAAGTGCTTTCTTTGCTCATTGTACATTGCATTTCTTATAGTCGTGATAGCTCTGCTCTTTGCTTGAGTGCAAAAGCGAATAGGTTTTCTGTTTCAACTGCAGGGTAGCCTTCAACTTAGACGATGCATATAAGTTTGTCAAGTGTGAATATAATCCTCCAGGTATCCTGTGGGGAGTGGATTTGGAGGGAGGATAGGAGAGTGTACACAGAAGTGAGTACAATCAAACATACTCCAAGGCCACGATTATTGTAAAATAAATACCCCTATTGTTGAATGTACCAGCTCGTTTCTGTGTTTCTATCATTGGTTTGCCGCACTGCGAACGGGAATTAGGAGGCTTTATTGTTGCCGTAATCGTGCAATCGGCCCGGCAGGAATCTGGTACTCTCCACTCGGGTACGACTCGGATCCGGCTCAGTAACGGCCCGGATCGCGCAGATCCTGCCGAGGGTGAATTTCCCCGGTAGTTTGGACGACGTGGGTATTCCGGTATATTGAAATTGGCAATTGACCCTATCTCATGTGGTCGACCTATTGGCGATCTTCTGTCCGATAAGGGACCCGTGACCTTTCGGATTTATCTGAAAGGTACGACCTAGATTCCGGGTGTTCGGTGGAGCCGACTCTACTGCTCCATCTAGCGGTCGCGCTCGCCGCCGAGACCCGGCCCCACACAGTATTACGTGTTGTGTTTTTAACTGAGTACCTCTGTAAAGTATGTATAATTTTAATGAGTATGTCTATAAAGTACATACTACTAGAATGTGAGTTCGTCCATAAAGAACGTGCTATTAAGAATGAGCGTTCATCTAGAGAGTATGTACGATTGGAACGTGAGTACGTCTATAAAATACATACGATTGGAATGTTATTTTATTCAACAAAACCGAAAAGATCATCGTCAATACATCATCTGCACACCACACAAACACAAACACAAACACTCCAGCACATAAACACAAACACCACACAAAACAAGTTCTGGCAAGGGTATGCAATCTCTGATTGCTCCTTCTAGATCTCTCAAGCACTGATTGGATCTTATTTCTGCTCATATGTCACAAATGATTTTCTGCTCATATGCCACAACCGAGACGGTGTATTGCATTCAGTGTTCTGTTAATTGTTTGTATAGCTATGATACGACAGAACAAATTGTTTATTATATATATATAACTTAATTGCAACACATTTTACAGCCATACAAGTTGTCATACAAGTTGTCATACAAGTTGTCATTTTTTCCAAGCGTTATTTTGGCTCCGTCATGACATCAATTATTTGCATTCGTTCATTCAGTGATCAGATATACAGTAAATGCTCATATCACGGGGTATCGTGGCCCTTGGAGTAATGTTTGACTGTACTCACTTCTGTGTACACTCTCCTATCCTCCCTCCAAATCCACTCCCCCACAGGATACCTGGAGGATTATATTCACACTTGACAAACTTATTATGCATCGTCTAAGTTGAAGGCTACCCTGCAGTTGAAACAGAAAACCTATTCGCTTTTGCACTCAAGCAAAATCTCCAGTTGGTCGTGCTTCTTTGGTTTTTCAATTGTGTAATCTCCAACAATTTTAAGCTATTGTTGCACTGCAAAAAACAAATTTGTCCCACACAATGGCCACTCCTTGCATTGGCTGAATCAATGGTGTCTTCAAATCACAAATATGTGCTCACTGTGATTGGATGTGTCTGAACAGGCAGCAAATACGTTTCCAACTTGGCCAGACATTTCATCTGATTTGGTTTCGTTGCTTGAAAGCCATATTTGCACCTGAATGGTGTTGCTTATGAGTCTGTTGTCAGCCTTTTTCAGCAGGGTTTAAGACTGAGATGCGGTCAACCATTTGTCCTTTAAGGGTTGCGTTGCACCGTGGCTTACCAGTCAGGTGCGTTGCCAATTTTCTGACTCACATTTTGCTCTCGTACTACTCTGAGTGTACAATGCCCTAGGCAGGTGGAAAAGGAATGTTCTAGATCAGTTAAAGAAAACACAGGCGTGAATCAATCGACTGATACTGTATTATCATTTCTTTGGTCTCGTCTCAGGTGTTGTTTTTTTTCAGCTGTCTGCCATCTTTCCAACCTTTTTTGACCTCGTCCCTTTTGCCCACTTTCTATCGTTTACGGAATGTTCCCAAAATTTCCCATTGTTATTGCTTCCTCAGACCCTCCTTCAAGCTCCCAACTCCTTATCATTTTGACTTCCAAGTAGTTTTAATACATTTTTATACTTTTTGCTTGTTTTACATCTTGGAGTTACTCTTTAGTTGAATCACCTACTTTCACATTGTTTCTCCTTCTCAACCATTTAGTGTTCCAATTAGAGTAAACAAAAGACACAGGGGGAAAAGTGTGCATGTCATCCGGAAGTACAGTGACAAGTTTTACGATTGTTTGTTTACTGTGCTTCACACAAAGAAGAATAAGTAAAGCGAATTCATGGCATATGCTAAATGACATGCATTTATAATCTGGTTCAACCAGCTGCATTGCAAATTCCTGTTTCCTCTCCCCTTCTGGCAATCAATCTTTATTTATTTATTTTCGACAAAACCCTCGAACAGGATCCTAACAAGCCTTTGCGATTGTTTCTATTGTATGATTTATATGACAAACAGAATTCAAAATGAATATTCAAACTGACAACTGTATCATTCAAAGGTAGTAATACATGTGCCATTGACTTCAAGAACACTCGAGCGGCATTTTTATAACTTGTGTACTTTGTGTCTTGTCACTGAACTTGCAACTTGAAACTAAAGGATTTGTCTCTAATCCAGACATGAGTTAACCTCTGAGTAATGGGAATGGTGTCATTGTGGTCCCCAAGATGTGACTTTTGCTTTTTTTTGCTCCAAATTGTTGCCCCCCGCCCCTCCGACGAGGTCGAAGACGGGGGACATTAAAATGAGCTCCGTCCGACTGACTGATCATCTGTCCATGTACTTTTATGTATGCGATATTTCAACAACCGTTGAATATTTATTTTTCATTTTGCAAATATCTATTCCTTCGTGACATTATCGCAACCTGATTCGATCACAGCCGTAATTAGCTGAATTATGTTGCCATGGCAACCATCTCGGAAACTTGGCTTGTGTATGCGATATTTCAAAAACTGTTCAAGATTTAGCTTATATATTACAGATAAACTATTCCTCGTACCACCCAAAAGGCAGGGGGACCTAGAGTATTAGCTCCTTGTTGAAATTAAATCACTCAATGTATGCAGTTTTATAGCTTTTAAGAATATGTGATTGTTGAGCAATTTTTACACATGGATATTCAAATGAGATCCTTGGATATAAATTATTTCTTTCATGGGGTCATGATGGACCCCATCCCGTGTTCAAGAAGATGAGCAAATTGAGTGACTTGATGTGGTGAAGTTCAGTTAGAAACTTCTGTTCCAACCACGGACTGTCAGCAACTTTGTGTGTTACGTGTTTACTCAGTTTTTACAGAACATTGTTTACAGTAAGGTTGGTCACATTTAAAAATATATATTTTGAATTATCTGTAGAATATCAATCTATAGGAGAGAAATGTTTTCAATTCTAAAATTGAAAATGAACCGACTATGTATTTCTGACTCGTATTTTGTGGTCCTCATTTTGTGGACCCGTAGCTCCACACACATAAAAACATGAATAACATGGGGGTGTTATATATATGATCCCACTTCAGACAAAAGTGTAACTTCCATCATCTGAAGGTTCAACTTTATATTTTATATTTTTATAGATTAGGTCGATATTCATGTCTGCATGTTAAAGGTAGGGGGACAAATGAACAAATATTGTATGGAGGATAATTACAAAGGTGTGCAGTTTAAATCACAATATAAATTATAGATATATATATATATATTTAATCTTCTTCGTTCATATGCAGCACAAGGCTGCGGGGTAGCTTCATTGGCTGAAGGTGCGGCTGTGCTGCTGATGCAATGCCCTCTGCTGGTTAGGGCAGGAATTTGTAATTTGTTCAGGGTGCCGGCGATAGGTCGCCTCCTCTTCGCGAAGGACACCATGGGATCTTTAACGTTTAGCAATGAATGCTGGCAGATGGGACACCCGTTTATTTCTTACAATATCAATGAAATATACACTATAAAACATCCCAAAATGCAAAGCCCGTCCGCTTCGTACTCGAACGAGCCTTGACAAAAACAACAGCTTTAAAAAAAACGTAAAATTTATTAGTCACTGTTCTTCATATTCTCATAATGAAAAACATGTGATGACAAAAGCTCAAATTGTAAACTATCACATATCTCCAAATTCAAGCGGGAAAAACAAAGAAAAACAGAAGCGATTAAAAAACCTGGCCGTCTCGTGCTGCGCGGTGGCGGAAGGGGAAGTAAAGCATATTTGTACTTACTGTGACTTTACTCTTTAATATTTTGAACCAGTTGTTCATTCGTCTTCTCCAGGTTCTCATAATAAAGGTTTTGTTTTTTTTTCAATTTGATGACAAAAGCTCAAATGGTAAAAAAAATAATAATAATTACACACACACATGGAAGGTCTCTGTTCCATCTCCTGAAACCCATCCACATGTGGATATAGCAGTCAACAACAGCATCTTTCACACGCACACTCATATATGTGTACACTAGGGTGGTCCTTGTCTATATATGGTAAAAAAAAATTAAAGTTACAGAATTCATGCTCCACATGGCTATCCTCATCCCATTAGACACAGGAAACATTCATGCTAAATTTTGAGTGAATTGGAGAATATTCAGAGGTTGCTTAAAATGTTGGAATTTTATGTCCTGAGATGAATTCCTACCATGGAGCCACTGGCAAGTTATATGCAATGACTGGAGTGTCAGTGCTTTGATATTTATTCCAGATGAATATATGATTTAGCCCCCGTTGGACATAATCCAAAACGGGGGCTTATGGATTTGGATCCGTGCATGCGTGCGTGCGTCCCCATCCATATCTCAGACATTTATGGACCGACTTTATTCGTACTTGGCACAAAGACAACACATGATGGTATACATATGCGCCTCATTTTGTTTCACGATGCATTCAAAGATGACCGACTGGCAGCCATTTCAGTTGTAAAAAAAATTGTTCAACATTTAGTTTTGTACATAAAAGGTACTTTGTACATAGTTGTACATAAATATGGTCTAGTTCTTTAACTCTGTGCAGCAAAATTACTAAAACAAGGGGGCTATGGCATTTTATGTCTTTTTTTACTTGTTCTCTCTTTCATTTTTTCTCTCATTCATTTTTTTTGCGTGCCGAAAGACATCGAAGCTGATACACCAGGAAAAATCACAGAACCGGCAGAAAATGTCCGTAAATGAAAATATAAATAAATTTTAAAAAAATAAATAATAAAAAAAAAACAAATGCAGGTGAGCAACCCAAGACAATGGGGAAGCACAGTTCATTATTGCTTACAATGTGTAAGCGTAACCCCACTAGTAGATGTGTATATATACATATATTTATTTATTTTTATATATAATTATATGCACATACATACACGAAGGTGGATACTTTGAGACCTGGGAGGGCTTGAGGCCTGAGAGGGCTCCATTCCACTTTCTGAGACCCGTATATGGAGTTAACAATCAACAACACACACACACACACACACACACACACACACACAAACACATACACACGCATGCGCGTGCGATTGCAAAACCCCGTCCCCTGTGCAAATGAAATATTAATTGTAGCTCATGTCAGGGTTATGACGTAAATCGCGAAAACCTGCAATGCCAACCAGACCTTCACTTAATTATTATGACTTGGTGAAGACTTACAAAAACTCAACTTACGAGGATGTAGAAGGAACTTTAACACAGGAGAAGGCTGTTTGGCCCATCATACATGTGCCATATCAACATTAATTTAATGTATCACTTTATTTACTTCGTTTCATGGAGCAGGAGGGTGAAGGCAGTTGTAGAGTGAGGAATGATCAAATACCACCAGTATATTCACCTTTTGACAAGAACTGCTCACAGATATCACAATCACTACACAATAGTCCAGGAGCAAGGGCCTGAAAAAAATGAAATCGTTCAACACCCCCTACAGAAAAGGTTTGACTTGACAGGGTGGTAGAATAGACCCATAGAACACCTCCAGGTAGTATGTGGTTTCAAATTGTGGTATCATTAAAATTCTACAGGCCATTATACATACCAAGGGTACTTACCAAGAGGGTCACTGTGGGCTAGCAAAATTTAGGGGAGGGTAACGTAAACGTGAATATCTTTGTCGAGACTCAACCAATTTTCAATATTGAGGTATCATTGGCTTCGTATTATAATTCAAGTCACAACCAGCCAGATGTCTACGGCCCACATCGCCGATGCAATGGCGCTGGTACAGATGACAAAGTCCGCTTGTGCTGCAAACTTCGGTGAAATGGCATTCAAGTATTACAGCCTGGTTACTGCCCCTCTACGTCGGAATGGTTGTCAGCGGGTTGATGTTGTCTTGACCGGTACTCCAGTCTCTCAATCAAAGCGGGGGAGCGAGAGAAACGAGGAACATCTGCAGCCTTAGAGGTGACAATCCAAGGGCCAGCCACTCCTATTCCAAAGCAGTGGATCAAATACATTGGAAATGTAGAAAACAAAGTCAACTTGTGTGCCTTCTTGGCAGACACATGGTGCCACATGGGGTAGACACTCTGCTTGATGGTCAACACCTAGTCATCGGTGGTGGTTTCAAGAACCCGCAGAAGTCTGTGCTAGTCATCAGAGGGCACTGCGAAGAACTGGTTCCCCTCAAGTCAGATCATGAAGAGGCAGACACACGAATATTGCTACATTCAAAACATGCCTCTCATTATCACAACAGGATTGTGATTCAATCACCTGACACAGATGTGGCTGTCCTCTACACCACACACTACAGAAAACTCCAGTGTCGGGAGCTGTGGTTTCAGACTGGAATCAAGGATAAAGCTAGGTATATTCCTATCCACAGCTTGGCACACAAACTAGGACCTGAGCTGTGCAATGCTTTACTCGGCTTCCACGCACTCACTGGGTGCGATTCAAACAGTGCACTCTCAGGACTCGGCAAGAAAAAGGGTTTCAATGTCTTACTTGACAGTAAAGAGCATCAGACCAGTCTGGGACAGCTTGGAGAAGAACCCGAGCTCAGCAATAGCACTTCAGAAGCATGTGAAGCCTTCATCTATCTATAATTCCAGCAATCTCTGTGTGTCTGTCTGTTTTTCTGCGACCGCCGTTTCTCGACGACGCCCGTCGATCTCATTGAAACTTGCCAGGAATATTGCCGGGGACCCCCGGATGTGCCTTTTCGAGGTTTGATATCAATCGGACAAGCGGTTCCCAAGTTACGGCCATTTATCTGTCAACCAATGACAGGACACGGTGCTATGACATCACGAATGACGTCACAATTAATGTTTGTTTAATTATTTTTATTTTTATTTTTGGCACGATTGACGTCACAATTCTTTTTCTTCTTCGTTTGGTATGACGTCACAATCGACACTGTGGACCTGAGTATGTGCCTTATTATTTATTATTATTGTTGTGCTTGGTAGACATTTTTGAATACATTTACAGAGAGAGGGGCGAGAGAGGAGGGGGGAGAGAGGAGAAGGAGAGAGGGGGGGAGAGAGAAGGGCGAGAGAGGAGGGCAAGAGAGGGGAGGAGAGAGGGGGGCGAGAGAGGAGGGGGACAGAGGAGGGGGGAGAGTGGGGGCGAGAGAGAGGGGCGTCGCAATTCTTCTTCTTCGTTTGATATGACGTCACAATTGATGCTGGGGACCTGATACTGCAGGCACGAAGCTGCACATACTGGCCTGCCCCTACGGGCCCGCACTAGTATGTGCAATGTACTCAACAACCAAGGGGCTGGGAGGAAAGTGAACAATGTGAGATACTGGCAGTTCTGTCAAAAGGGACAAATAAATGAAAATCTCCCCCCTACATTCGACAGCTTACAGCAACATATGAAGCGAGGAAATTACCAGGCCTATGTATGAGAGAGAGCATTGGAGCCTACACAGAGCCTTCCACCAGCAGCTGGACATGGCTGGAAAATTCAGGATGGTGCCCTGCAGCCTGTGCTCATGACCAAAGATCCAGCACCACGGGTCTTCCGGAGCTGACTGTCTGTCACTGCAAGAAGTCTCTATGTCGCCGAGCCGACTGCACATGCAGAACCAACCACATGCCATGCACAGAACAATGTGCATGTATGGCCGAAGAAACTTGTGAAAATCCAAGAACAATCTTTGAATCCAGTGGTGAAGAAGACGCTGACTAAAAGTTACAACAGATGACATCTTCATGCTTCCATGGCGAATGTGATTCCTTGTTGCAGACACAAATATTACAAACCGCTCTGACTAATGTGCTTCTGTGTTGTCATGCACAGCTCCCAGTGTCGACCATGATAACTATTATCATCCACTATGATGAATGAGTAGCTTCCGTGCTGCCAGAGACAACTATTACACTCGGCTTTCACTAATGTACTTCCGTGTTGCCAAAGACAACTATTATGCTCGGCTCTGATGCATGTGCTTCCGTGTTGCTATACACTAGTAAAAGACTAACGCTAAAAATAACAGTTGCAGTTTTCTTTATGCGTGCCTCTGTATGTATATGAATTTCTGCAGAACAATACTTTCTTAAGCGTTTGATTTCCAAAATGTAAACATACCAGTAGTAATTGAGAAACACCGTTCACCTTCATATGAGAACACAATTAAAAATGTCAGAAAGTTTGAATTAGTGTGATATTTTAGCTTTGGTGATGCCATGGCAAAGGCAATTTTCAAATAACTGTAATACTCTGATAGAGAATTATAATAGGAAGCCAATGATACCTCAAATTTGAAAATTGGTTGAGTCTAGACAAAGATATTCACGTTTACGTTACCCCTCCCCCTAAATTTTGCTAGCCCACAGTGACCCTCTTGGTAAGTACCCTTGGTATGTATAATGTACCTGAATTGAAGTACCCTGTAGAATTTTAATGATACCACAATTTGAAACCACATACTACCTGGAGGTGTTCTATAGGGTCTATTCTACCACCCTGTCAGTCAAACCTTTTCTGAGGGGGTGTGTTGAACGAATTTCCTTATTTGGCCTCATATGAGAAATGGCTGCTGGACTACAAGGATACAATCACCCATACATACCTACACGACCGTACTGTCCAGTCAATATCCATGTACCCCTCTATCCCCAATGCTTCAAGTTACCTATCCAATTCCAGTTTAAACCTGTCATGTTTTGCTGTTACTACCTTTCCAGGGAGACCATTTGAGACCTGATCATTCAAATTTGGAAACCCCTGACAAGCAGGGTGTGACTATTTCAACAATAGAGATGGTGTAGATGGAGTACATGTCTCCCGAAAGGAAGCTATAGTGGGGGGAGTTCTCAGCTCAGCTTTTGCAGTATCTGATAGCAAGCTATGTGTAACAACCATCATTGTTTTACAGGATGGGAATTTGTTAATACCTCATTCGAATGGTACCGTTTAAACTTCCTGTCTGTTTATTTGATAACTACCAGGGATAATGTGCTGAGAAGTTTTAGCTATCTCTGTGAGTATAAAACTTGATTACATTTATAACTCCAATTTATATATATATTTTTAAAAACATACATTGCTGTGCAAAAGTCTTAGACATTTTGCATTTTATACTTGAATGCACAAGTTAAACTGAAACTTTGTGTTCAATGCAAACACATCTTTATGAAAAAGAATATCTTATTGAAATAACCAAATTTATACACAAGATATAAACTAATAAATAGTGAGTACTGGTATGTCCAACTTTTTACTTCAAAACCATTGACGTTATTCCAGGAACACTTTCAAATAATTTTGTCAAAAAAGTTTGTGAAATGGTGTTCCAGGCTTCTTCCAAGACCTTCAAAGATCATCGAAGTTGCTGGTTTTATTTTTGTAATT
This sequence comes from Eptatretus atami, assembly GCA_035128595.1. Lineage (NCBI taxonomy): Eukaryota > Metazoa > Chordata > Myxini > Myxiniformes > Myxinidae > Eptatretus > Eptatretus atami. The sequence goes on along the minus strand of CM068952.1, from coordinate 128,378,504 downwards.
ATTATTTAATTGTTCAAATAATCCTAGACTGCTTCAATGAAATTGAGATCTGGGTTTTGATTCGGCCATTCCATGCGGTAAAGGACTCCATCTTCCTCTTTCTTTTGCAAATAAGTTTTAATGAGCCCAGCCGAATGTTTTGGATCATTACCTTGCTGTAAGATGAAGTTTGGACCATTAACAAGTCTTACACCACTGGGTATAACACATGGTGGATTTAAATGTGTTTGTACCTTGCTGCAGTCAATATCCCATCAATTTTATAACACCACTTGAGGATATGCACCCCTACGCTTGAATTGAACCTCCTCCATGCTTAATTGTTGGCTTCAAGAAAGGATCTTTACAAGTTTCAATTTTTCATCATCCCACATACTGTTTTCGTGTCGATCCAAAAACCTGAAACTTTCACTCGTTTGTCCAAAACATAATTTGCACCATCATTGTGTCCAATTTCTGTGTTATTTACATATTAGCCTTTTAGTGTTGTTCCCCTTCTTAACGGAGGGTTCTTACTCAGCGCATCGTTTAAGTCCTGATTTCAAAAGTGACCTTCGTACTGTTTATAGATGGACAATGACGCCTCAGCCTTCTGCAAGTTCTGTTGTCAATTCAATGCTTGTCTTCTTTTCTCTTCATTAAGGATATTATCTTCAAGTATTGTTCATCCTTGTTAGCAAGCTTTTTGGTCTTCCAGCCCTGGGTTTGTCAATTGCAGGCGATGTTTAATCGAGTGATGCAGCTAGTTCACTCAATGTTTTTCCTTGCTTTATGCAGAAACACAATTCCATTGTGATCTTTCACTGACATTTTGCCATTTCGTTTCAAGTTATCAGTTAATCCTGATAGATCTTTCTTTTGCAGAATGAAAAGTGGGCTTTCAGCTTTGTGGATGTGTAAAGAGGAACACCTGATGTTAATGACGATGAACATCTGACAAGGGGTAATCAATTCGATTTGATTGGTAAATGTGATGGATTAGCTCCTACAACACATCATATTAGCTGCTCATGTATAGTTTATTTTGAGTTGTGATCACAAGTTATTGAAGATTCTGATCAATGTGAATTCAAGATTGCTAAATGACAAGCTTTGTTTCTTCTCACCCAAACTAAGCTGTATTAATAACAGGCAATGTTATTATAATAGTACAAACCACAAGTGGAGCCTTTGAGTAAATTGTTGATGCTCAAAACATCCACACTGTAAATTGTAACTCCTGAATGTGTCCAAGACTCTTGCACAGCAGTGTAATAAATTTCCAAAATCATTGGGGGGGGGGGTGCTGGTGGTTGAGACAAATCACCACTCTTTTGCATTGTCATTCCTCCGTCCCTGCATGAGCTACCGCCGATCTTTCACAGTCATTTTTGACTGGCAGGACAGGAAACAGCTGAAAGTGGAGATCACTGTAAAGGAAAACATTGAACTGTCAGATGGGTATGAAATTGATATGATTACCCTGAGAATATTTATCCATTTAAATATGTCAGCAAATTGATAGGTCCATGAGCATGCGACAGTCTTTTGGGCGTAGGTGGAGCCATCAAAATGTTCTCGGAGCGAGATACAATGGTCCAAGATAACTTTTATTTTATTTTTTTAAGTTTGTGTAACGTTTTGAACAATCCTTGGATATCCATTTTATTTTTGCTGTCCATTATCCGAAGGAACACATTGTACATTGAGGAATTGAACCTTCAATTTGATAGGTATGATGACATTGACAAGCTGACTCCTAAATGGTACACATATAGTTTGTGTTGTAAAGTTCAAGCTAAACACCGTTTTCTGTGATAGTCCAGTTCTTTTTAGGGCCTTTTACACTAGGTCAACAGTATTCCAGGCAGTGCTCGGACCCCCTGTGTCGGGCCTTCTTTTCAATCCATCGGTTTTCCGCTCTTCACTAAAGGCATCTTTCCCATTTCTCGGCCAAAGACTTGCTCACCAGTTACAGCCTTTTTATCCTACGAATCAATATCCTAGCTGGATAAAGTCACCGCTAAATGGTCCCGTCCATCAGCTCAGACCCCTCGGCCCGTTCCCACGTCCATGACCTGATTATCTTGAGTGTGGTTCCCACGGCTGATCCGAATCGAATCGCAGGTTTCACTCAATGGGTGGGGTGCACGTCTCTCATTGTTTGTCTGTCCACCCCCGTATTGCTCCCAGTGGTGATATGCGTGCAAACCCCACTACGATGCTGGAAAGGAAACATTTTCTTTCCTTACTCCTTCATTAATAAGCATCTCACATTTGAATCACCATCTTGGTCATTTACCTCTCCTGTTGTTGTTCTCCCCATTAAACCAGTTGATATCTTGCTCGTCAGCTTTTTACTGAAAACCATGTGAATGTCATTGTTTTGCACAATCTGCAGGACGTTGCATCCCGGAGCACCTCTTATTGCTATTATCGGAAAAAGAGCGTCCTCTTCCTAAAACCGGGAACATGAATATCCCACATTCACACAGTTTTAATGATGTGATATTGTTTATTTTAAACCTGATATTCCAACGACAGTTTGCCCAATTGTGTCAACTGTGTGCATCATGATATGCATATGCAATAAGCATTTATATATTTATATATCCAATTCCAAGGTTCCATTGGGACAGCACTCTATGCAGAGCGTCGGTGCTGCCTAAGCAGTCTCCTTGGCTATTGGGCAATCCTGGACGGGTCACCACTCCGACACAGGACACCAGCAAGCTGGCACTCATTTTGCCGACCTCAGAAGGATGACAAGCCGAGTTAACCCCACCTGGTATTAATTCAACAACGAAGCAGGATTTGAACTCAGGATACTAGAATCCCAAGCCCACCACTCGACCCATTAAGCCAACATCAGGCATAATTCCAAGGCAGAGCACAGGAATAACGCTACAGGTTTAATAAGATGCGATGCCTCGGGCTCGGAGAGACGAGCTGATGTCATGGCTAGTCTCCGTGCACACAGATACAAGAACATGTGAAACAAGACTGACATGACGATCGGTAGGCACGTTATGAGATGAAGTGGATTATCCAGCTTCAGATGAAGGAATCAGTGGGAAAGAAGACAATGGAAACACAAACATCATTATCTAGTCTGTGTATAATGAGGGAGGTGCATTAAGTGACGCAGTGTGTCTCAAATCCAGTGGTGTTGTTAAATCTAGTCATTCACAAGAGGGCATTCTGTAAAGGTGAGCTTTAATAACAACAGCAACAACAATTCAGACGATAAACAACTGTTCACAGACAACATCCTTATGCTAGTGTAGTTTGCAGATAATAGACACATCTTTCATGATAAAGTCCACATATAGTGTTACAAATAATAACCGGATAACAACAAAGGATCATGTTCCGTTTTTCAAAAAGGAAGCCAATATGCACACAGGTGATGCAACAACCAAACATTATCAGGTTTTTTTGTTTTTTTTGCTGATATTGACATTTATTACCACTTTACTGGTCAGTGTCGAGAACGTGAGACCCCTTGAGGAAAAAGCACATAAATTACCTCCAAAGAAGAACAGATGGAGAGTAGCATCGTCGTGATATATTACTATGATATTTACATTTGCCGCCATGCATACATGTGTATTTATAAAGTACGTACGTCCAGGCCTTCGGTAGCGTCAGGTGATGGCCGCAGGCCGGTTGATAAGTGTGATACGTGCGGCGCTCAAAGGTGTTACGGACGAGATGCTCACAGCAGTCCAAGAAAAGTCAGAACCTTCTACGTCTTCCAACCGTTGTATATATGTAAATGGTACGCAATGTCACTTCTTCTTCTTCTGTTGTATGCAGCACAAGACTGTGGGGTAGCATCATTGGCCGAGGGCACCGCTGTGCAGCCGATGCAGTGCCCCCCAGGAAGATAGGGCAGCATTTTGAATTTGGCCAGGGTGCCAGCGATGGCTCGCCTAATCACATCGCTCGCTGTGCCTGTAAAACACCGGGATTGACAGTTTATCGCTGGGTCGGGATTCGAACCCAGGCTCGACAGCTTCGAGTCGGGTGTGCACTAAATTTCACCAATCGTATTTCTTCTCCTTTCTTGGATCCGTTGCGAGTGTCTTGGTGCGAGAACATTTTGAACCCTCATCGTATTGGTGGATCAGGCAGGAGATGGAGACGTGCGATACAATATGTCAGGGTGGCGTAATCAAATTGAACAAACTTGGTTGTTGTATATAAATCGTACAAAACCGAGCAACAAAGAGGAATGCAACAAAAAAATATCAAAATATACATAAGTTAAACTATTGTGCACACGCAGGTTGAGGTGCATCCACACACCTGACACCAAGGGTCAGCACGAGTGAGTACTGAGCACGAGCGCATGGTTGTTGGTGAGATGGACCTTCGTGCCTAACGCAGAGTCCCGACGGGGTGGTGGGGCTGGAGAGGCTTGAGACACGCTGTTCGTCGCGGGATGAACCATGGCGCTGGCGGTGTTGTCCAGCGAATCGCTGGAGCGACTGAAGTCGTGGTGTGCGGACCGTGCGGACGACAGGCACGAACAGAGGACCCGGCAGAGCGCTTCGCGGAGCTCGCGACTGGCGAGCGTGTAGATGATGGGGTTTAAACCCGAGTGTAACAGTGCGGGGAGCATGAACCACTTGCTGTGGTGCGGGATCGTGCAACGGTCCTTGTCGCAGACCGCGTCGATCATGAACAGTATGCACAGCGGTGCCCAGCACGTGATAAAAACGCACAGCACCACTACAACGGTCTTCAGCAGTTGCAAGGAGTGCCGACTTGGACTCGGTCTTTGTGGACCATTGGAGTCGCTTTGGCAGAGCTCCTTCCGAGGCGTCCCCGAGGGGGTACCTTCCGAGTAGCTGCGGTCTACGGAACCCGCCGCGACTTTACCCTTCAGGTTGCCGTTGACCTTTCGAGTCACGTGCTTCGACACCCGCTTGTTGCTCCGGTCGACCAGGCTGTAGATCCTTGCGTAAAGAACCGCGATGGCCAGCAGCGTCAGGCTCAGCAGCAATCCACAGAACACCAGGTAGCTTCGCGCGTACAAGGGCAGGACGGTGGAGCAGGAGCGCAGTCGGCAGATACAATTCCATCCCAGCATGGGCAGAAAGCCGAGCAATAAAGCCGCGATCCAGCAGGCTCCGAGCAGGAGCATGTGCGAGGGTCGTAGGCGGCGGCGACCCGCGCACCGTGGCCGCAGGCGCAGCATGGTGAGATGCCTTTCCACGGCCGTGGTGAGCAAGCTGAAGACCGACGCGCTCAGAGTGACGAGCACGCTGCCCTCGCGCAGGAACCAGAGCGCCGGTGACAGCTCGAAGGTCTTGTGACCAGAGTAGAAGACGTTCGTGCAGAAGGTGAAGCCCGCGAGGAGGTCGCACAGCGCCAGGTTGCCGAGAGACGCGTACACGGGCGTGTGGAGGCGGTCGGTGCACCATATGGCCAACAAGACGCTCAAGTTCGCCAACACGATGAACAAGCAGACGAGCAACAGGAGGACATCGACGGCTTTGAGTTGTTGTCCCGGAGCTCGCGTGTCGTACTTGCCCGTGTAGTTGTAGTGCAGGACGACGACCTTGGGATCGCTGAAGTCACAGCCAGGTAGAGGTGTCGCGGAAGGAGTCGTACCCATGAGGATCGCCGATGTGACAACGCGCGTACTACCTTACAGTCGGCGTCGCAACAACAACAACACGACGGCAACAAGCGCAGTAGCGCGAACAACACCGCGACACTAATCACTCTGATGGACCGTCATCGTCGTTTTAAACGTCTGACACGAGACGTGCAGCTCGGAACTCACGATCAATAATCAAACTTCCAATTGGCTGTTTGAATGTCCGATGAAGCGCGACTCGAACCTGCAGCAGCAAGCGGCGCGACTCGACTACCTCGGGTAGAGAGTGTGAGTGTGTCCGCTTCCCTCGAATCGCTCTTTTAAAGCGGCACCGCCTCGGCACCATCCCCAGGGGATGTTGCGTGTAAGAGTACATACAAGGGCCACGTCCGGTGCATGAGCCCTCGCTCTTGTTCTTCCCTCATCTGTAGATCGACATGGAGGAGGGGGAGAGGGAGAGGGTGGAGGGCGACGGCGCCTCTCGTTGTGCAGCGTCGGCTCTTTGTGTGGAGGAGCGATGTGCACATGAGAGTGCTTGCGAACCTTTGGTGCGGAATGCGAACACGGGGAGAGGCGTGGAAAGTACCTGCCACGTGTAAGGCACGACGAGCATTTATTGTGAAAACATTCTTACAACTTCCTTTGGACGTCTTCCCTTGAAAAACACAAAGGGTTTTATTCGGGTAGAACCCCCCCCACACCCCATACATCCCCATACATCCCCATACATACCCCAACATACCCCATACATCCCCATACATCCCCAACATACCCAACATCCCATACATACCCATACATACCCCATACATCCCCCATACATACCCCATACATCCCCCATACATCCCCATACATACCCATACATCCCCAATCATACCCCATACATCCCCATACATACCCATACATCCCCCATACATCCCCATACATACCCATACATCCCCATCATACCCACATACTCCCCCCCATACATACCCCATACATACCCCATACATCCCCATACATACCCCATACATACCCCATACATCCCCATACATACCCATACATCCCCCATACATACCCCATACCCAATACCCCAAAACAAGAGCCTTCAACGGGAGACGAGCACAGTGCTCTGACCTGTCCACTCAACACCCGTCTCTTCTGCCTCCATATAATATATTCACAACGAAATACACAAGCTCAAATCAACAACCGGCCAGTTGTGTGACTTGTTGCAAAACCGAGGGGAGTTATTTATTATCGTTATTTAAAAATTAAAAACTTTACAAAAATCCCCTCCAGAATGTCTGAGCAGATCAACGGGAAAACTTTACACGTTTGATCCGTGATGAACAAAAAGTTCCCTTCCTTTTATTTTTTTGACAAAGGTCACGTGGTTTGGCAGCCGTTTTGGATTGAAACAAAATATTAAATAATGTTTCTTCTGCAACCGCTTCATCGATCAAATCGAAACTTCGGAATTATGATCGACGAGAGAAGGGGAACGTATGTTTTAAATTTCAACCTCAACCAAAATGAGTTTGAGGTGTGTTATTTGGTGGAAGTTCAGAGTTCGAGTGTGTTATTTGGTGGAAGTTCAGAGTTTGAGGTGTGTTATTGGTGGAAGTTCATAGTTTGAGTGGTGTTATTTGGGTGGAAGTTCAGAGTTCGAGGTGTGTTATTTGGGTGGAAGTTAATAGTTTGAGGTGTGTTATTTGTGTGGAAGTTCATAGTTTGAGGTGTGTTATTTGTGGAAGTTCAATAGTTCGAGGTGTGTTATTTGGTGGAAGTTCATAGTTTGAGGTGTGTTATTTGGTGGAAGTTATAGTTTGAGGTGATGTTATTTGTGGAAGTTCAAAGTTCGAGGTGTGTTATTTGGTGAAAGTTCAAAGTTCGAGGTGTGTTATTTGGTGGAAGTTCATAGTTCGAGGTGTGTTATTGTGGAGTTCAGAGTTTGAGGTGTGTTATTTGGTGAAGTTCAGAGTTTGAGGTGTGTTATTTATGGAAGTTCAGAGTTTGAGGTGGTGTTATTTGGTGGAAGTTCAGAGTTTGAGGTGTGTTATTTCATGGAAGTTCAAGAGTTTGAGGTTGTTATTTGGTGGAAGTTCAGAGTTTGAGGTGTCTTATTTCATGGAAGTTCAGAGTTTGAGGTGTGTTATTTGGTGAAAGGTCAAGAGTTCGAGGTGTGTTATTTTGTGGAAGTTAAAGAGTTTGAGGTGTGTTATTTGGTGGAAGTTCAAGAGTTTGAGGTGTGTTATTTGATGGAAGTTCAGAGTTTTGAGGTGTGTTATTTCATGGAAGTTCAGATTTGAGGTGTGTTATTTTGGTGAAAGTTCAGAGTTTGAGGTGTGTTATTTGGTGAAAGTTCAGAGTTTGAGGTGTGTTATTTCATGGATGTTTCAGAGTTTGAGGTGTGTTATTTGGTGAAAGGACAAGAGTTCGAGGATGTGTTATTTGGTCGAAGTTCAGAGTTTGAGGTGTCTTATTTCATGGAAGTTCAGAGTTGAGCTGTGTTATTTGGTGGATAGTCAGAGTTTGAGTGTGTTATTTGGTGAGAGTTCAGAGTTTGAGGTGTGTTATTTCATGGAAGTTCAGAGTTTGAGGTGTGTTATTTGGTGGAAGTTCAGAGTTTGAGGTGTCTTATTTCATGGAAGTTCAGAGTTTGAGGTGTGTTATTTGGTGAAAGTCAAGAGTTCGAGGGGTGTGTTATTTTGTGGAAGTTAAGAGAATTTGAGGTGTGTTATTTGGTGGAAGTTCAAGAGTTTGAGGTGTGTTATTTGATGGAAGTTCAGAGTTCGATGTTGTGTATTTGATGGAAATTCAGAGTTCGAGGTGTGTTATTTGGCCGACGTTCAGAGTTCGACATGTGTTTATTGTGGAAAGTTCAGAGTTCGAGGTGTGTTATTTGGTGAAAGTTCAAGAGTTCAAGGTGTGTTATTTGGTGGAACTCAAGAGTTTGAGGTGTGTTATTTGGTGGAAGTTCAGAGTTCGAGGTGTGTTATTTGGTCGACATTCAGAGTCCGAGGTGTGTTATTGGTGGAAGTTCAGAGTTCGAGGTGTGTTATTTGGTGAAAAGTACAGAGTTACAAGGTGTGTTATTTGATGAAAGTTTAGAGTTTTGAGGTGTGTTTATTGGTGGAAAGCTCAAGAGTTTGAGGTGTGTTATTTGATGAAAGTTCAAGAGTTAGAGGTGTTTTATTTGATGGAAGTTTCAGAGTTCGAGGGTGTTATTTGGGTGGAAGTTCAGAGTTCGAGTGTGTTATTTGGCCGACGTTCAGAGTTCGCGTGTGTGTATTTGGTGGAAGTTCAGAGTTCGAGGTGTGTTATTTGGTGAAAGTTCAGAGTTCGAGGTGTGTTATTTTTGTAGAAGCTCAAAGTTTGAGGTGTGTTATTTGGTGGAAGTTCAGAAGTTCGAGGTGTGTTTATTTGGTCGTCGTTCAGAGTGCGAGGTGTTTATTTGGTGGAAGTTCAGAGTTCGAGGTAATGTTATTTGGTGAAAAGTTCAGAGTTAGAGGTGTGTTATTTGATGAAAGTTCAAGAGTTTGAGGTGTGTTTATTTGGTGGAAGCTCAGAGTTTGAGGTGTGTTATTTTTGGAAGTTAAGAGTTCGAGGTGTGTTATTTGGTGGAAGGTTCAGAGTTCGAGGTGTGTTATTTGGCCGACGTTCAGAGTTCGACGTGTGTTTATTTGGTGGAAGTTCAGGTTCGAGGTGTGTTATTTTGTGAAAGTTCACGAGTTTGAGGTGTGTTATTTGTAGAACTCAAGAGTTTGAGGTGTTTTATTTGGTGGAAGTTCAGAGTTCGAGGTGTGTTATTTGGTCGACGTTCAGAGTCCGAGGTGTGTTTATTGGTGGAAGTTCAGAGTTCGAGTTTTGTTATTTGGTGAAAGTTCAGAGTTTGAGGTGTGTTATTTGATGAAGTTCAAGAGTTTGAGGTGTGTTATTTGGTGGAAGCTCAGAGTTTGAGGTGTGTTATTTTTGGAAGTCAGAGTGGAGGTGTGTTATTTGGTGGAAGTTCAGAGTTCGAGGTGTGTTATTTGGCCGACGTTCAGAGTTGACGTGTGTTATTTGTGGAAGTTCAGAGTTCGAGGTGTGTTATTTGGTGAAAGTTCAAGAAGTTCGAGGTGTGTTATTTTGTGGAAGCTCAAGAGTTTGAGGTGTGTTATTTGGTGGAAGTTCAAAGTTCGAGGTGTGTTATTTGGTCGACATTCAGAGTCCGAGGTGTGTTTATTGGTGGAAGTTCAGAGTTCGAGGTGTGTTATTTGGTGAAAGTTCAGAGTTCGCGGTGTGTTATTTGATGAAAGTTCAAGAGTTCGAGGTGTGTTTATTGGTGAAGCTCAAGAGTTTGAGTTGTGTTATTTGATGAAAGTTCAAGAGTTCGAGGTGTGTTATTTGATGGAAGTTCAGAGTTCGAGGTGTGTTATTTTGGTGGAAGTTCAGAGTTCGACGTGTGTTATTTGGCCGACGTTCAGAGTTCGACGTGTGTTATTTGTTGGAAGTTCAGAGTTCGAGGTGTGTTATTTGTGAAAGTTCAAGAGTTCGAGTGTGTTATTTGTGGAAGTTCAGAGTTTGAAGTGTTATTTGGTGGAAGTTCAGAGTTCGAAGTGTTATTTGGTGGAAGTTCAGAGTTTGAGGTGTGTTATTTGTGGAAGTTCAGAGTTTGATGTGTGTTATTTCATGGAAGTTCATAGTTTGAGGTGTGTTATTTGGTGGAAGTTCAGAGTTTGAGGTGTCTTATTTCATGGATGTTCAGAGTTTGAGGTGTGTTATTTGGTGAAAGGTCAAGATTTCGAGGTGTGTTATTTGGTGGAAGTTCAGAGTTTGAGGTGTGTTATTTGGTGGAAGTTCAGAGTTTGAGGTGTGTTATTTGGTGGAAGTTCAGAGTTTGAGGTGTGTTTATTTCATGGAAGTTCAGAGTTTGAGGTGTGTTATTTGGTGGAAGTTCAGAGTTGAGGTGTGTTATTTCATGGAAGTTTCAGAGTTTGAGGTGTGTTATTGGTGGAAGTTCAGAGTTTGAGGTCTCTTATTTCATGGAAGTTCAGAGTTTGAGGTGTGTTATTTGGTGAAAGGTCAAGAGTTGAGGTGTGTTATTTTGGTCAGAGTTCAAGAGTTCGAGGTGTGTTATTTGGTGGAAGCTCAAGAGTTTGAGGTGGTGTTATTTGGTGGAAGTTCAGAGTTCGAGGTGTGTTATTTGGTGAAAGTTTAAAGAGTTCGAGGTGTGTTATTTGGTGGAAGCTCAAGAGTTTGAGGTGTGTTATTTGGTGGAAGTTCAGAGTTCGACGGTGTTTATTTGGTCGACATTCAGAGTCCGAGGTGTGTTTATTGGTGGAAGTTCAGAGTTCGAGGTGTGTTATTTGGTGAAAGTTCAGAGTTCGAGGTGTGTTATTTGATGAAAGTTCAAGAGTTCGAGGTGTGTTATTTGGTAGAAGCTCAAGAGTTTGAGGTGTGTTTATTTGATGAAAGTTCAAGAGTTCGAGGTGTGTTATTTGATGGAAGTTCAGAGTTCGAGGTGTGTTATTTGGTGAAAGTTCAGAGTTTGAGGTGTGTTATTTGGTGGAAGTTCGGAGTTTTAAGTGTGTTTATTTTGGTGGAAGTTCAAGAGTTCGAGGTGTGTTATTTGGTGAAAGTTCAGAGTTTGAGGTGTGTTATTTGATGAAAGTTCAAGAGTTTGAGGTGTGTTATTTGTGGTGAAAGTTCAGAGTTTGAGGTGTGTTATTTGGTGGAAGTCAGAGTTTTAAAGTGTGTTATTTGGTGGAAGTTCAAGAGTTTGAGGTGTGTTATTTGGTGGAAGTTCAGAGTTTGAGGTGTCTTATTTCATGGAAGCTTCAGAGTTTGAGGTGTGTTATTTTGTGGAAGTTCAGAGTTTTGAGGTGTCTTATTTTGGTGGAAGTTCAGAGTTTGAAGTGTTATTTGGTGGAAGTTCAGAGTTTGAAGTGTTATTTGGTGAAGTTTCAGAGTTTGAGGTGTGTTATTTTGTGGAAGTTCAGAGTTCGAGGTGTGTTTATTTGGTGGAAGTTCAGAGTTTGAGGTGTGTTATTTGGTGGAAGTTCAGAGTTTGAGGTGTGTTATTTCATGGAAGTTCAGAGTTTTGAGGTGTGTTCTTTGGTGGAAGTTCAGAGTTTGAGGTGTGTTATTTCATGGAAGTTCAGAGTTTGAGGTGTGTTATTTGGTGGAAGTTCAGGAGTTTGAGGTGTGTTATTTCATGGAAGTTCAGAGTTTGAGGTGTGTTATTTGTTGGTTGGAAGTTCAGAGTTTGAGGTGTGTTATTTCATGGAAGTTCAGAGTTTTGAGGTGTGTTATTTGGTGGAAGTTCAGAGTTTGAGGTGTTGTTATTTCATGGAGTTCAGAGTTTGAGGTGTGTTATTTGGTGGAAGTTCAGATTTGAGGTGTGTTATTTCATGGAAGTTCAGAGTTTGAGGTGTGTTATTTGGTGGAAGTTCAGAGTTTGAGGTGTGTTATTTCATGGAAGTTCAGAGTTTGAGGGTGTGGTTATTTGGTGGAAGTTCAGAGTTTGAAGGTGTGTTTTTCATGGAAGTTCGAGTTTGAGGTGTGTTATTTGGTGGAAGTTCAGAGTTTGAGGTGTCTTATTTCTGGAAGTTCAGAGTTTGAGGTGTGTTATTTGGTGAAGGCACAGTTCGGGTGTGTTTATTTTGTGGAAGTTAAAGAGTTTGAGGTGTGTTATTTGGTGAAGTTCAAGAGTTCGAGGTGTGTTATTTGATGGAAGTTCAGATTTCGAGGTGTGTTTTATTTGATGGAAGTTCAGAGTTTCGAGGTGTGTTATTTGGCCGACGTTCGCAGTTCGACATGTGTTATTTGGTGGAAGTTCAGAGTTCGAGGTGTGTTATTTGTCAAAGTTCAAGAGTTCGAGGTGTGTTATTTGATGGAAGCTAAGAGTTTGAGGTGTGTTATTTGGTGGAAGTTCAGAGTTCGAGGTGTGTTATTTGGCGAAAGTTCAAGAAGTTTCGAGGTGTGTTATTTTAGTGGAAGCTCAAGAGTTTGAGGTGTGTTATTTGGTGGAAGTTCAAGAGTTCGAGGTGTGTTATTTGGTCGACATTCAGAGTCCGAGGTGTGTTTATTGTGGGAAGTTCAGAGTTCGAGGTGTGTTGTTTGGTGAAAGTTCAGAGTTCGAGGTGTGTTATTTGATGAAAGTTCAAGATGTTCGAGGTGTGTTATTTGGTGGAAGCTCAAGAGTTTGAGGTGTGTTATTTGATGAAAGTTCAAGAGTTCGAGGTGGGTTATTTGATGGAAGTTCAGAGTTCGAGGTGTGTTTATTTGGTGGAAGTTCAGAGTTCGACGTGTGTTTATTTGGTGAAAGTTCAGAGTTCGAGGTGTGTTATTTTGTGGAAGTTCAGAGTTTGAAGTGTTTTTTGGTGAAGTTCAGAGTTCGAAGTGTTATTTGGTGGAAGTTCAGAGTTTGAGGTGTGTTATTTCATTTAAGTTCAGAGTTTGAGGTGTGTTATTTTGGTGGAAGTTCAGAGTTTGAGGTGTGTTATTTCATGGAAGTTCAGAGTTTGAGGTGTGTTTTTGGTGGAAGTTCAGAGTTTGAGTTGTCTTATTTCATGGATGTTCAGAGTTTGAGGTGTGTTATTTGGTAAAAGGTCAAGAGTTCGAGGTGTGTTATTTGGTGGAATTCAGAGTTTGAGGTGTCTTATTTCATGAGTTCAGAGTTTGGAGGTGTGTTATTTGGTGGAAGTTCAGAGTTTGAGGTGTGTTATTTCATGGAAGTTCAGAGTTTGAGGTGTGTTATTTGTGTGGAAGTTCAGAGTTTGAGGTGTGTTATTTCATGGAAGTTCAGAGTTTGAGGTGTGTTATTTGGTGGAAGTTCAGAGTTTGAGGTGTCTTATTTCATGGAAGTTCAGAGTTTGAGGTGTGTTATTTGGTGAAAGGTCAAGAGTTCGAGGTGTGTTATTTGTGGAAGTTAAGAGTTTGAGGTGTGTTTTTGGTGGAAGTTCAAGAGTTTGAGGTGTGTTATTTGATGGAAGTTCAGAGTTCGAGTGTGTTTTTGATGGAAGTTCAGAGTTTGAGGTGTTTAGTTGGCGACGTTCAGAGTTCGACATGTGTTATTTGGTGGAAGTTCAGAGTTCGAGGTGTGTTTATTTGGTGAAAGTTCAAGAGTTCGAGGTGGTGTTATTTGGTGGAAGCTCAAGAGTTTGAGGTGTGTTATTTGGTGGAAGTTCAGAGTTTCGAGGTGTGTTTATTTGGTCGACATTCAGGTCGAGGTGTGTTTATTGGTGGAAGTTCAGAGTTCGAAGTATTGTTATTTGGTGAAGTTTCGAGTTTGAAGGTGTGTTTATTTGATGAAAGTTCAAGAGTTTGAGGTGTGTTATTGGGTGAAGTTCAGAGTTCGAGGTGTGTTATTTGGCCGACGTTCAGAGTTCGACGTGGTTATTTGTTAAGTTCAGGTTCGAGGTGTGTTTATTTGTTGGAAGTTCAGAGTTGAGGGATGTGTTATTTCATGGAAGTTCAGAGTTTGAGGTGTGTTATTTGGTGGAAGTTCAGAGTTTGAGGTGTGTTATTTCATGGAAGTTCAGAGTTTGAGGTGTGTTTATTTGGTGGAAGTTCAGAGTTTGAGGTGTCTTATTTCATGGATGTTCCGAGTTTGAGGTGTGTTATTTTGGTGAAAGGTCAAAGAGTTCAGAGTGTGTTATTTGGTGGAAGTTCAGAGTTTGAGTGTCTTATTTCATGAGTTCAGAGTTTTGAGGTGTGTTATTTGGTGGAAAGTTTCAGGTTTGAGTTGTGTTATTGGTGGAAGTTCAGAGTTTGAGGTGTGTTATTTCATGGAAGTTCAGAGTTTGAGGTGTGTTATTTGGTGGAAGTTTCAGAGTTTGAGGTGTCTTATTTCATGGAAGTTCAGAGTTTGAGGTGTGTTTATTTGGTGAGAAGTCAGAGTTTCGAGGTGTTTATTTTGTGAGTTAAAGGTTTGAGGTGTGTTATTTGGTGAAGTTCAAGAGTTTGAGTGTGTATTTTGGTGAGAAGTCAAGATTTGAGGTGTGTTAATTTGGTTGGAAAGTTCAGAGTTCGAGGTGTGTTATTTGGTCGACGTTCAGAGTCGCGAGGTGTTTTATTGGTGGAAGTTCAAGTTCGAGGTATGTTATTTGATGAAAGTTCAAGAGTTTGAGGGTGTTATTTGGTGGAGCTCAAGAGTTTTGAGGTGTGTTATTTTGGTGGAAGCTCAAGAGTTTGAGGTGTGTTATTTGGTGGAAGTTCAGAGTTCGAGGTGTGTTATTTGGTCGACATTCAGAGTCGAGGTGTGTTTATTGGTGGAAGTTCAGAGTTCGAGGTTGTGTTTTTGTGATTAGAGTTGAGGTGTGTTATTTGATGAAAGTTCAAGAGTTTTGAGGTGTGTTATTTGGTGAAGCTCAAGAGTTTGAGGTGTGTTATTTATGGAAGTTCGAGTTCGAGGTGTGTTATTTGGTGAAGTTCAGAGTTCGAGGGTGTTGTTTATTTGGCCGGACTTCAGAGTTCGAGTGTGTTATTTGGTGGAAGTTCAGAGTTCGAGTGTGTTATTTGGTGAAAGTTCAAGAGTTCGAGGTGTGTTATTTTGTGGAAGCTCAAGTTTGAGGTGTTTATTTGGTGGAAGTTCAGAGTTTCGAGGTGTGTTTTATTTGGTCGACTTCAGAGTCCGAGGTGTGTTTATTGGTGAAGTTCAGAGTTCGAGGTGTGTTTGTTTGTGTGAAGTTCAGAGTTCGAGGTGTGTTATTTGATGGAAGTTCAAGAGTTCAGGTGTGTTTATTTGGTGGAAGCTCAAGAGTTTGAGGTGTGTTATTTGATGAAAGTTCAAGAGTTGCGAGGTGTGTATTTGATGGAAGTTCAGAGTTTCGAGGTGTGTTATTTGGTGGAAGTGTCAGGTTTGACGTGTGTTATTTGGTGGAAGTTCAGAGTTCAGAGTTCGACGTGTGTTATTTGTTGGAAGTTCAGAGTTTTTGAGGTGTGTTTTTGGTGAAAGTTCAAGATTCGAGGTGTGTTATTTTGTGGAAGTTCATGAGTTTGAAGTGTTATTCTGGTGGAAGTTCAGAGTTCGATGTTTTTGGTGGAAGTTCAGAGTTTGAGTGTGTGTGTTATTTGGTGGAAGTTCAGAGTTTGAGGTGTGTTATTTTCATGGAAGTTCAGAGTTTGAGGTGTGTTATTTGGTGGAAGTTCAGAGTTTGAGGTGTCTTATTTCATGGATGTTCAGAGTTTGAGGTGTGTTATTTGGGGAAAGGTCAAGAGTTCGAGGTGTGTTATTTGGTGGAAGTTCAGAGTTGACGATGTCTTATTTCATGATGTTAGAGTTTGAGGTGTGTTATTTGGTGGAGTTCAGGTTTGAGGTGGTTGTTATTTCATGGAAGTTCAGAGTTTGAGGTGTGTTATTTGGTGAAGTTCAGAGTTTGAGGTGTGTTTATCATGGAAGTTCAGAGTTTGAGGTGTGTTATTTCATGGAAGTTCAGAGTTTGAGGTGTGTTATTTGGTGGAAGTTCAGAGTTTGAGGTGTCTTATTTCATGGAAGTTCAAGTTTGAGTGTGTTATTTGGTGAAAGGTCAGTTCGAGTGTGTTATTTTGGTGGAAGTTTAAAGAGTTTGAGGTGTGTTATTTGGTGGAAGTTCAAGAGTTCGAGGTGTGTTATTTGGTGGGAAGCTCAAGAGTTTGAGGTGTGTTATTTTTGGAAGTTCAGAGTTCGAGGTGTGTTTTTGGTGAAGTTCAGAGTTCGAGGTGTGTTATTTGGCCGACGTTCAGAGTTCGACGTGTATAATTTGGTGGAAGTTCAGAGTTCGAGGTGTGTTATTTGGTGAAAGTTCAAGAGTTCGAGGTGTGTTATTTTGTAGAAGCTCAAGAGTTTGAGGTGTGTTATTTGGTGGAAGTTCAGAGTTGAGGTGTGTTATTTGGTCGACGTTCAGAGTCCGAGGTGTGTTTATTGGTGGAAGTTCAGAGTTGAGGTATGTTATTTGGTGAAAGTTCAGAGTTTGAGGTGTGTTATTTGATGAAAGTTCAAGAGTTTGAGGTGTGTTATTTGGTGGAAGCTCAAGAGTTTGAGGTGTGTTATTTGGAAGTTCAGAGTTCGAGTGTGTTATTTGGTGGAAGTTCAGAGTTCGAGGTGTTGTTATTTGGCCGACGTTCAGAGTTCGACGTGTGTTAATTTGGTGGAAGTTCAGAGTTTCGAGGTGTGTTATTGGTGAAAGTTCAGAGTTTGAGGTGTTATTTTGTAGGAAGCTTCAGAGTTGAGGTGTGTTATTTGGTGAAGTTCAGGTTCGAGGTGTGTTATTGGTCGAATTCAGTAGTCGAGGTGTGTTATTGGTGGAAGTTAGAGTTCGAGTGTGTTATTTGGTGAAAGTTCAGAGTTTCGAGGTGTGTTATTTGATGAAGTTCAAGAGTTCGAGGTGTGTTATTTGGTGGAAGCTCAAGAGTTTGAGGTGTGTTATTTGGTGAAGTTCAAGAGTTCGACGGTGTGTTATTTGCTGGAAGTTCAGAGTTCGAGGTGTGTTATTTGGTGGAGTTCCAGAGTTCGACGTGTGTTTTTGGTGGAAGTTCAGAGTTCGAGGTGTGTTATTTGGAGTTCAGAGTTCGAGTGTGTTATTTGTTGGAAGTTCAGAGTTGAGGTGTGTTATTTGGTGAAGTTCAGAGTTCGAGGTGTGTTATTTGCTGTGGAAGTTCAGAGTTTGAGTGTTTATTTGGTGGAAGTTCAGAGTTCGAAAGTTTATTTGGCTGGAAGTCAGAGTTTGAGGTGTGTTAATTTGGTGGATAGCTCAGAGTTTGAGGTGTGTTATTTTATGGAAGTTCAAGTTTGAGGTGTGTTATTTGGGAAGTTCAGAGTTCGAGGTGTTTTTCATGGTGGGTTCAGAGTTGAGGTGTGTTATTTGGCGGAAAGGTAAGCGAGTTCGAGGTGGTGTTATTGGTGGAAGTTCAGAGTTTTGAGGTGTTTTTTTGTGGAAGTTCAGAGTTTGAGGTGTGTTATTTGTGGAAGTTCAGAGTTTGAGGTGTGTTATTTGTGGAAGTTCAGAGTTTGAGGTGTGTTTTTGGTGAAGTTCAGAGTTTGAGGTGTGTTTATTTGCATGAAGTTCAGAGTTTTGAGGTGTGCTTATTTGGTGGAAGTTCAGAGTTTGAGTGTCTTATTTCATGGAGTTCAGAGTTTGAGGTGTGTTATTTGGTGAAAGGTCAAAGTTCGAGGTGTGTTATTTTGTGGAAGTTCAGAGTTTGAGGTGTGTTTATTTGGTGGAAAGCTTGCAGAGTTCGAGGTGTTTATTTGTGGAGTTCAGAATTTGAGTGTGTTATTATGGAAGTTAGGTTCGAGTCGAGTTATTTGCGAGTTAAGAGTCGCTGTGTTATTTGGTGGAATTCAGAGTCTTCGAGGTGTTTATTTGGTGACAAGTGTTCGAAAGAGTTTCGAAGGTGTGGTATTTGATGGGAAGCTCAAGAGTTTGGGGTGTTTATTTGGTGGAAGTTCAGAGTTCGAGGTGTGTTATTTGTGAAAGTTCAGAGTTCGAGGTGTGTTATTTGTGGAAGCTCAAGAGTTTGAGGTGTGTTATTTTGGTGGATAGTTCAGAGTTCGAGGTGTGTTATTTGGTCGACATTCAGAGTCCGAGGTGTGTTATTGGTGGAAGTTCAGAGTTCGAGGGTGTGTTTGGTGAAAGTTCAGAGTTTCGAGGTGTGTTATTTGATGAAAGTTCAGAGTTTCGAGGTGGTGTTATTTGGTGGAAGCTCAGGTTTGAGGTGTGTTTATTTGTGAAAGTTCAAGAGTTCGAGTGTGTTATTTGTGGCCAGTTCGAGTTTGAGGTGTGTATTTGGTTGGAATTCGAGTTATGTTCTCATCCGACGGTGTGTTTATTTGGCCGAACGTTAGAGTTCGCAGGTGTGTTTTTTGGGTGGATCGAGTTCGAGTGGTTATTTGGTGAAAGTTCAGTTGAGAGTTGGGAGGGTTGTGTTTATTTTGTGGAGTTCGTCGAGGTGTGTTGAGGAGTGAGTTGGAGTGTTATGGTGGAAGTTCAGGTTGGCAGTGTTATTTATGAAGTGGTTAGTGTTCTTGGGAGTTCCTGAGGTGTGTTTTTCATGGAAGTTTCGGTTTGAAGGTGTGTATATTTGGTGGAAGTTCAGAGTTTGAGGTGTGTTAGTTTCATGGCAGTTCGAGTTTTTGAGGTGTGTTTTGTGAAGTCAGAGTTTGAATGTCATGAAGTTTTCAGAGTTTGAGTGTGTTATTTGGTGGAAGTTCAGTAGTTTGGAGGTGTGTATATTTGGATGGAGTTCAGATGTTGAGGTGTGTTATTTTGGGGTTAAGTTAGGTATTTTGGAGTTTCAGGTTTGAGGTGTGTTATTTGTGGAAGTTCAAGAGTTTTGTGAGGTGTGTTTTTTGGAGTTCAGTTTGGGGTTGTATTCATGAAGTGCGTTTGAGGTGTCTTTATTTGGATGGAGTTTCAGAGTTTAGGTGTGTTTTTGGTCGAAGATTGGTCAATGTGTTAGTTTCGAATGAGTCGAGTGTTATTTGGTGGAAGTTCATGAGTTTGAGGGTGTTATTTTGGCTGGAAGTTAATAGTCTCAGGTGTGTTATTTGGTGACTGAGTCGAATGTGTTGTTGAAGGGTTTGTTGAGGTGTGTTATTTGGTGAAGTTCATAGTTTGGTGTTACTTCTTTG
>CM068952.1:128328575-128343465 GCA_035128595.1 Eptatretus atami | reverse complement strand
CAGTCCGTTTCTGTCCCTTCTTGAATTGGTCCAGCATGGTTTGGATCTGAGTTTCGGTGGGGTTTTATCCCCGATAATCCGTTCATTCCAGCCGGCATGGCTTTGGCAGTTTCCGCTCAGCTGCACCAGAACCGGAGTTGGTAGTCATAGTTTGGAACTCTACCGCAGTCGGTAGAGTGACCCGGTTCGAGCAAGACGTGCGAGGGCGTGGTTTCCCGGTAGTCAAATCGCGCAGTTAATTAGGTAAATTGGTTATCGACAAATAGACCCTACACTACGCGGTTTGAGATATTGGGACCACGGTCGGTTAAACAACCCGCGGCCGCGGAGTTATCCGAGCAACGCCCCACAATTCCGGGGAATTTGGTGGGAGACGACGCAAACCTACAATTCCCCCACCTAATGGTCGTTCTCGCCACCGACCCCCGGCCCACAACAATATGAAGCCTACCGTCTTGTTCTTTTTTTCCAAGGTAGTTCTGATATAGCCTGGAGGTATGTTTTGGGTCGTTATCTTGCTGTGGGATGAACCGCTGACCAACAAGGCAAAGACCAGAGGGTATTGCATGGTGCTGCAAAATGCTGTGATAGCCCTTTTCAGAAGAGATTTATTTGGGTGGAAGTTCAGAGTTGAGGTGGGTCATTTGAGGAAGTAAGTTTGAGGTGTGTTAGAATGGAAGTTCAAGTTTGAGGTGTGTCATTTGTGGAAGCAGAGTTGAGGTGTTTATTGGGGAAGTTCAGAGTATGAGGTGTGCATTTGTGGAAGGCAAGGTTGAGGTGTGTTATTTGTGGAAGTTCAGAGTTTTAGGTGTGTTATTGTGAATTCAGAATTTGAGGTGTGTTATTTGGTGAGAGTTCAGATGGAGTTGTGTTCTGGTGGAAGTTCAGGAATTTGAGGTGTGTATTGGTGAAGTTCAGAGTTTGATTGTTGTTATTTGTGGAAGTTCCGTAGTTTTGAGGGGTGTTATTTGGTGGAAGTTCAGAGTTCGATGTGTGTTACTTTGGTGGAAGTTCAGAGTTCGAGTGTTTATTTTTGATGGAAGTTCAAGAGTTTGAGGTGTTGTATTTCATGGAAGTTAAGTTTGAGGTGTGTTATTTGGTGGAAGTTCAAGAGTTTGGGTTGTTATTTCGTTGAAAGTTCAAGAGTCAGCTGTGTATTTGGTGAAAGTTAAGAGTTCGAGGTGTATTTTGATGGAAGTTAAGAGTTGAGGTGGTTATTTGGTGAAGTTCAAGAGTTTGAGGTGTGCTATTTGGTGGAAGGTCAGAGTTGAGTGTGTTTTTGGTGGAATTCAGAGTTTGAGGTGTCTTATTTCATGGAAATTCGAGTTTAGTGTGTTTGGTGGAAGTTCAGAGTTGAGGGTGTTATTTCATGGAAGTTTCAGAGTTTGAGTGTGTTATTTGGTGGAAGTCAGAGTTGAGTTGTTATTTCATGGATTCAAGTTTGAGGGTGGTATTTGGTGGAAGTTCAGAGTTTGAGTGTCTGATCATGGATCAAGTTTGAGGGGTATGGTGAATCAAAGTTCGAGGTGTGTATTTGTGGAAGTTAAAAGTTGAGGTTGTGTTATTGGTGGAAGTTCAAGATTCGAGGGGTATTGATGGAAGTTCAGAGTTCGAGGTGTTACTTGATGAAGTTCCAGAGTTCGCGTGTTTATTTGGCGACGTTCAAGTTCGAAATGTGTTATTGGTGGAAGTTCAGAGTTCGAGTGTGTTATTGGTCAAAGTTCAAGAGTCGAGGTGTGTTATTGGTGAAGCTCAAGAGTTAGAGGTGTGTTATTTGTGGAAGTCAGAGTTGAGTGTTTATTGGTCGACATTCAGAGTCCGAGGTGTGTTATTGTGGAAGTTCAGAGTTAGAGTGTGTTTATTGTGAAAGTTCAGAGTTCGAGGTGTGTATTTGATGAAAGTTCAAGAGTTCGAGGTGTGTTATTGGTGAAGCTCAAAAGATTTGAGGTGTGTTATTGAGAAAGTTCAAGAGTTCGAGTGTGTTATTGATGGAAGTTCAGAGTCAAAGTGTGTTATTTGGTGGAAGTTCAGAGTCGACGTGTGTTATTTGGTCGACGTTCAGGTTCGACGGTGTTATTTGTGAAGTTTTCAGAGTTGAGGTGTGTTATTTGGTGAAGTTCAAGAGTTCCGAGGTGTGTTATTTTGTGGAAGTTCAGAGTTTGAAGTGTTATTTTGTGGAGTTCAGAGTTCGAAGTGTTATTGGTGGAAGTTCAGCGTTTGAGGTGTGTTATTTGGGTGAAAGTATAGAGTTGAGGTGTGTTATTTGTGAAGTTAGAGTTTAAGGTGTGTCATTGAATGGAAGGTCAGAGTTGAGGTTGTATTTGATGGAGGATTTCAAAGTTTAGGTTGTCATTGTGATAGCAGAGTTGAGGTGTGTTATTTGATGGATAGAAGTTCAAGAGTTTTGAGTTTTTATTTGGTGGAAGTTCAAGAGTGTGAGGGGGTTATTGGTGGAAGTTCAGATTTGAGGTGTGTCATTGATGCAAGTTCAAGAGTGAAGTGGTTATTGATGGAAGTTAAAGTTTGAGGTGTGTCATTTGGTGGGAAGGTCAGAGTTTGAGGTGTTTATTTGTGGAAGTTCAGAGTTTGAGGTGTGTCATTTGGTGGAAGGGCAGAGTTGAGGTGTGTTATTTGGTGGAAGTTCAGGTTTTAGGTTTGTTCTTTGGTGAAGTTCAGAATTTGAGGTGTGTTATTGGTGAGAGTTCAAGAGTTGAGTTGTGTTATCTGGTGACGGTTCAGAATTTGAGGTGTGTTATTGGTGAAGTTCAAGAGTTTGAGTTGTGTTTTTGGTGGAAGTCGAGTTTGAAGGGGTTTATTTGGTGGAAGTTCGAGTTCGATGTGGTTATTGGTGGAAGTTCAGAGTTCGAGGTGTTTTATTTGATGGAAGTTCAAGAGTTTGAGGTGTGTTATTTCAATGGAAGTTCAAGTTGAGGTTTGTATTTGGTGGAAGTTCAAGAGTTGAGGGTGTTATTTCGTGAAAGTTCAAGAGTTCCAGCTGTGTATTTGGTGGAAGTTCAAGGTTCGAGGTGTATTATTTGATGGAAGTTCAAGAGTTTGAGTGTGTTATTGTGGAAGTTCAGAGTTTGAGGTGTGCTATTTTGGTGGAAGGTCAGAGTTCGGGTGTGTTATTTGATGGAAGTTAAGAGTGAGGTGTGTTATCTGGTGAAAGTTCAAGAGTTGGTGTGTCATTTGGTCTGGAAGTTCAAGTTTGAGGTGTGTTATTTGTGTAAATTGAGAATTGAGTGTTTATTTGGTGAAAGTTCAGAGTTTGAGGTGTGTCTTTGAATGGAAAGTCAGAGTTGAGGGTGTTATTTGATGGAATTCAAGAGTTTGAGGTGTGTTATTTGGTGGAAGTTCAGAGTTTGAGGTGTGTCATTGATGGAAGGTAGAGTTTGAGGGGTGTTATTTTGATGGAAGTTCAAGAGTTTGAGGTTTGTTATTTGATGGGAGTTCAGAGTTTAGGATCTGTGTCATTTGATGGAAGGTCAGAGTTTGAGGGGTGTTTATTTGAATGAATTCAAAGTTTGAGGTGTCATTGGTGGAAGGTCAGGTTGAGGTGTGTTATTTGGTGGAATCAGAGTTTGAGGTGTGCATTGATGGAAGGTAGAGTTGAGTTGTGTTATTGGTGGGAAGTTCAAGAGTTTGAGGTGTGTTATTTGGTGGACAGTTTCAGAGGTTTGAGTTGTGTTCATTTGATGAGGTCAGAGTTTGCAGGTGTGTTATTTGATGGAAGTTCAAAGTTTGGAGGTGTGTTCATTTGGTGGAAGGTCAGAGTTGAGGTGTGTTATTTGGTGAAAGGTTCAAGAGTTTTGAGTTGTGTTATTTGTGGAAGTTCGTAGTTTGAGGTGGTTATTTGGTGGAGTTCAAGAGTCGAGGGTGCTTTTATTTGATGGAAGTTCAAGAGTTTGAGTTGGTCATTTGTGAGGTCAGAGTTTGAGGTGTTCATTTTGTAGGAAGGGCAGAGTTTGCAGGGGTGTTATTTGGTGGAAGTTCAGAGTTTTTAGGTGGTGTTTAATTTGGTGGAAAGTTCAGAATTTGAGATGTGTTATTTGGTGAGAGTTCAAGAGTTTGAGTTGTGTTATTCTGGCGGAAGTTCCAGAATTTGAGGTGTGTTATTTGGTGAAAGGTTTCAAGAGTTTGAGTTGTGTATTTGGTGAATTCGTATTTGAGGGTTGTTATTTGGTGAAGTCTAGAACGTTCGATTGTGTTGTTATTTGGTGGAAGTTCAGAGTTCGAGTGTTTTATTTGATGGAGTTCAAGAGTTTGAGGTGTGTATTTTCATGGAAGTCGAGTTTGAGGTGTGTTATTTGGTGGATGTTCAAGAGTTTTGAGGTGTGTTAATTTCGTGAAGTTCAAGCAGTTCAGATGTGTTATTGGTGGAAGTTCAAGAGTTCGGAGTGTATTATTTGATGGAAGTTCAAAGTTGAGGTGTGTTATTTTGGTGGAAGTTCAAAGAGTTTGAGCGTGTGCTATTTGGTGAAGGTCAGAGTTCGAGGTGTGTTATTTGATGGAAGTTCAAGGAGTTTGAGGTGTTTATTTGGTGAAAGTTCAAGGAGTTTGAGGTTGGCATTTGTGGGAAGTTCAGAGTTTGATGGTGTTATTTGGGTAAATTGAGAATTTGAGGTGTGTTATTGGCGAGAAGTTCAGAGTTTGAGGTGTGTATTTGATGGAAGGTCAGAGTTGAGGGTGGTTTTTGATGGAAGGTTTCAAGAGTTTGAGGGTGTGTTATTTGGTGGAAGTTTCAGAGTTTGAGGTGTGTCATTGATGGAAGGTCAGAGTTTGAGGGTGGTTATTTTGATGAAGTTCAAAGAGTTTGCAGGTTTGTTATTGATGGAATTCAAGAGTTTGAGGTGTGTCATTTGATGGAAGTCAGAGAGTTGAGGGTGTATTTTTGATGGAAGTTCAAAGTTTGAGGTGTGGTCATTTGGTGGAAAGGTCAGAGTTTGAGGTGTATTATTGGTGGAAGTTCAAGAGTTTGAGGTGTGTCATTTGGTGAAGTTCCAGAAGTTTGAGGTGGTGTATTTGGTGTAATGAGAATTTTGAGTTGTGTTATTGGCGAAAGTTCAGAGTTTGAGGTGTGTCATTTGATGGGAAGGTAGAGTGAGGGGTGTTATTTGATGGAAAGTTCAAGAGTTGAGTGGTGTTATTGGTGTGGAAGTTCAGAGTTTGAGGTGTGTCATTTGATGGAAGGTCAGAGTTTGAGGGTGTTATTTGATGGAAGTTCAAAGAGTTTGAGGTTTGTTATTTGATGGAAGTTCAAGAGTTTGAGGTGTGTCATTTGAGTGGAAGGTCAGAGTTTGAGGGGTTTATTTTGATGGAAGTTCAAAGTTGAGGTGTTGTTCATTTTGGTGGAAGGTCCAGAGTTGAGGTGTGTTATTTGGTGGAAGTTCAGAGTTGAGTGTGTCCATGTGAGGAAGTCAGAGTTTTGAGTGTGTTATTGGTGGAATGTTCAAGAGTTTGAGGTGTTGTTATTTGGTGAAGTTCAAGAGTTTGAGGTGTGTCATTGATGGAAGGTCAGAGTTGAGGTGTGTTATTTGATGGATAGTTTCAAAGTTTGAGGTGTGTCCATTTGATGGAAGTTCAAGAGTTTGAGGTGTGTTATTGATGAGGAAGTTCAAGAGTTTGAAGGTGTTTTATTTGTGGAAAGTTCAGAGTTCGATGGTGTTATTTGGTGGAGTTCAAGAGTTAGGTGTTTATTTGAATGGAAGTTCAAGAGTTTGAGCGTGTGTTTATTTGGTGGAAGTTAAAGAGTTTGAGGTGTGTGTATTGGTGGAAAGTTCATATTTTGAGGTGTGTTATTTGTGGAAGTTCATAGTTCGAGGTGTGTTATTTGTGGAAGTTCATAGTTCGAGGGTGGGTTATTTGGTGGACAGTTCAGAGTTTGAGGTGTGTTATTTTGGTGTAAATTCAGAATTTGAGGTGGTGTATTTGCGAAAGTTCAAGAGTTTGAGGTGTGTTTATTTGGAGAAGTTCAGAGTTGAGGTGTGTCATTTGATGTTTAAGGTCAGAGTTTGCAGGTGTGTTATTTGATGGAAGCTTTAAAGTTGAGTGTGTGTCATTTGGTGGAGGTCAGTAGTTTGATTGTGTGTTATTTGGTGGAAGTTCAGAGTTTGAGGTGTTGTCATCTGATGGAAGTCAGAGTTTGAGGGTGTTATTTGATGGAAAGTCAGAGTTTAGGTGTGTCATTTGATTGAAGGTAGAGTTTGAGGTGTGTTATTTGATGGAAAGGTAGAGTTTGAGGTGTGTTATTTGGTGGAAGTTCAGAGTTGAGTGTGTCATTTGATGGAAGGTCAGAGTTTGATGCTGTGTTATTTGTGGAAAGTTCAAAAGTTTGAGGTGTTCTTATTTAATGGAGGCAGGAGTTTGAGGTGTGTTTATTTGAATGGAAGTCAACAAGATTTGAGGCGTGTTTATTTGATGGGAAGTTCAAGGAGTTTTTGAAGGGTGTTGTTATTTGGTGGAAGTTCAAGAGTTTAGGTGTTTATTTGGTGGAAATTCAGAGTTTGAAGGTGCTGTTATGATGGAAGTTCAAGAGTTTGAGGTGTTATTGGTGAAAGTTTAAGAGTTTGGAGGTGTGTTTATTTGATGGAAGTTTCAAGAATTCGATGGTGTGTTTTTGATGGAGTTAAGAGGTTTGAAGGTGTGTTATTTGATGGAAGTTCAAGAGTATTTGAGGTGTTTATTTGGTGAATTCAAGAGTTTGAGGGTGTGTCATTTGAATGGAAGGTCGAGTTGAGTGGTTATTTGATGGAAGTTCATGAGGTTGAGGTTTCATTTGATGGAAGGTCAGAGTTTGAGGGTGTTTATTTGGTGGAAGTCAAAGTTTGAGGTGTCTTATTAATGGAAGGTCAGAGTGAGGTGTGTTATTTGGTGAAAGTTCAAGAGTTCTAGGTGTGTTATTGTGGGAAGTTCAAAGAATTGACGTGTGGTTATGATGGAAGTTCAACGAGTTTGAGGTGTGGTTATTTGTGAGAGTTCAGAGTTTGAGGTGTGTTATTTGGTGGAATTCAGTGAAGTGTTTTTGTGGGTAGTATTTAGGTGGAATGTTCAGGTGAGGTTGTTTTGGAGTCAGAGCTTTGAGGTGTGTATTTGGTGGAAAGTTCAAGAGTTGAGGTGTGTTATTTGAATGGAAGTTCAAGAGTTTATAGTTGTGTTATTTGGTGACAGTCAAGTTTTGAGTGTGTTTACTTTGGTGGAAGTTCAAGAGTTTGAGGTGTGTTATTTGAATGGTAAGTTCAAGAGTTGAGGTGTGTTATTTTGGAAGTTCAAGAGTTTGAGGTGTGTCATTGATGGAAAGGTCAGAGTTTAGGTGTGTTATATTGATGGAAGTTTCAAAGTTTTGAGGTGGTCATTTGGTGGAAGGCAGAGTTTGAGGTGTTGTTATTTGGTGGAGTTCAGAGTTGAGGTGTGTCATCTGATGGAAGGTCAGGTTGAGGTGTGTTAATTTGATGGAATTCAGAGTTAAATTGGGTGTTCAGTTTGATTGAAGGTCAAGTTTGAGGTGTGTTATTGATGGAAGGTCAGAGTTTGAGGGTGTTTATTTGGTGGAAGTTCAAGAGGTTGGAGGTGTGTCATTTGATGGAAGGTCAGTTTGATGTGTGTTATTTGGTGGGAAAGTTTTTTTCAAAAGGTTTTGAGGTGTCTTATTTAATGGAAGGTCAGAGTTTGAGGTTGTGTTATTTGATGAATGTTCAAGAGTTTGAGGTGTTGTTATTTGATGGAAGTCAAAGAGTTGAGGTGTGTTATTTGGGTGGAAGTTAAGGAGTTTGAGTGGTTTTTGGGAATTTCAGAGTTGAGGTTTGTTATTTTGATGGAAGTTCCAAGAGTTTGAGGTGTTATTGGTGAAAGTTTAAGAGTTTGAGGTGTGTTATTGATGGAAGTCAAAGAATTCGAGAGTGCGTTATTTTGATGGAGTTCAAGGAGTTTGAGGTGTGTTTATTTGATGGAAGTTCAGATTTTGAGGTGTGTTATTTGGTGGAGTTCAAGTGTTTTTGAGGTGTGTTCATTTGAATGGAAGGTCAGAGTTTGAGGTGTGTTATTTGATGGAAAGTTCATGAGGTTGAGGTTTGTCATTTGATGGAAGGTCAGAGTTTGAGGTGTGTTATTGGTGGAAGTTTCAAATTTGAGGTGTCTTATTTAAATTGAAGGTCAGAGTTTGAGGTGTGTGTATTGTGGTGAAAGTTCAAGAGTTTCTAGGTTGTTATTTGATGGAATTCAAGATTCGACGTGTGTTATTTGATGGAAGTTCAAGAGTTTTGAAGGTGTGTTATTTGGTGGAAGTCAAGGAGTTGAGGTTTTTGTTATTTGGTGGAAGTTCAGAGTTTGAGGTGTGTTATTTGGTGGAAGTTTCAGATTTTGAGGTGTGTTATTTGGTGGAAGTTCAGAGTTTGAGGTGTGTTATTTGGTGAAAGTTCAAGAGTTGAGGGTGGTGTTATTTGATGGAAGTTCAAGAGTTAAGTTGTGTTATTTCTGGTGGAAAGTTCAGAGTTGAGTTGTGTTATTTGATTGGAAGTTCAGAGGTTTTGAGGTGTGTTATTTCATGGAAGTTTCAGAGTTTGAGGTGTGTTATTATGGTGGAAGTTCCAGAGTTTGAGGTGTGTTTATTTTCGTGAAAAGTTCAAGAGTTCCAGCTGTGTTATTTGTGAAGTTCAAGAGTTTGACGGCGTGTATTTATTTTGAATGGAAGTTCAAGAGTTTGAGGTGTTGTTATTTTGGTGGACGTCAAAGTTTGAGGTTGTGCTATTTGGTTGAGGTCAGAGTTCGAGCGTGTGTTATTGATGGTAAGTTCAAAAGAGTTTGAGGTGTGTTATTTGGTGAGTTCAGAGTTTTGAGTGTGTTATTTTTGGTGAAAGTCAGAGGTTCGAGGTGGTTATTTCTTTGTGGAAGTTCAAAGTTTAGTGTGTTATTTGGTGGGAAAGTTCAGACGTTTTGAGTGTGTCCATGCGATGGAGATTCAGAGTTCGAGGTGTGTTATTTGGTTGAAGTTTGTCGTTTTAGGTGTGTTATTGGTGGAAGTTCAGAGTTTGAGCATGCTGTGTTACTTAGGAAGTTCAAGAGTTGGAGGTGTGTATTGTGGAAGTTCAGAGTTTGAGGTGTGTTTATTTGGTGGAAGTTCAGAGTTTGTTTGAGGTGTGTTATTGGTGAAGTTCAGAGTTTGAGGTGGTTATTTGATGGAAGTTCAAGAGTTTGAGGTGTGTTAATTTGGTGGAAGTTCAAGGTTTGAGGTTTCTTATTTGGTCGGAAGTTCAGATTTTGAGGTGTGTTATTTAATGGAAGTTCAAGAGTTTGAGGTGTGTTATTTGGTGGAAGTTCAGAGTTTGAGGTTGTTATTTGGGGTGAATAGTTCAAGAGTTCGAGCGGTGTTATTTGGTGAAAGTTCAGAGTTGAGGTGTATTATTTGGTGAAAGTTCACAGATTCGAGGTGTGTTATTTTGTGAAAGTTCAGAGTTTGAGGTGTGTTATTTGTGGAGGTCAGAGTTTGAGTGTGTTTTGAGGACGTTCAAGGATTTGAGGTGTGTTATTTTGGTGGAAGTTTCAAGAGTTGAGGGGTGTTATTTGATGGAAGTTCGAGTTCGAGGTGTGTTTATTTGTTGAAGTTCGTAGTTTATGAGTGGTTATTTGGTAGTAATTTAGAGTTCGAGGTGTGTTATTTGGGAAGTTTCAGAGTTTGAGGTGTTGTCATTTGATGGAAGTTCAGAGTTGGGTTGTTTATATTCATGGAATTCAGAGTTTGAGTGTGTTATGGATTTGGTGGAAGTTCAAGGTTTGAGTGGTGGTTATTTCGTGAAAGTTTAAGAGGTTTGAGGTGTGTTATTTGGTGAAAGTTCAGAGTTCGAGTGTGTGATTTTTGTGGAAGTTCAGAGTTTGAGGTGTGTATTTGGTGGAAGTTCAGAGTTTGAGGTGTGTCCATGGAAGGAAGTTCAGAGTTCGAGGTGTGTTATTTGTTGAGTTTGTAGTTTGAGGTGTGTTATTTGGTGGAATTCAGAGTTTGGAGGTGTGTTACTTTATGGAAGTTCAAGAGTTCGAGTGTGTTATTTGGTGGAAGTTCAGTAGTTTGGAGGTGTGTTATTTGTGGAAGTAGAGTTTGAGGCCGTGTGTTTATTGGTGGAAGGTTCAGGTTTGAGGTTGTGTTATTGCATGAAGTTCAGAGTTCGAGGTGTGTTATTTGTGTGAAAGTTCAAGCAGTTCGGGTGTGTTAATTTGGTGAGTTCTGAGTTCGAGGTGTGTTATATACATTCATGACGTCTGTTCGGGTCACTGTACACTGGGCGAACACTTCTCTTGTCTGTTCCTGTTTGTCCTTTGTGGTTTGCAGGTTATGTTGATTGACATCACTTTTTGCTTCTCCTTTTTCAAACAATTTCCGTCCGTGGCTTCACACACCCCAGATTTTGGCCTCGCGGAAAGCTGAATCCTCGCTCGTATTGCTTATCTTCTGCAGCGAATCGATGATGTTGTTTGTTGAAAAAAGTTTCATCATGGTCAACTTGCGAGCACTCGAGCCAATTGGCGCCGGATTTGTGGCGCGCGCGCGTGGTCCGAACCGACGCACGCTCACAGTTTGGGCCGGGTCCACCCTCCTCCCCTTCCTCCCAAAGACAAGCCATACACCCCAGCACGATGGAATTCGAGTAAACAATTCAAACAAAGCAGAACTCCAAAGCGCCCTGTCCGTTGTTTTCAGCGCCATCCGGGGGGGGGGATTCCAAAAGGAGGGCGAGACCCCAACATCGGTTGAAGACCTTTGCCGAGGACATATTTGGTTGACATTTTCCAAAGGTTCGGATGTCACGTGTTCTTAATGCAGTGTGTGCAGTAAACGTTGTCATAAATCATTATAAGTGTTCAACGCAGCAGGAGGGCTCTGGGTCCTGTGTGTCCCTCCTTCCCTCCCAGCCCCGCTCTGCTGTTGCTGCAATTACGGGTATGACTCATCACTACTATCGCTGCGATTACCAGCAATGTTAATGTGGATGGAAGGTTGGTGTGTGTGGGGGGAGGGGGGCGGGTTGGTGGGGGGAGGGATCCACCTGTGATTGTGGGATCATCTGCACCAACCTTCACTTTCATGAAAATGGGCACAAAAGTAACAAAATCACTCCCAAATCTTGCAAACCAATTTTCTCCTCCTATCACCCGAAAAAAGAAGAAATAATAAAATCCAAAAAGGTGGATTTCTGATTTAACAATCCCAATATTCCCATTATTCGAGCTGCCACTGCTGTGCATTTCCAGGAAACACCGGGGGGTGACGTGACGTCACCATGAGCTCCTCTGTCATGTAATTTTGTGAAATCGGTACCTGACATGTCTGAGCACGTTCGCAGAGTGAGGTTGTTTTCTCTTGTTATTTCGTTCGTCGTTGAGTTCGGTATTTCTTTCCACCCATCTCAAGTATTCGATATAATCCATCCATCCATTGGGACCATACTCTGTGCGGAGCATTGGTGCTCCCTAAACAGTCTCTTTGTCTATTGAGCACAATCCTGGACGGTTCACCACTCCGAACAGGATACCAGCAGCTGGCACTCATTTTATACCGACTCGGAAGGATGAAGCAGAGTCAACCCCACTGGTGTTAATTACGGCTGAGCAGGATTTGAATCAGGATCCTAGGATCCCAAACCACCACCCGCCCTTAAACCAACAATTAGATATAATAGATGTTTTAAAAAAAAAAAAAATCCTTAAATAAAGGACTTGGTGTAACTTTAAAAGCGCGAATCTGGGATCATGACCACCATTCGTACAGGTATAAGTACAGGTAAGGTTCAGGTACATCGCACGTGAACCTATCGAAAGGAGAGCAAGGCACGAACACAATGGCAGCCTCCCACCCCGGGGTGCAGGGAATGTCGGTGAGCAGGGAATGCGCTTTCCCGTCACTCGGACGTGCTTGCACGCAAGGTAACCTCCATGTGATGGACGGGATTAGTCATGCGGACAGAAGAGGAACACCGAGTCACAAGGGAGATGACTTGTGACCATGGCGGTGTGCGGGGATTGCAAGACGGATTGTGACGTACAAAGGAAAAGTACGAGGAAACAATGTCGCAAATACAACACAAACGGCCACTTGGATGATCGACCTGAGGTCGTTTCCCGAACATGCGGCGTCACGTCATATGCACTTGGGCCGAATGGACGCGAGGGTGATGCGTCACAAAACTTTAATGACTGAGGTGTGAGACGTCACAAACTAAATATCAGTCACTCTTTTCAGCGTTTGATTCACATGTCGTCATCGTTTTTTGAACAGTGCAGGCTGTGGGTAATGGTGCTGATAATTTAATATTTAAATCGAATTACGTATTGGAACGACAGGCCCAGCTCAGGAGGATTAACAAGAAGCAGGTGTTCAGTAGAAGCAGGGGGTGCTGCACGAGGAGCACGCCTTCTTTTGATGGAAAAGTCACGTGAGTTCTCGAGCAAGGATGGGCATTTGGGCAACACGGACCCTGTAATAATTTATATGGGATATGAATATGAACATTAGGAATTATGTGATGTGGGTCTTAAATGTCGGTTAAATATATATAGGATGTGAATTGTAGGTGTGTGAACTTGATGAAATGGAAGCAAGCAAAATTATCTCATTCCGTCTCTGCGCATGCAACGCGGGTACATATCAGAGCCAAAGCAGGTTCGTTTTTCCGATTCATGTTTGATTCGTGTTGAAATTCTAAATTCAATTGAAACCAAGTGTTCTCTCGATGATAAACTGACGTTTGTGGACAGACAGAGTGAACCAATTGTTAACCCCACTTTCCACTTAAACACATTTGGGCACCGGCAAATAATATGCAGTCTAGGAATGGTAATAAATGGGATGTATGAGTTAATATTATCGTTAGTGTACATATATATATATATATAATATATATATATATATATATATATAAATACATACACATACTGTACCGGTCAAAAGTTTTAGAACACCCAATTTTTCCAGTTTTTACTGAAATTTAAGCAATTTAAATTTTCAATGTATCTGAAATTAAAGCATTGAACAAATAAACATTGCAGATAGAAAGAAATCATGGAATCGTTTTGTTGAACAAATTTAATCTAAATTTTTGACTCATCAAAGTAGCCGCCTTGTGCAGACATAACAGCCGAACATACTCGTGGCATTCTTTCTGGCAATGGAAATCAGATATTGTTCGGAAAGTTCTTCCCAACACTGTGGCAGAAGTTCCCACAATGTGTTCCACTTGGAGGTTGCTTTTCTTCACCCTTCTGTCCAGTTCATCCAAACCAGCTCGATGGGGTTAAGTCTGAAGACCGTGCTGGCCATTCTATGATAATGTTACGGATCTGGAAACCATTTGCATTCAACATCCAGATGTCCCAAAAGTTAGTTATGTCGTTAAGTATGTGTGTAGTCAGATTCCTCCTTTGTCAGTGGGAGAATTAAAGGCGTGCAGTTGCGATTTCTTTTAGTTAGGTTATTACATCTAATAAACCATTCCCACTGCATGACCCTTCGGCTCATCACGCTCCATCACCACCTGCTGGCTGCTCGTACCTTGACTTGCCGAGAGGGGATTGCGGGTTCCAGTTCTCGGCTCCCAGAACGTTGTAACTCTTGTACGATGACCTTTCGCGCGCTGACACTGTTACTCGTTGAGAGCGAAGCCACCTGGAGAGTAACTGGGGTCTCTGGCAGGGGCCGAGGCCCCACCCCAGAAAGGTGGGCCGGAGGACCCTGTCCAATCAGAGGTGGCCAGCGAGGTGCGTTTTCGCCAAGGGCCCCTCCCCGTGGAAGAGGCCAATAATCTCGAGACTCTCGTAAAAAGGGTCCGGTCGAGTTTGCTTTTCACGGTGGCTGTGAGCAGTCAGTTTTGTTTCCCGGTGGCTGCTACGAGGAGTTTTAAGGAAGGACAGAACACCTGACCTCCTCCATGGCCCGATTGTTACCACCCGAGCTCCGCCACGAACCATGAAGTCCCTACGTGCGACTGGGGACCGGACAACGACTTTGTCAGGTGCCACATCGCGGAGCACACCCTTCCTCCGATGGTCAGGTACACACCAAACTCTGACCCCAGCTTGCTTCTCTCCTCAGTGCGAGGGTCAAAAAGACTCTGGTTTTCTTTTCATTTTGCGTGTGGGCCCGTCTTGTAAGTAGGTCTGAATAAGTGTTTTAGATCATTGAAAATACTTCTTGTATATTCGCCGTTAAGTCTTGCCTTTGTCTTTTTATTGTAATATAACATTTGTAGAAATATTCCCAGTCCGTTTCTGTCCCTTCTTGAATTGGTCCAGCATGGTTTGGATCTGAGTTTCGGTGGGGTTTTATCCCGATAATCCGTTCATTCCAGCCGCATGGCTTTGGCAGTTTCCGCTCAGCTGCACCAAAACCGGAGTTGGTAGTCGATAGTTGGAACTCTACCGCAGTCGGTAGAGTGACCCGGTTCGAGCAAGACGTGCCGAGGGCGTGGTTTCCCGGTAGTCAAAATCGCGCAGTTAATTAGGTAAATTGGTTATCGACAAATAGACCCTACACTACGCGGTTGAGATATTGGCGACCACGGTCGGTTAAACACCCGCGGCTCGCGGAGTTATCCAGCAACGCCCACAATTTCCGGGGAATTTGGTGGGGAGACAGACGCAAACCTACAATTCCCCACCTAATGGTCGTTCTCGCACCCCCGCCCCCCGGCCCACAAATATGAGCCTACGTCTTGTTCTTTTTTTCCCAAGGTAGTTCTGATTATGCCTGGAGGTATGTTTTGGTCTTATCTTGCTGTGGGATGAACGTGACCAACAAGGCAAAGACCAGGAGGGTATTGCATGGTGCTGCAAAATGCTGTGATAGCCCTTTGATTCAGGGTGCCAGTCACTCTGTGCTGGATCCAGCAAAAGAGCCCAGATCATCACGCTT
>CM068952.1:128290806-128304296 GCA_035128595.1 Eptatretus atami | reverse complement strand
GGTACATATGGGTAGATTTGGATCTGTACCGACTCTCCGCGGGTGTGTGGACATGCCATACCTGTTACGGTGACCGTGATGGCAAAGTTTCATCCTCCATCTTATGGAGGTTCTAATCAGGTTTTCCTTTGTCCTCACGACTGTTTGTAAACCATTTGGTTATCGGATTTCTTTACAAAGGTTAAATGTTTCTCTTTGTGAGTTTTATAGCGAGAGCCCTTTTCAGTATTAACGTGTTTTCTAAATGACCGAGACATTTTTTTTTCCCACCCATCACATGCATCTGTTTAACAAGGTTAATGTTTGTGATCATATCCTTGCAACGTCCATATAAATGTAATGTTGTTTTTCGGTGAAAGCGACTCAAGGTTTCTGGGTTGTATAAAGTCCGCACTGTAGTCGGAAATCGGTGACTCCAACCCGCCGATTCCAGAAACTGCCGATATCGACCAAGCAGGTGTGTATGTGTGTGTGTTGTGGTTGGTTGTTGGGTTGGTGTTTTGTTGTTAATATGTATAGTGTGCCGGTGTGTGCGTGTGGGTAAGGCAATCAACACGTGTGTGGTAGTGTGTCTTGATGTGGGGTTGTTATGTGGTCAGTTGTGGTGGTGTGCGTATTTGTGTGTGTCGCGGTATGGTGTGTTGACGGTGTGTAAGTCTGTGTCGTTGGTCGTGGCGTGGTGCACATTGTGAGTTGCTGCTGCTCTTTACTATCTCAC
The DNA here is from genome assembly GCA_035128595.1 of Eptatretus atami. Classification (NCBI taxonomy): domain Eukaryota; kingdom Metazoa; phylum Chordata; class Myxini; order Myxiniformes; family Myxinidae; genus Eptatretus; species Eptatretus atami. The sequence goes on along the minus strand of CM068952.1, from coordinate 128,303,578 downwards.
ATAGCGGTGTGTCAAATCAGAGGTGAACAAGAGATCTCACGTCAGTGGGCGGTGCGTGCGTCGGTCGTGAGTGTACTACAAGCTATTTTTAGAATGTGGAATGGAGTCCTCCCAGGATTAGCTCAAAGTATCCACATTTATTTCAGTAAGGGGTCACGATTCATGGACCAAGCTGTGAAGTTTTCTGTTCTCAAAGTTTTGCTCCGATTGCTCTCTTCAGGATCATCACTGAGCCCCGAACAGCTTCCAAATGTTGTTCGTTTGTTATAATATTCCTAGGGATGGTTTTTAGCTCACCTGTAAAGTAGTTCCAGGGAGCTTCTGGGATGGCACATCGTCCGTCCATAAATACTTGCAACTTCTTCTCAGAAACTACACATACAATATCAATGAAGTTTGACCTCAACCCGTTATCACCCGTGATTGCATAAAAACTGGGTAAAAAAAATCACCCATGATGTACCAAAGTTTGTTCGTGACATTAGAAAAATCTGCTCTATGGGGATTTAAGGAGGGTTGTCCCCCAAAATATGCATTTGCTTACTTCTCCAAAACGACACATACAATTCCAATGAAACTTGACCACCATCTTCACCACCCATGATGTACTAAAGTTTGTTCATGACATTCAAAAAAAATGGGGTCGAAGGGGTTCTTCGGTGGGGGGGTTGCCCCCAAAATATGTATTTGTTTTCTTTTCTGAAGCCACACACAATTTCGATGAAACTTAAGCACAACTTTTATCACCCGTGATGTACCAAGGTTTGTTCATAGAATAAATACAAAAATCCATAGGTATTTACTTTCTTCTCCATTATATATTTTGTGGGTCAACCATGCCTACCAGTGGTTGCCTGATTATCTTATCCAGCCACTACCATGTGAGCATCCAGGGGTATTGCCCCTATGTTTGATATCTCTGTGAGGTGCTTTGTCATCATTCCTGTAGGTCCAGCTATCACTGGTACAACTTTGGCATTCTTCAGCTTCCAGGATCTTCTCACTTCATTCTTGAGGTCTTGGTGTTTGGTCATTTTCTTGATTTCTGCATCGTTTAGTCCAAAATCACTAGTATTAACACCTCACTCAGCAATGCCTTCTTCTCCTTTTTTTTGTACCTAAGTATGATATCTGGTCGCAACGCTTTGTTTTTGATGTTTGCACTCGATAGGATCATTAGTTTGTACGTGAGCGATAGGTACTTCCATGTTTTCAGTGATTACTTTTGGTTCATGTTCCCACAAATTTTCTGGAACTGGGACATCAACGTTTTTGCAGATGTGCCAGGGGATTACACTATAAATTCTGTTATGTTGTTGTGTGTACAGCTGTTCTGACGTGTTTGTTTTTGTGTGTGTGTTCCGTCATTGAACATAATATATCATTATCTTTACCAAACCCACCTCCACACCTCACCTTTCTCTCTTCTTTTTTATTTTTTTTAATACTCTCTCTCTCCCCCCTCCTGCGGCGCATCCTCCTCCCGCGATATATGCAACGTTTGGTGAGGCATAGCTCTCCCCACCCCTCCTCCCTCACTCTTTCCCTCTTCCTAGCTTTCCTCCTGTCTCCTGTCCTCCTCTCTCAACCCCCTTCTTAAACCCCCCCCCCCCGTCAGCGAAGCGACGGGTTGTATTTGCGAATATATATATTATGTACAGGGTAGTCAAACGTAGCGCCCGATTTCTGTTTTTCGGCTGTCAGATCTTTCTGGGAATCCATGTTGTTATAATTGTCTTGCAGATTATAAATTTCGTAATTTATTTGTATTTTTGATTTTGTTGCAGGTTATTGCTGCGAGTTTGGAAAGTTACTGAATTTGCACCAAATTGAACCATGAATACCTTTCAATGATTCAACGCATTGCGGCCGGAACATTACTACAAATGTAATGAACACCAACGATGGCGGCACGCCGTTGGCACAGGAATTCGAATAACCACATCAGGGAAGAAACATACGATGATTGTCGAGAAATTTGAAGCAACAGGGTCGTAGCCACTGCAAGAAGTCCGTCGTCCGAAAACGGCAACAAATGTAGCTAAGGGCTGAAGTAGCCATCAGAAGACTGGAACAAAGTCCGCAGACGTCAACTCGCCGTTATCTGCAGAGTTGAAGTGAGCCAATCAACTGTATCCGTATCCTTCACCAGAAAAAATGGAAACCTACATCCACGCTTACTGCATGCCCTTCATGATGGAGATGACGACCGCGTCTTCAATTTTGCGAAGAGTTCTTAGCTAAACTTCACGAAGAGGACACAATGCTAGACAACATCTGGTGGTCAGAGAGGCATGTTTTAAGTTAAGCACAATTAACAGACACAATTGTTTACTGGCCTGCGAATAACCAAAGTGACAGCTGAGAAGGAGGTAAATTTACCTGGAGTGACAGTTTGGGCAGCCATATCTCCATTAGGGATAATTGGACCCTTTCTTTGAGGGATCTGTCACATGCAGAAATTACCTGGATATGCTGCAAACCTTCTTTTGGCCCAGGGTAACAAGATCAGGACTGTTATTTTCCCAGCATGATGGAGCTCCACCTCATTATGGACGTTATGTTCGTATGGCTTGATAAAACTTTCCCGAAAAATGGATTTCCGCCGCGTCCGATCAAGTTGCCGCACACTCCCCAGAACTTACACCTCCAGATTCTTTCTTTGGGGCTCATGAAAGAGCTTGTTTATCGTGAAAAGCCTCGTACCATTCAGGAATGAAGGCTCAAATCACTGCAAGTTGAAAGGAAATTGATATCGAACTCTGCAGACGTGTGTGCCACTCTGTGCCTGCTCGGCTGCAATTGTGCATCGATCACGAGGGAGGGCACTTTGAAAATTGGCGCAAGTAAAACAGCTTGCTACAGTTCGTAATATTTTTCGTTGAATAAATGGTTAGATAAAACACGTCATTCATTTATTGGTGGTCGCTAGAGTACCCTTATTTTCACTTTTTCCGTCAGTCTGTATGTATGTTTGTTTTTGTTTGTTGTATGTCTGTATGTAATGGACAGCTCTGGAGGCCAGAGGAGTCAACCATTTTGATGAAACTTGACAGGTAGTCATACCAGGATCTAGTTCTATGCTTTTGAGCACCGTTGCATGACACCACCGTTGCCTAGCAACGGGACTTTGAAATTTTGAAAAATCCTAAAAAAATTATTTTTTCGAAATCAAAATCGGCTTCCAGCTTTATGCGCACTATAATCAACCTCTTGTCAAAAATTTTCAGCCCGATCCGTCAAAACTATGACTAGTATGCAATTATGTCGCGACCACCCATGTCGCCTCGGCTTGTTGGGTGGTCACTCGAGTACCCTTATTTTCACTTTTTCCGTCTGTATGTATGTTGTTTGTATGTCTATGTCTGTATGTAATGACAGCTCTGGAGGCCAGAAGAGTCAACCGATTTCGATGAACTTGACAGGTAGGTTCATACCAGGATCCTGCTCTATGCTTGAGCACCGTTGCAGTGGACACCACCGTTGCTTAGCAAGGACTTTGAAAATTTTGAAAAATCCTAAAAAATTATTTTTTCGAAAATCAAAAAATCGGCTTCCAGCTTTTATGCGCACTATATACAACCTCTTTGTCAAAAATTTTCAGCCCGATCCGTCAAAAACTGTATGACTAGTATGCAATTATGTAACGACCACCCATGTCGCTACCAGTTTGTTTCTACCTTCTTGTACACTGTAATACAAATGGCAAACAAACAATCAACTGACAGAAATCGGGCGCTACTTCTGACTCACCTGTATACATATATATATATATATACATATATATCATATATATATTCATTTTCCTGTATATATATAACTTATATATAATACAGTATAAATACAAAAAAAACAACAACATAAACATACAAAATACATCGGGTCCATACTCTGTGCAGAGCGTTTGTGCTGCCTAACAGTCTCCTTGCCTTTTGACACCATCCTGGATGGTCGATATATATACATACATACATACATACATACATACATAACATATTGTTACAATTGTGGGGGTAGATGAAGAATTTAATAGGAAATATCGCATTGTGTAGAGTTGCTTGGTCTGTGGATGTGAAGAAGGCATCTCGATGTGACTAATTTCGGAACCTGTGAGCTTAAGTCGTACGTGTCACCACACGAGGGTGTGGTGTTGTGTTAATTAGCTAGGGTTTAATACAAAAGCTTCCCAGTATGTAATTGCGCCCTCTGTGACTTTTCGCTCTGGTCTGAATAACCAAACCATGAGGAGGACAGCAGATGGCAGCCAAGCGCAGAAAGCCCTGCCCTCCAGGTTTTGGCGGATGGGCCACCGCCCAGGCAGAATATGTAGGCGTGATCGGAAGATGGTTTGCGCAGTATGGAGGCCTCCTCCTGTATAGGACGAGAGATCGCAGAGCGCACACACAGAGGTCAGTGGTGAAGAACGCACAGGCAAAGTTGATTCGGAAGAGAATCAGAAGCGGGAGTTCAGGCCTGCACATTTTTGGAGAGCCATGATCAGAGCAGAGGCATGGGCACATTTTGAGAGGCATCGACTCAGTAAGCTGGTGCATTTTGATTGGCGAGAGGGAGAGCGCGCACGTGAGAGGAGGTGGAGTTCAGGTGAGCTCATGAATGAAGCAAACACTGGCCCTTGGCTCTGGTTAAGTCGTGAGAACGGACCTCGAGCCTCGTGTATGTCATAGCGGATCGGAGAGGACAATCGACGCACAAAGCAGCTACACGTCTGAGCCTTGATGTTGAGTGCCGCTCGGCGATGCCTGGCTTGCGTTTGTCCTGCTTTGAGAGAAGTGACGCGCCATTTGCGTACATCTGTACGTGCGAATGGAAGCCCCTCCATTCCAAGTTCCACAACGATAGCTCAGGGCCAAGCTAAGTCCAAGAATTGGAAAGGAAGGTTTCTATTATTTCTTTCCCGTTGTCTTTATTTGAATCTGTGAGAGAGTGTGCCTCGACTGTAGGATTATTTATGTCATAATTATTATCATTACCCTTTGACTTATTGGCCTTTGTAAATGTTGGTTTATCTTCATTAAATGTATTCCTTTGAAGAAACTATGTGTGTATTGTAGTGGGGTTCGAGGATAAACCCCTGTGCATCCATTACATTCCCTGTGCTCCTCCACCCATCTGCCATTGTGCCCCATGCCCTTCGAGCACGTGTTAAAATCTCCGAGGATCAAGTGTCCACTCCTATAATAAGGAACCGCTCGGCGTCCCGGGGTTGGTGGTGTTAACCACCCGGCACCACACCTCTGGTTGTATTTCACGTTAACATTTTGGCCAGCAAACACAGGGTTAACATGCCTCCACGAGCCTTTGCTAAGAACTATTGCCTGTGAAACTTCTCCCGGATATACCTGATGTGGGAGGAGTGGCCTAATCAACCGACCAATCACAAAGCTCTGCGATGACATTTAGCCTATTCTAAATCAGTCAATAGCAAGCTTGTGTTATCAGTGCTCTGCATCTGTTAAGGAGGTACATTAAATAACATGTAACCTCGTTGTCTGTGGTGTTTTAATGATCCATATGAAGACCATTCTGTCTCACTTTCTCTCTGCTCCTCCCAACAGAGCATCTCTCTCATGTAATTTTGTGTAAGCGACCGTAAGCCTGTGAGACAGAGCTGCAGTCTCCTATGTCAGAGGCACTTGTTTGTCCAGTATGCAAGCCTCTCTTGGCACAGTTTAGGATGCAACAGAACGTTCATATTACCCTTTCTTTGTATCATAGTCAAGGCTCGTGAAAGCGAGGACATAACAAACTAAAAGGGCACTTGGGAGACCACATACCTCCACCATGCAATGCCTGATCCAGAGAACATATCAGCCCAATATATATTGAAATTTCATGCTAAAAATATGTGGTTTGGTCCAATCTCTCAATGTGAAAGACTACTTAAAAATTAAAAAAATCTTGTATCCAGATCTGTATACGGATCTTCACCAAAATTGAATCAATTATTCCTTGCGCACTCCCAACCTGTCCACCAAGTTTTGTCTGAATCCGTCCATAACTTTGAGATAATCTGCTATATACATATTTGGCCCGATCTTCTCAATGGTGAAGATCACTTAAAAAAATTCCAGTAGCCGGATCCAGATCTTCGCCAAAATATCTACTCAATTCGTTCTTGTGAACACCCAACATCTGCCACCAAATTCATTAAATCCTTTGCAATTTTCGAGATATGCTGCACACAAACAAACAGACAGGGTGAAAACAATAACACCTCCACCTTCGGGGCAGAGTAACAATCGAGAGGGGGGGGGTGGGGAGAGAGGGTACAGTAACAGCGGAGTTGAAGGACAAAATAGAGAGAGGGTTGCAAACAATGATGTGGGTAGCAATGGAGGTGGACAGGATGGATACAGAAGGAAGTCTCAGGAAGAAAACTGAAATGTGGAAGAAAAAGCACTTTGGGTGCGGGACTAACGAGCTAAAAGATCATGGTTTTGGAATGAGTACGATCTGAGATGGTGTAAACAGCTGTATAGAAGCCGAGATGGAAGAATGAGATTAAATAATGTAAAGTTGGTTCCACGTGGAAAAAGTAGAACAAATGAGTGGAGGTGAGCAAGTGATCCTGGATTTTTGGAGTTCACCAGGGGTGAGTTGATGGGAGATCGTGTGCACCTTGTGGACCTGGGGAGGGAGGGACAAAGCATGAAAAGACACAGGTGCAAGACCAGAAGGAGGCAGTAGAAAAAGCGAGACAACTGACCTGTCTGCGATGCATAGTGATGGCCCATAGATTCAGTCTCATTGCAGGAGATTACAATAATCTTGAAGCCTTCATTTCTTGGTCTCAAGCAGAGCAAGGTAAGCAAGGTGCCAGCCCAAACCAGTGAGCAATATTCCATCAAGCTGCGCATGAAGGTCTTGCTGGTGGATGGAGTTCAGTCTGCCAAGGAAGGTCTTTGAACGATGGAGGATGTCCAGTCGGTGGCTGGCTTGGAGCCAACTTTGAAATGCGTTTGTCAAGAAAGATCGTGGCTGATAGTGAACACAGGAGTTTGAGTGATTAAACTTCCTCAGGAGGATTCCTATCAGTGGAATACAAAACGATAATTGTTCAGCCTGGGAGAATAAGTACTCTACCAAGTGTCATTCTATTCATGTGAATGCAGTGAATTGGCTGATTTCCAAGCAGATGACGATGACCTTGTGCAAATGAAAGGGTGAAAGAGCAGAAAGAGGATGTGCAAGAGACAGAGCAGGTTTAGTCAGTTGACCACCGTTTGTCCAGTTGTAGAGTCGGAGTCCAGAGATGACAGAAAACTTCTCCACCTTTTCAGGTGCAAAAGGCAGAGTCCAGAAGTAGTGGAACGAATGGGAAGGGTGGTACAGAGATAAGAGGTTGGGCAGAAGATTTGGAAGCAAACACAGAGTTGAGTATTCGGACTTCTCACGAGCGGGTCGGCTGTGTGCCATTTGAAGAGAGGGAGGGATGGTAGGGAGCATACACCAGAGACCGACTTAACAAGACACCACCAGGTTTCGAGAGGAGACACTTTGAAAGTTCAATCTTGAGGTTGACAGATGTTTTCTGCTCTCCTGAGAGTTGACACACACTGTGGGCTTTTTAGAATGCACTGGACTGCCTTTGGTCGGATTTGCCTTCCAGAACAGGGCAAGTGCCTCACCACTGATCAGTGTACCATGAGTGGAATAAGGGTAGATAATGAACACAAATGAATGAATCAGGCTGAGTTTAATATCAGGAGCATAGATTTGGCGAGACCAGTCTTGGAGAGAGATGACTACTTGCAGTACATGTCAATCTGCCTGATTGAACTGTCAGACTCGTCGTGCTGAGGCAGCTCTCTCCAGAACAGTCAGAAGATGTTGACTCTGACAGCATATGATCAGATTAACCAATTGGAGCAGAGAAGAGCAAGAGACATTTATAGGGAAGTTGGTCATCACCAAATCCACAAATGAGGCTTCCATTGACAGAAATCTGGGTCGGAAAGTTCACAGATTGAGTCAGTCCCATGGAGACACAGAAGTCCTTTGTTGAAGTTCATGGCTGGTGAGAGAGGTAGCAACACAACCAATTGCATGGTGACAAGTAAATTGCCACATATGAGAAGAGAGTTGGAATGAGTGATTAAAAGTGGTCCGTTTGTCTGAGAGGATGTAGTGGAGTTATCACTGGTTGGAGGATGTAAATCCAGTATAGGAAGATGATGCAGTCAAAGTACCCCTGTGGGTTGGGAGGTGTAATCAGAACACGAACAGTGAGAAATTGAGTTATTGATTACAAAAAACAAACTCCGCTGCCAAGGCGGGTTCAGGCCGATCAAAGCTGAGGAACAATAGCCAGGGAGAAGACAATAGTCAGGATGTCCTGTGGGAGAAGGATTCTGTTAAACAGATGACGTCTGTTGTCATAGCAATCAGCTATGTCGTCTAACAGGACAGTAGAATGGCAAGTAATGACTCATTTTTTTTACTTCTTGATTGTACAATAGAGTGTTAGCATATTCACAGGCTGCTATGAAATAGGATCATTGGAGTGATGCTGTGACAGAGTTGTGCAGATTCCTTGCAGTATTGCTTAGTACTTACATGGGAATTAAATGTACGTAGAATGGGGGGAACCCATCCCTCCAGTCCTTCCTCTCGGCACCAGGAGCATGAGGACTTGTACCCTGGCACATCTATCTGAGAACTACAGTGGCCCATTTCTAGAATGTAATTATAAACTCGTTAATCAGTTTATGTATCAAGTCTGAAAATTATTCTGTAACTAATGAAAGTTAATTTTTTTAATTTGACTATGTTGGAAATACGTAAATGAAGAGCATGTTGAAGAAAGGAGCAAGAAACCAATCAAGGCTAGTCAATCCAATATATACAGAAATCAGGGGATTTTTGGAGTGATGGTTGTGTGTGTGTGTGTGTGTGTGTGTGTGTGTGTGTGTGTGTGTGTGTGTGTGTGAGGTGTGGTAGGGTTGATACACATAACTCAGCAACAGAGCTTGCACAAATGTTGCAGATGAAATGGTATATTCGCATTCAACTCCACTAAACAGACATAACTTCCATATTGTCACTTTACGAGTGGAGCGTCCCACCTCTGTCGACACAACGGATGTCATATTTCAAAACGACAGGAAACGTGCAGTTCTTCATTGAAAGTTGTGTACGACTTTCGGTCAATCGAAGCATCCGTCTGACATCTCAATCAGGCTCGGTGCTGAAAATGTTGCTCTTTTATCTGCAGAATTCTGGAAGATCTCAGTGGCTTCGAGCCACGATTTGAAGGCAGCAAGGCCACGTCTGCACCTGCGTTCGCCTTTATCCGTGATCACTTCTCCACTCTCCTTCACGATCAGCAGCTTGGGAATGGCACTGATGTTGTATCGTCTTTCACGCTGCCTTTGGAAATGCATACAGGATGGATACAAATGGTCATGGTGAGGAAGGGGAGGGTGGGTGAAGGAGGCCAAAATCACAAAACATGCCAAGTGAAAAATTACCTGTGTTTCGATTGGTGATGTTGAATCAACAACAACAACAAAATAATACATGACCTTAGACATTGTAAATATATAAAGGATAACAAACTTTCCCAAGGTGGAGGGGTTAAGGACTGGAAATACCATTAGCCATTATTATGCAGGAAAGCTAAATTTGAAGATGTGTTCCAGTATTTAACGCTTGGGTTTGGATTTGACCCTGACAGGGTCACAATTAACTAAACACTTCGTTCTGATACAATCCAACTGACAAACTTCAAACCATCATGTCCAGACAACCCTCTCCTTCGATGTGATGTAAATCCGGCTGTCCCATCTGCCATTTGATATATGTAACAATATTTTTCATGTCTTAACACGTACAAATGGTTTGTTGTTGTTGTTGTGTTGTGTGTGTGTGTGTGATGCCACCAAATACCCTGATGTTATGAGTTTCTTGTCCAAATTTAATTTTCTTCCTGTCAAGCCATGTTAGTCTTGAATTACCATATAAATGGCAGACGTGACGAAAGTTGCTTTGAGCTGAAATGAACTTTAATGCTGAAAAAACTTATATCAGAGATTCTTTGGATAAGCGGTCATATTAATTAATAATTACAGGCAATTTGGAATGTTGCCGATCTCTTGACGCAAGTGAACAGTTCCATGAGACAAAATGTATCATGGAGTGAAAGAACACCATGATGTGTACAATGTACAGCAGCATGGAATGCAGACCATACAGCTGGCTAAATGTCCTTTGAATTATCTAGTTAATTCTGACCTTTTGCGACAGTCTCAGCTAGCAAGGAGCTGAAACACAAATCACACATATGTGAGGTTGCGAAATAGCAGGATAACCCATTGTGAGCATGCTGTTCTGGCTGGTGCAGTGGTTCAGATTTGTTCCCTGTGGAATAAAAATCTGGCATGAAAACTGCTCGAGTGCAGAGTTACATAAGGCCTGCCATCTCAGAACATAGCACCCCTTACATTGTGATGTTAAGGAGTCATCCTGCGATGTGCTTGGTTCTGGATGTAACATATTCGTGTACTGCTTGAATAGCCATTGTTAACAGAAAATAAATAAATGATCTTTCTTACAAGGAACCTAAACACAGGAGGGGTATTTGGGCGCATCAAAGTCTGCACTAATATTGCCAACTTGGTTGTTTACCATACCATCCTTTCAAATGCAAAGCATCAACAACTAGAAGTGCACACTCGGTGGAGCACGCACCTCCGTCTGCAATGCCTGATCCACGAGAACATATCGGGCCCAATGCATTTTTGAAATATGCTATACGGTATATCGTTTTGGCCCTCTCTCTCAATGGTGAAGAATCACTTAAAAAATTAAATAATTCTCATATCCGATCTGGATTCGGATCTTCACCAAAATTGAATCAATTCTTCCTTGTCATACATCCAACGTGTCCACCAGTTTCATCCGAATCCACAACTTTTTGAGATTCATGCAAAATATCATTTTTGGCCCCATCTCTCAATGTGAAGAACACTTGAAAAAAAATTATCATAGTCAGATCCGAATATTCACCAAAATCTAATAAGTTTCGTCCTTGTCAAATGCACAACCTGCCCACCAATTTCATCAGGATCTGTCCGCAACTTTTGAGATATCCTCACACAGACAGAAAACAGACAGACAAACAAAACAGAAAGGGGTGAAAACATAATCTCCTTCCCTTCGTGCAGAGGTAATGAAGCAGCACATTGCATTTTCAGGCTTTGATAAGACTCAGCTGGGGTTCAAAACACACCTCCAAACTCTACTCTAAACCATACTGTGTGGATGCTCTAAACCAGTCCATACAATCCTCTATCTTGATAGTAAATGAGCTGATTAATTAATAAGAACGTATCCATAAATTATATCAAAGTAATCTATATATCATGGAGCAAGTGTTGTATGTATGTATGTCCGCTCTATACTGATTGTTGACAGCTGCCTACACTACCCACAGTTGTAACATGAAGAAAAAAAATCATACCTCCGCCATTTGGTAAGCCGAAGACATCTTGGAAGTTCATATTCACAATTATGCCTGGTGCTGGCTTAATGGTTAGGGTGGTGGCTTGGATCCAAGGATCCTGAGTTCAAATCCCACTTGGCTGTTGAACTAATACCAGTGGGTTGACTGCCTGTCATCCTTCCGAGGTCAGCAAAATGAGTGCCAGCTTCTGGTATCCTGTGTCGGAGTGTGACCATCCAGGATTGTGCCCAATAGCCCAGGACACTGCTTAGGCAATGCCAATGCTCTGCACAGAGTTGGTCCCAATGGATGGTGATTCAAAATTGCCATTCCCTCCCTACAAGTTTCTGCTCAATGTAAAACAACCTAGGTGACTGTTAAAGGATCATCAAATATTGAAAAGTTGGAGCTGATCGTATCTTGGGCCTTGTGATGTCAACAATACATATAGACCTCAGGCTTCAGACTTTAGGATTCAGGCCACTGGTCAGAGAAAATTGGGCCAGGAAATTGGAACCAGAATGGCACTTGGTAGAGCACATACCTCTGCCAGTGAACAGTTTACATTTTGTATCCCACTGATAGGGCTGGATCTGCATCTGGACCATTACCACAATCTAATCGGTTTTCTTGTCACATACCCAACTCGTCCACCAAGTTTTGTCATAACCCGTCCACAATTTTTTGCAATATCATGCTTGTTGTAATATCATTTTTGGCCCCACCTCTCAATGGTGAAAAACAGGATCTTCACCAAAATTGAGAATCAATTTGTCCTTGTACATACCCAAGCGTCCACCAAGTTCTTATTCAAATCAGTCCATCATTACCTTTTTGAGATAACCTGTTACATATCGTTTTTGGCCCCATCTCTCAATGGGTGAGAATGACAAAAAACCGCTAGCCCGGATACGGAATATGGATCTTCAACAAAATCTGATCAATTTTGTCCTTTCACCACTTAATTGTCCACCAAAGTTCGTCCAAATCCATCCCCAACTTATTGAGACATTCTGCTCACAGTCAGACAAAACAGGGTGAAAACTAAGCTCTGTCCACCTTCTATGTGGAGTAATATCCGAGCTATATAACCATGATGTATTATACATGCACATAAGTAGTACGATATTTTTGTTTCATGTGTGTAAATGGGTATTGTATTTTCAGGAGTGATTGGGCAGCAGTTCTGTTGCCTATACACTGCCCAACTAAAGGACATGCCAGAAGAAACGTGTTGCACTCTTGGAAGAAGATCGCCTGTCGGGCGGGTACTCTGCGAGTGGTAAGAACAGGGTTACTACATAAAAT
>CM068952.1:128272115-128287570 GCA_035128595.1 Eptatretus atami | reverse complement strand
CAGCGGAGTTGAAGGACAAAATAGAGAGAGGGTTGGACAAACAATGGATGTGGGGTAGCAATGGAGGTGGACAGGATGGATACAGAAGGAAAGTCTCAGGAAGAGAAACTGGAAATGTGGAAGAAAAAGCACTTTGGGTGGGGGACTAACGAGCGTAGAAAAGATCATGGTTTTGGAATGAGTACGATCTGAGATGGTGGTAAACAGCTGTATAGAAGGCCGAGATGGAAGAATGAGATTAAAGATAATGTAGAAGTTGGTTCCACAGGTGGAAAAAGTAGAACAAATGAGTGGAGGTGAGCAGTGATCCTGGATTTTTGGAGTTTCACCAGGGGGTGAGGTTGATGGAGGATCGTGTGCACCTTGTGGGAACCTGGGGGGAGGGGGAGGGGGGACAAAGCATGGAAAGAGCACAGGGTGCAAGACCAGAAAGGAGGCAGTAGAATAAAGCGAGACAACTGACCTGTCTGCGATGGCATAGTGATAGGCCCATAGATTCAGCTTCATTGCAGGAGATTACAATAATCTTGAAGGCCTTCATTTCCTTGGTCTCAAGCAGAGCAAGGTAAAGCAAGGGTGCCAGCCCAAACCAGGGAGCAATATTCCATCAAGCTGCGCATGAAGGTCTTGCTGGTGGATGGGAGTTCAGGTCTGCCAAGGAAGGTCTTTGAACGATGGAGGATGTCCAGTCGGTGGCTGGCTTTGGAGGCCAACTTTGAAATGCGGTTTGTCCAAGAAAGATCGTGGCTGATAGTGAGACACAGGAGTTTGAGTGATTAAACTTCCTCAGGAGGATTCCTATCAGTGGAATACAAAACGTAAATTGTTCAGCCTGGCGGAGGTAATATAAGTACTCTACCAAGTGTCATTCTAGTTCATGTGTAATGCAGTGATATTGGCTGATTTCCAAGCAGATGGACGATGACCTTGTGCAAATGAAAGGGTGAAAAGAGCAGAAAGAGGATGTGCAAGAGGAGCAGAGCAGGTTTTTAGGTCAGTTGAGCCACCGTTTTGTCCAGTTGTAGAGTCGGAGTCCAGAGATGACAGAAACTTCTCCACCTTTTCAGGTGCAAAAGGCAGAGTCCAGAAGTAGGTGGGAACGAATGGGAAGGGTGGGTACAGAGAGTAAGAGGTTGGGGCAGAAGATTTGGAAGCAAACACAGAGTTGAGGTATTCGGACTTCTCACGAGCGGGGTCGGCTGTGGTGCCATTTGAAGAGAGGGAGGGGATGGTAGGGGAGCATACACCAGAGACCGACTTAACAAGACACCACCAGGTTTTCGAGGAGGGAGACAACTTTGAAAGTTCAATCTTGAGGTTGGACAGATGTTTTTCTGGCTCTCCTGAGAGTTGACACACACTTGTGGGCTTTTTAGAATGCACTGGACTTGCCTTTGGTCGGATTTGCCTTCCAGGAACAGAAGGCAAGTTGCCTCACCACTGGATTCAGTGTACCATGAGTGGGAATAAGGGTAGGATAATTGAACACAAAATGAGATGAATCAGGCTGAGTTAATATCAGGAGCAGTAGATTTGGGAGACCAGTCTTGGAGAGAGATGACTACTTGCAGTACATGTCAATCTGCCTGATTGAACTGTCAGACTCGTCGGTGCTGAGGCAGCTCTCTCTCAGAACAGTCAGAGAGATGTTGACTCTGACAAGCATATGATCAGATTAACCAATTGGAGCAGAGGAAGAGCAAGAGACATTTATAGGGAAGTTGGTCATCACCAAATCCACAAATGAGGGCTTTCCATTGACAGAAATCTGGGTCGGAAAGTTCACAGATTGAGTCAGTCCCATGGAGACACAGAAGTCCTTTGTTGAAGTGTCATGGCTGGTGAGAGAGGTAGCAACACAACCAATTTGCATGGTGACAAGTGAAATTGCCACATATGAGGAAAAGAGAGTTGGGATGAGTGATTAAAAGTTGGTCCGTGTTGTCTGAGAGGGATGTAGGTGGAGTTATCACTGGTTGGAGGATGGTAAAATCCAGTATAGGAAGGGATGATGCAGTCAAAGGTACCCCTGTGGGTTGGGAGGTGTAAGATCAGAACACGAACAGTGAGAAATTGAGTTATTGATGTACAAAAAACAACTCCGCTGCCAAGGCGGGGTTCAGGCCGATCAAAGCTGAGGAGACAATAGCCAGGGAGAGACAATAGTCAGGGATGTCCTGTGGGAGGAAGGATTCTGTTAAACAGATGACGGTCTGGTTGTCATCAGCAATCAGCTATGTCGGTCTAACAGGACAGTAGAATGGCAAGTAATGACTTCATTTTTTTTACTTCTGTGATTGTACAATAGAGTGTTAGGCATATGTCACAGGCTGCTATGAAATAGGATCATTTGGAGTGATGCTGTGACAGAGTTGTGCAGATTCCTTGCAGTATTGCTTAGTACTTACATGGGAGATTAAAATGGGTACGTAGAATGGGGGGAGAACCCCATCCCTCCAGTCCTTCCTCTCGGCACCAGGAGCATGAGGACTTGTACCCTGGCACATCTATCTGAGAACTACAGTGGCCCATTTCTAGAATGTAATTTATAAACCTCGTTAATCAGGTTTTTATGGTATCAAGTCTGAAAATATTTCTGTTATCTAAGTGGAAAGTTTATTTTTTTTTAATTTGACTATGTTGGAGAATACGTAAATGAAGGAGCATTGTTGAAGAAAAGGAGCAAGAAACCAATCAAGGCTAGTCAATCAAATATATTACAGAAATCAGGGGAATTTTTGGGAGTGAGTTGTGTGTGTGTGTGTGTGTGTGTGTGTGTGTGTGTGTGTGTGTGTTGTGTGTGTGTGTGTGTGTGTGTGTGTGTGTGTGAGGGGTGGTGGTAGGGGTGTGATACACATGAACTCAGCAACAGAGCTTGCACAAATTGTTGCAGATGAAATGGTATATTCGTCAGTTCAACTCCACTAAACAGACATAAACTTCCATATTGTTCACTTTACAAGTGGCAGCGTCCCACCTCTGTCGACACAACGGATGTCATATTTCAAAACGACAGGAAACGTGCAGTTCTTCATTGAAAGTTGTGTACGACTTTCGTGTCATCGAAGCATCCGTCTGACATCTCAATCAGGCTTCGGTGCTGAAAATGTTGCTCTTTTATCTGCAGAAGTTCTGGAAGATCTCAGTGGCTTCGAGCCACGATTTGAAGGCAGCAAGGCCACGTTCCTGCACCTGCGTTCGGCCTTTATCCGTGATCACTTCTCCACTCTCCTTCACGATCAGCAGCTTGGGAATGGCACTGATGTTGTATCGTTCTTTCAGCTGCCTTTGGAAAATGCATACAGGATGGGATGACAAATGGTCATGGTGAGGAAGGGGAGGGGTGGGTGAAGGAGGCCAAAATCACAAACATGCAAGTGAAAAATTACCTGTGTTTCGATTGGTGATGTTGAATCAACAACAACAACAAAATAATACATGACCTTAGACATTGTAAATATATAAAGGATAACAGAACTTTCCCAAAGGTGGAGGGGGTTAAGGACTTGGAAATACCAATTAGCCATTATTAGTGGCAGGAAAGCTAAATTGAAGATGTGTTCAGTATTTAACGCTTGGGTTTGGATTTGACCCTGACAGGGTCACAATTAACTAAACACTTCCGTTCTGATACAATTCCAACTGACAAACTTCAAACCATCATTCCAGACAACCCCTTCCTTTCGATGTGGATGTAAATCCGGCTGTCCCATCTGCCATTTGATATATGTACAATATTTTTCATGTCTTAGAACACTGTACAAATGGTTGTTGTTGTTGTTGTTGTTGTTGTTGTGTGTGTGTGTGATGCACCAAATAGCCCTGATGTTATGAGTTTCTTGTCCAAATTTAATTTTCTTTCTCTGTCCAAGCCATGTTTAGTCTTGAATTAACCATATAAATGGCAGGACGTGACGAAAGTTGCTTTGAGCTGAAATGAACTTTAAATGCTGGAAAAACTTATATCAGAGATTCTTTTGGATAAGCGGTCATATTAATTATAATTACAGGCAATTTGGAATGTTGCCGATCTCTTGACGCAAGTGAACAGTTCCATGAGACAAAATGTATCATGGAGTGAAAGAACACCATGATGTGTACAATGTACAAGCAGATGGGAATGCAGACCATACAGCTGGCTAAATGTCCTTTGAATTATCTAGTTAATTCTGACCTTTTTGCGACAGTCTCAGGCTAGGCAAGGAGCTGAAACACAAATCACACATATGTGAGGTTGCGAAATAGCAGGATAACCCATTGTGAGCATGCTGTTCTGGCTGGTGCAGTGGTTCTAGATTTGTTTCCCTGTGGAATAAAATCTGGCATGAAATACTGCTCGAGTGCAGAGTTAGCATAAGGCCTTGCATCTCAGAACATAGCACCCCTTACATTGTGATGTTAAGGGAGTCATCCTGCATGTGCTTGGTTCTGGATGTAACATATTCTGTGGTACTGCTTGAATAGGCCATTGTTTAACAGAAAATAAATAAATGATCTCTTACAAGGAACCTAAACACAGGAGGAGGGTATTTGGCGCATCAAAGTCTGCACTAATATTGCCAACTTGCGGTTGTTTATCCATGA
Organism: Eptatretus atami; assembly: GCA_035128595.1. Lineage (NCBI taxonomy): Eukaryota > Metazoa > Chordata > Myxini > Myxiniformes > Myxinidae > Eptatretus > Eptatretus atami. The sequence goes on along the minus strand of CM068952.1, from coordinate 128,282,986 downwards.
CCTATCCTTTCAAATGCAAAGCATCAAGCAACTAGAAGTGCACTCGGTGGAGCACGCACCTCCGTCCTGCAATGCCTGATCCACGAGAACATATCGGGCCCAATGCATTTTTGAAATATGCTATACGGTATATCGTTTTTGGCCCTCTCTCTCAATGGTGAAGAATCACTTAAAAATTAAATAATTCTCATATCCGATCTGGATTCGGATCTTCACCAAAATTGAATCAATTCTTCCTTGTCATACATCCAACGTGTCCACCAAGTTTCATCCGAATCCACAACTTTTTGAGATATCATGCAAAATATCATTTTTGGCCCCATCTCTCAATGGTGAAGAAACACTTGAAAAAAATTATCATAGTCAGATCCGGATATTCACCAAAATCTAATAAGTTCGTCCTTGTCAAATGCACAACCTGCCCACCAAATTTCATCAGGATCTGTCCGCAACATTTTGAGATATCCTGCACACAGACAGACAAACAGACAGACAAACAAACAGAAAGGGGGTGAAAACATAATCTCCTTCCCCTTCGGTGGCAGAGGTAATGAAGCAGCACATTGCATTTTCAGGCTTTGATAAGACTCAGCTGGGGTTCAAAACACCAACCTCCCAAACTCTACTCTAACCATACTGTGTGGATGCTCTAACCAGTCCATACAATTCCTCTATCTTGATAGTAAATGAGCTGATTTAATTAATAAAGGAACGTATCCATTAAATTATATCAAAGTAATCTATATATCATGGAGCAAGTGTTTGTATGTATGTATGTCCGCTCTATACTGATTGGTTGGACAGCTGGCCTGACACTACCCACAGTTGTAACATGAAGAAAAAAAAATCATACCTCCGCCATTTTGGTAAGCCGAAGACATCTTTGGAAGTGTCATATTCACAATTATGCCTGGTGCTGGCTTAATGGTTAGGGTGGTGGGCTTGGGATCCAAGGATCCTGAGTTCAAATCCCACTTGGCTGTTGAACTAATACCAGGTGGGGTTGACTGCCTGTCATCCTTCCGAGGTCAGCAAAATGAGTGCCAGCTTGCTGGTATCCTGTGTCGGAGTGGTGACCCATCCAGGATTGTGCCCAATAGCCCAGGACACTGCTTAGGCAATGCCAATGCTCTGCACAGAGTATGGTCCCAATGGATGGATGGATTCAAAATTGCCATTCCCTCCCTACAAGTTTTCTGCTCAATGTAAAACAACCTAGGTGACTGTTAAAAGGATCATCAAATATTGAAAAGTTGGAGCTGATCGGTATCTTGGGCCTTGTGATGTCAACAATACATATAGACCTCAGGCTTCAGACTTTAGGATTCAGGCCACTGGTCAGAGAAATTGGGCCAGGGAAATTGGAACCAGAATGGCACTTGGTAGAGCACATACCTCTGCCAGGTTGAACAGTTTACATTTTGTATCCCACTGATAGGCTGGATCTGCATCTGGACCATTACCACAATCTAATCGGTTTGTTCTTGTCACATACCCAACTCGTCCACCAAGTTTTGTCATAACCCGTCCACAATTTTTTGCAATATCATGCTATGTTGTATATCATTTTTGGCCCCACCTCTCAATGGTGAAGAACAGGATCTTCACCAAAATTGAATCAATTTGTCCTTGTTACATACCCAACCTGTCCACCAAGTTGCTTTCAAATCAGTCCATACCTTTTTTTGAGATAACCTGTTACATATCGTTTTTGGCCCCATCTCTCAATGGTGAAGAATGACAAAAAACGCTAGCCCCGGATACGGATATGGATCTTCAACAAAATCTGATCAATTTGTCCTTGTCACACACCTAATTTGTCCACCAAAGTTCGTCCAAATCCATCCCCAACTTATTGAGACATTCTGCTCACAGTCAGACAAAGACAGGGGTGAAAACATAAGCTCTGTCCACCTTCTATGGTGGAGGTAATTATCCGAGCTATATAACCATGATGTATTATACATGCACATAAGTAGTACGATATTTTTGTTTCATGTGTGTAAATGGGGTTATTTGTATTTTCAGGAGTGATTGTGGCAGCAGTCTGTTGCCTATACACTGCCCAACTAAAGGGACATGCCAGAAGAACGTGTTGCACTCTTGGAAGAAGATCGCCTGTCGGGCGGGTACTCTGCGAGTGGTAAGAACAGGGTTACTACATAAATAAACATGTAAATTGGCAACGGAGTTAATGGAGTGTGGGCAAGGCTTTAGGCATGATGGAGCAAATGGCCCCCTCCAATATCTAATTAATACCCTTGTTGGCTTACTGTATAATTATTTACCACTGCTGTGCAATGATATTTAAAGGGAATTCGTTTTTTCTTAAATGCTTGACATATTTGGGAGTACCAGCCATGACGACGAAGTATAATCTGTTTATGGACAGGGCATTGCACGATGTTATGACAAGTATCCGGTGAAGTAAATCATTCATGCCTTTTTAATAAAAGAAGTCCTCATTTGAATATGATCTTCATTTATATTTTATTATCTCTACTGTTGCATCTAAGTAGAATAATAATTTTTCATTATGGCTTGAGCCACGGATAAAAGGTTTTTCAAAACTGAAATCAGACGAAAAGGTTCTTCATTGCTAATGCAGCCTCCGGGTAACCGAAGTTGCACACGTGACCTTAGAGGCCATTTCACGTACTCTCAGCATAAGAAACACTCGAAGTAGATAAACAGCCATACTTGCGGATCGGGTCATCCCAAGGCACCACAAGCCAATCTCCGTGCAGCTCCCATACATACTCCCACATCTCCTCAGAGCTCCGATCCAGCGACACGAAGACCACCTGGATAGGTTCTGGAGGATCTTCCTCAGTGAGCGCAGCATAGAAGTCTCTCAGCATGAGAGTGAATTCTATGGCTCCAGAGTACCAGGCACCTGAGAAGTACAACGCCACTACCTTGTTGCGGAGGTCATCAGCTTCCACCGGCGAGCCCGTGATGCTCTTCAAAATGTGGCCTTGAAACAGCTCTGCCATGGATGTGTGATTGCTATGCCACTACTATTAGAACATATACTTCCCTGGCCGACTGACTCATATTATACTTATGTTGGTGTCTCATGGGGTTTGAACATGCTTAACAACCGACCTCTCATTACTGTAAGCTTCATGTTGCTCTGTCCTCCTGTATCTATATTATGTTAGCTTGTCCTCTTATTTCAACACGGTTCAAATGTGGACATTAAATAACTTTGTAAAACGTGTACAGGGAACATGAAAAAAATCCATATTCCCATGAATCAGAGGTCAGACATTATAGGTACTTACATGCCATTCGAATGCACGTCTCCTTGTGTGTCCTTTCTAATTCAAAGAAAATAACAAGAACATCCTTTCCATGGAAAGTATTGTGATTATAGAGGGAAACAGTTGGCTTTGAGGAGTCCAAATAGCATGAAGAGTTTCAGTTAGGAGGAACGTTTGGTTTATTTTCGCATTGTTCAAACACAAGGGAAGAGTTAAAAACACTTGTTTAACTGGACCCCCATAAACAAGGCAATGACAAAAGTAAAACGTTGGAATTATTATATAACATAGATCAGTATCATGGAATACAATGCACGACAGTCATGCAAGAGTGCCGAAGCTAAAATCGACAACTTGACCTATGGCAGGGTGAGCAGATCGTTAAAGATCTTATCAATATCATTGAATCACCATGCATGTGGACAGAGTGCAAAGGTGACTAGAGTTCATAGAACACATTACCCTGCGGCCCGCGCAGTCTTGAGAAAAAAGGACATGGGCGGGGTCTGCGAGCAACAAATTTCATTGGTCGACATGACATGAAATGCCGTAATATTATGTCCAAGTACTGCTGAATGAAAGGTTTTTGAAAATGCCAAAAAGGCAATTTGTATTCTTCAGTGTTCAATTGAAATGAAGAACGATTTTACAAGTTGTGTAAAAAAATATTTTTCGGAAGTGTACCGTGGTTGATGCAGCACCTCATGTCTTTGACACCACCTTATTTAACACAATACATGAGTTATTCATGCCTGTTGTTTATGTCCTTTATAACGTCCTTTAACACAGGTAAGTTTCATGTTTGGAATGATTTTAAATTTTGTTTGACTGCCAGACAGACAGAGTGAAAAGTTATCTCAGTCCTCTCTGCACATATGCAATTGGTACAAATTTTGAGTGAAAGCAGTGCAAAACCACAGGTTCGTTTTCCGATCCATGTTCCAATTTGTGATCAAAATATAACATTCAATTGAAATGAAGCTGTTCCTCAATCATAAACTGACGTTTATGGACGGACGGACAGACAAAGTGAACCAAATTCTTAACCCCGCTTTTCACTTCATACGTGTGGGGTTTAAAAATTTTTTTTTTTTTAATAATAACAAGTCTGAAGACGACGATGGTTCACGAGCGGTATTTGACGATGTAGATTGTTTCAGAAGTCAAGGATGAGACAATGTGATAATTTTTGAGCAAGTTATAAACATGATGTGGTACGAGTGACAGGTTATTAGCTGCAAAATGTCGAAAACCCGGTTTCGTTCAACAACTTTCAAAATTTGACCTTTGCATAACCTTTAAAGGTCACAAAACAATGTTGTGGACATTAAAATAAGGAAACAGGATACGTGCTATAGCTTATTGGAGTTAGTTTGTCGAAGAAGGTCGAAAACCCGGTTCGATTCCCACAACTTTGAAAATTTGACCTTTGTGAACTTTATAGGTCAAAGGTCAAGGATTATGACCTTTGGTGCAAAACTTCCTCTGGAACATTCCAGGAACAATATAACGTCATATAGGCTATATGGCATTTCACACTCCTCGGATTATCCATACTTTGATGAAATCAGCGTAAAAACAAACTTGAAGGGGGCGCCACGGGCAAGGTGTTCAAGATAGAGCAAAATGGTTTCAAGACTTTAGGTGGGGAATGACCTCAAGATTATGCATAAAAAATATTGTCATCGTAGCTCTCAAAGTTTGGGCGGTCGTATGATTTTTATGTCAAAATTCGCAATTTTCTAAGATCGTGACCTTGTGACCTTGACCTTGGGATGAAAATGAAAAATCGAGCTCCGTGGGGCTATAGAGGTGCCATTGGGCTAACCAAATACCGAAACCCCTGCCAGATTCGACAAACCCCTCGGAGAAGATTGATTTTATGTCAAAATCGCAATTTCTAAGTTCGTGACCTTGTGACTTGACTTGGGACGAAAATGAAAAATGAGCTCCTGTGGGCTATGCAGGTGCCATTGGGCTAACCAAATACGAAACCCCTGCAACAAACAAACCCCCTAGGAGAAGATGCAAATTGAAATCGGCTACCCCAAAAACACAATCGCAATTCTAAGTTCGTGACCTGTGACCTTGACCTTGGGACGAAAATGAAAAATCGAGCTCCGTGGGGCTATGCAGGTGCCATTGGGCTAACCAAATACCGAAACCCCTGCCAGATTCGACAAACCCCTCGGAGAAGATGATTTTTATGTCAAAATTCGCAATTTTCTAAGTTCGTGACCTTGTGACCTTGACTTGGGACGAAAAATGAAAAATCGAGCTCCGTGGGCTATGCAGGTGCCAATTGGGCTAACCAAATACCGAAACCCCTGTCAGATTCGACAAACCCCTTAGGAGAAGATGCAAAATGAAATCGGCTACCCCCTAAAAACACATGTTTTTTGGGCATGGCTTCGCCCATAATGGGCGCACCACGCCCATTCTCAGGAAAACAACTACATCATGATATAAACCTCCTACCAAAATTTTATGAGGATCGGATCAAAACCCACAGAGCTATGCTCGGCACAGACAGACATACAGACAGACAGGCAGACAGACAGACAGACAGACACACAACAACAAACCCACCCACGAAACCAATGTCACTCCAAATAGTTTAATTACGTAAGAAAATAAACAGGGTGAAACCAAATAAACCACAACTGCACCAATAACCAAAATATAAAACTAAACACCACACACACACACACCATCTCAACACACCACACACACAACACACACACACAACACACACACACACACACACACACACCACAACACACACACACAGTAAACTACCTGCATATTTGTGGTGATCTCAAATTAAGATTTGAACACCTCTTCCCATTCCTTCTGCACTCACTGTAACTCTAGAGTCTAGTCCAGTATCTCGCTATTTTTTAAAGGGGCCACTTTTGCCGATAAGATACAGTGTGAAGCCGCACACTTCCTGCAGGACTCTCAAATCTGCGATTAGGCCCCACCCCCGTCCTCATGTTTTTACCCTCAGCCCGAATTGGGCTAAGGATATTGTCGTCACAGGGTTGTCCGGGCGTCCGTCTGTCAACTTTTGGTTCTCGTCAATTTCCAGGAGAACGCCTTGTCCGATTAATCCATTTTGCAGGGTATGTTGGGGTTGAGTAGAGGAAGTCTCGAAAATGGGCGTGCTGCGATTTTCAATGTGGCCTCCATGGCAGCCATCTTGAAATGGTTTCCATCGATTTCGAGAAACACCTTGCCGATAAATCCATTTTTGCAGTGTGTTGGGGCTGGGTAGAGGAAGGTTCCTTTCATAATCAGTGCGATGCGATCCAATATGGGGCTAGGCAGCCATCTTGAATTTGGTTTCCGGACAATAACTTGAGAACGGCTTGACTTATTGATTATCATTTTGTGTGATATAATGGGGTGTTTAGAGAAGAGGTTCCTTTCGATATTCAGCGCAATCTAATATCAATATGGCGCTAGAGCAGCCCATCTTGAATGGTTTCCGACAATAACTTGAGAACGCTTCACACATTGATTTTATTCTGGTGAGAGTAATGGTTGAGTAGAGGAATTCCTTTCCAAAATGGGCTTGCTGCGATTTTCACTGTGGCCGCCACGGCAGCCATGTTGAAATTGGTTCCCGTCAATTTCGAGGAGACGCCTTGTCCGATTAATTCCATTTTTGCTGGGTGTGGTTGAGTAGAGGAAGTTCCTTTCGAAAATGGGCGTGCTGCGATTTCAAATATGGCCAACCTCTGAAATTGGTTTGCGTCAAGGGGCTGAGGGGTTACGCCCGCTTTGCGGTGCTATTTTTTTTCATTGTGGTTATTGGGCTGCAAGCATAATTGTTTGCCTACTGCCATCGACTGATGTAATGATGTTACTTTTACACTTCACATTGGAACATTCATTTGAAACCATTAGGTCAATTTGATAGCATTTATGGCAGATTATGATGGAGTGCTTTCCCATTTGTGTATTATCGACCACGCGTCGGGGCCACACTCTAGGCCACCGGGGGCCCCCCAGTGGTTCGTGGGCCGTGCAATGAAGAACAGGGGCCTAGACCATCCCGTCAGCCCGCATTTTCATTGTCTGAGGGTGTGGCTGTGCCGCTGATGTAATACCCTCTCGTAGTATGGGCAGGAATTTTGAACTTGGCAATGGTGTCGGCAATAGCTCGCCTACTCTTTGCAAAGGACACCGTGGGATCTTTAACGTCCACGACCGAATGCTGGCAGAAGGGACGCCCGGCTAACGTCCTTCTGATGGACGGCACACACATTGTTGAATCACCTTGCCAGTGAAACACTGAGATGACAGTTTATAGCTGGGTTGGGATTCAAACACAGACTAGACAGCTTAGGGATGAGTGTGTGTATCTCTAGACCATGCCATCAGCCCACATAATCTACCTGCCTGTTGAGCTAAATTATCTACCTGTCACATGGTTCAGTGCCACTTTACTTTGAGCACAGAGCTACAGACTACCGGGTGCTGAGCCTGCAAAATGGTCTGGTAAAGATGGCCAAGCATTACTCAGCACTTCTGGGCCTCAAAGAGGCACTCTTCTTACCCTCGCTCGACGAGAAGGTATTGCATTTGGGTCCATTTGGCATGACGAAAATTGAAAATTTTAGTCATATGTTGGTCTGTCTCGTTTGTATGTTAGTCTGTGAGTGCGATAACTCAAGAATGCTTTGAGCTATCTTTGTCAGACTTTGCCAGAGGGTTCTGAAGGACAAAGTGAGGCTGTCAATGTTTTTTGACCATGTTGGTCAAAAGGTCAACATCGGCCAAAGGTCAACAACTGTTAAATTTCTAAAATCCTCAATTTTTATCTGATTGACTAGAAATTTTAACAGGATTTCAATACCAAGTCACTGAATTCAAGCACCAATTATTTTTTTGGTCAACATCTCAGGCGAATTTCTAAAATTGTCAATTTTCATCCAATTGACTTGAAATTTGAAGAGGATTTGCATATTTGGACAATTAATTCAACCACCAATTATTTTTGTAAGGTCAAATTTGTTTTATGGATTTCGCAAGTGTCGTGGTTTGCACGACATCTTTCTTGTTTATTTGTTTGTGAGTGCAATAACTCGTGAACGCTTTCAGCTATCTTCATCAAATTTTACCAGAGGATTCCGAAGCATAAAAGTGAGGCTGTCAATATTTTTGACTCATATATATATATATAATATTACATATTATTATATATATATATATATTATATAATATACATAGATACACACATATCAAAGGTCAAGGTAACAGTGACGTATTTGCATGATTTTCGTCATACTTGTCAGACTACCACCTAACACCTTCTTGTTATCTTGCCAAAACGAAGTTTTTGCAAGATATGTTAGTCAGCTTGTATGTTTTTTTTTTTGTTTTTTTTTTTGTCTGTAATCACGTATAAAAAATTCTGCAGAGCACAGTTATCATTAGAAATTTTTGTAACTTCGCATATCAGAGGCTATAGAGGTCCCTTTCAGCGCATACAATTTTGAAGGTCAAGGTCAAAGGTCAAGGTCAAAGGTCAAGGTCACTTTGTCGCAAATCAGGGAAGTCGACGAAACCCTTATTTTTTGAGTAATTTTGATCGGATCGTCTTCAAACTTCATGGGAATATAGTTCATGGTCTGGCGCTCAGCTGATTAATTTTTGGTGGCGATTGGCCTTGACCTTCATGGTTAGCGCCTAAGGTCAAACATATTTGACCCCAAGGTCAAATTTTCAAGTTTTAGGAACCATATCGTGTGGTACCCAAATTGAACACCTCGATGAGTGCTTTCTAGATATGTCAAGCTTGAGACATTATGACGTCATTTGGTGACGTTATGAGGCAAACGCATATTTTTCATGGTTACTCTGATAGACGATTCTCATCGGAATCTCTCGTAGGCAGATATTCCTCAAGGAGTCGCTCCTGGTGGTAGCAGCTCTGTTCACCTCAGTGTGACCTTAAAGAAGTCACACGTGGTCACCTTTTGGCAAGATACGGGTCACCCTGCGGGTGACATTGGTTTATTTGTCTATTGGTCTGCACAGAATGAGCTAACACAGGCCACAATCGCCACTTAGTGGTAGCCAGTCATACATGTTATCTTTTTTCAACCGAGTATGAGGTAGTACCTCTATAAATCTGTCAAATTAGAATGTGAATAAGTTTCTAAAGTATGTACGGTACAATTAGAATGCGCGTACGTCTATAAAATACATACTATAAATCCACACACAACAAGTCCTGGCAAGGGTCTGCAATCATTGATTGCTCTTTCTAGTTGCCTTTTGCATTCCCCTCTCTATCATACTTCATCATGATCACCCAAATGCACTTCAAGAAACATTACAGGAAGTTGGGACTGGCAATCAAGAGATGGCGTCTGTCCTTTTGAAAAACATCCTTGGTAAAATGTTTCAACTTTGCTTTGTCTTTCTCTTTAACAGGTTCTCCCTGACGGTCTCTCTCTTTTAACGGTTTCTTTATCTTTCAATGTGGTTTCATATTATACTCATTTATTGCTGTATTTTTTAGCATCATTAACACAATTTCCCCCCTTTTATTGTTTTCATTCCCAAATTGATATGTATCAACATTATCCTTTCCTCCCCTCCTCACCCGTTTCTGCTCACCATCTCTCTGCCCTTCCTGACCTCTCTTTGCATGGCACTTCTTTTCCTGCTCTTTCTCAGCTAGCTCCTTGTGATGAACAGAGGAAGAAAGTGTTGGTCATAAAGAGATTATGTTTTCACCCCTGTTTGTCTGTCCATCTGTCTTTGAGTAGGGTATTTCAAAAGGTTATGGATGGATTCGGACGAAACTTGGTGGACCAGTTGGTGTGTGTGCCAAAGACGAATTGATTCGAATTCAGTGAAGATCCTGTCTGGATACTATAATTTAAAAATGATTCTTCAAGCCTTGAGTGATAGGGCCAAAATCGATATATAGCATGATATTTCAAAAGGTTGTGGACGAATTATAACAAAACATGGTGGATGGGTTGGTTCGGTGACAAGACCATGTCGATTCGATTTTCGTTCGGGTCCGGATCCAGATCCGGACCATCAGTGGGATACAAAACGTAAACTGTTCAGCCTGGTGGAGGTGTGCACTGTAGCAAGTGCTGTTCTAATTCCTGCCGAGTCATTTGCAGAGCACATGTATCACCTAAGTTTAATTAGCACCTGATTGTTCATGAAAATTCAACTCAAAAATTGTAAGTTGAAGAATTTTGAAAGGATACCCTGGGATTTTCATAAGCACGATATACACATGCACCTGTTTCACAACATGTACATTATTTACTTCCTCTAATTATTGCAATTTACTTCCTGTAATTATTGTTCTCAATGTTCTGATGTGTATTATATAAATGTAGCTTGTTACACAAAGCTTGTCGATAATTCAGTCGAGACGTCAATGTAAATTAAGAAACTTCCCAGCAACTCAACCTAATGTAATGATCATGAAAATTTAATGTATCAACTCTGCCATTTCCTTCCCTCAATTTATTCTGCTCACATTTACACACTTTTATACAGAGTAGCCCGATGAAAGGCAGGAGCCACAGGATTAACCTGTATGTAAAGGCAGCCAAGTTTTTT
>CM068952.1:128255479-128266713 GCA_035128595.1 Eptatretus atami | reverse complement strand
GGAGGGTGTGAGGATGGGAAATTGGCGAGAGGAAAGGGATTTTCTGGACTTGCGTTTGGTAGTGGAACTTGAAGGGAAGGGGTGGGGGGGGGCGAATGGATGGTCCTGACTGCCGGCAGTAGGGTTAGGGTACGTTCAAACAGCATGTTCAAACAGGATAGCAAAACCACCTGTCACTTTCAAGCAGCACGTACCTTCTTAAAAGAAACTCGACGACCCTTGAACCCGTTGGGTTCCCGTTGTGACAGCGGTTGATAAAAAAAATAATTTCAAAAAAAAAGATAGCTGCAGCGAACTTTACTGCTGAGGTTGTTGCTTTGATCAAATTTCTCCGAAGAGTCTTGACTGAATCGGGAATTGATGTTTTAATATTTTTTCGTTGCCCGATTTGATCGAATTTGATACTGCACACCGCAGAGAAATGGTGAGTAAGGTGACACTAAAATTTTTGCGCCATCGTGTACCGTTTTGGCTGTTATTTCGGGACATACATACATATATACAAGATGAGAGTTTTAGTAATATATAGATTATAACATGGGTTTCCCTTGAGGTATGCAATTCGAACTGTGGCTGCCACCATGTTTATCCGTTCTGGAACCAGAACTCTCCGAAGAGGGTCACACACTACTTGGAGACACCCGCCGTGCCAAAGAACACATGAACTGGGTAAACCAACACCCCACCAGCAGCCGGACTCACCATCAAGCCCCACCCCACAGTCCGGCCACGACAACCTACAGCCAATCGCACCCCAACTGCAATACTTATAAACATCCGGAGATGCCAGTGTTCATACTTTTATTTAATTTCAGCACAAGTTTTACAACTAAGATGTGATAAGCCCCAGAATCCCTCAACCCGAGCCAAATCACAAAATTGAAACCGCTGAATTGAGCCCAGCAGCAACCCCGACCACCATAGAAAGTGCCCATTTGCCCAACTTGCACACTCCCCGACACTCCGGGCTCAAAACACAACACAAGCACCACAGCACAACCATGTGTGGGAACTTATCACAACCACCCATTATTTATCACTTCATGAAAGTTGGAAGAGAGATAGAGATAGAGATAGAGAGAGAGAGAGAGAGAGAGAGAGAGAGAGAGAGAGAGAGAGAGAGAGAGAGAGAGAGAGAGAGAGAGAGAGAGAGAGAGAGAGAGAGAGAGAGGATGGATGATGGATGCAAGGACAAATGAAGAGATGGGGGGGGAAGGGATGGACGAAAAGTGGATTCAGAGTAAGTTCCACAGTTGTTCATGAACACACGACACTCCAATGTCAAAAATTAATGTGAGGTGTAAGGAATGAATGATGAATGAATAAATGAATGAGTTCAGACCCGCTGTTCCTTCGTCTGCCATTACATTCCTTGCAGCATCTGCAATGAGCTTGGGTTTGGGAAAGAACTCTCCCCTAATAACTTCTAAAGTACTCCATCAGGCAGTGCATCTTTTGAGCGTCTCCGGGTGGTGCTCAGCATGACCGCTCCGAGGTTATAGTCCGTGAGCTGGACCCCCAAATTTCAGAGATCGGTATCAAACGAGGGGCAAAGCGGCATGTCATTTTGTTTGGTAGGTCATAATGTTTAGTTTCGGAAATCGCTTGCTGGCCCTTCATGCAGGTTCGTTTTTAAGCGATATCCGCTCGGGGGCGCTAGTAGGGTGTAAAAATAACAATTCCTTTTTCGCGGTATTTTACGTCTATTCATATCCTGCATCTATATCCATGCTCGACTGAGGTGATTTCCTATTATAAAGTCGATAAATCCTTAAATTTTAGAGTGGAAATTAACTGCAAATGAATTGAATTTCAAACGTTTAAATGCGATTTCTCTTATTTCACTGCACGCAGCTAATATCCGTTTTGTCAAGTTTGTTTTACACCAAAATATATACATCTTTCTAATATTCTTGCTAGTTTGTAAGTAGAAATATTGTCGGAAATTGGAATCTGGCGAGAGTGAGTTGATATTGATATATATAAGGATATCTCTCCTGCAAATGACGTTGCGTTACCAAGTGCTTATATCATTGACGGCATGGCCCTGATCTATAAGATGAGTGGTGACAACCGAACATTTGCAGAAGTTTCCGAGGAGCTGTTCCAAACTGTCTTGCAGACCTACCCAGGCAGCAAACGCATAGACGTAGTCTTTTGATGTCTATCGGGATTTCTCCATCAAGAATGCAGAACGAGTAAAGCGTGGTTTCATCTCAAGGAGTCCTGTTTTTTGGTTATCATCCCAACACATAGAATAAAAACTGGAGGCGTTTGTTGGCATGTTCTGCTAGCAAGGAAAACCTTACCCACTTCTTCGCTCAGGACTGGCAGAATAAACAGAACAAACTTGGTGGGAAGGAGCTGTTCGTGACAATATGGTAGCAAGTGCTTCAGGATTACAGAGGATGGAGTCACATTGGATGTTCAGCAACTTGCTTCAAACCAGGAAGAAGCTGATACGCGGCTATTGTTGCATGCAGCGTCATGCCGGGAAATCCAAATTCAAGTCAGTCGTCATTGTGTCAGAAGACACTGATGTCTTGATCTTGTGTCTGGCAATCTGCAGGAGGATACCATGCAGGCTATACATGCGCGTCGCTGCAAAGAGCAGGAACAGGATACTTAGCATTGACAAAATGGAAGAAATGATGGGGGATGAAGTTTGTCTGGCCTTGCCTGGCTACATGCACATACTGGATGTGATACGGTCAGTGCCTTTTCTGGTGTAGGCAAAATCAAAGGCTTCAAGCTGATGTGCAAGGAAAAGGTGTTCCGCGATACTTTCACAGCTCTAGGCGAAACCTGGTCCCTCACAATTGACATGTTGTCGGCACTGGAGTCATTCACCTGTCGCCTATATGCAGCCAGGACTCCCGAGACGGGCGTGAATGCCCTGAGGTTCAGCATGTGCGAGCGAAGAAGGGGGAGTCGAGTCTGGACAACTACCTCCATGCAAGGACTGCCTGGAACAACATGCACATCGAGCAAACTATCAGTGTGCAGTCTGGCGATGGAGCTTGGAGGCCAATCCTGATGTGGCAGCTTCTGAGCCTGGGTATGGCTGGGTCGTTGTAGACGACGGCAATCTGGATGTTCTGTGATGAGTGGTCCACCTGCACCACAAGTAGTACTAGAGTTCATGTCATGCAAATGCCGCCGTGTTGTGAACTCCCAACCTGCGAATGTTATGGTCAATGGCTTGAAGTGCACAGACGAGTGTAGGCTGAAAGACTGTACCAATATGACAGACGACATAGAGGCCAACCTTACCGATGGCTATACTTCAGAGGAAGAATCTGACAGTGGGGAAGAATAAGTGCAAAGTTCAGAATCAGACAGCTGTTATCATTGCCTCCCACTATGTTGTATGTAATTACCAATGAAACGTAGTAGTGAACATTGTATTTTCGGTACTTGTGGCTAATTACTTATGGCCACAAGTCTACAGTGGTCAAAAAAGAGAAAGATCAAGTCTGGTTTAGTCTGTCGTGCGTTCCGAATCATATTGTTACGGCTGTGGAAATTCGCATTACACCATAAAGGGCCCGCAGGTGAGATATCTCGATAGGTACATGTGTAGTTAGCCCAAACCCGTTGTATAGACTGAATTTATGTGATCCATCCGGGCTGCGACGCTTTGAGTTAGTCGTTTTTCTTTCTCTATCTTTTATTTCAAACAAACAGCATCTCAACAACCACGCCATCCCACCACAGCGCCAACCACACTCAGGAACCACGCCACCGCCACCATCTACGCTACCACATCTTCGCCACTACGTCCGCTTCCGAACGGCAAACAAGGGCGCCAAGGAAGGAGCTGCGAGGACGCGCGGGTTTTCCCGCCTGTTTTTCCGCCATTTTTCCCACGCTTGGTGTGAAGGAAGGGGGGAGGGCAGCTCGCGCGCCGATTGGTGGATGACCAGCGTGAGGCGGTCGGGTGAGGGAACGCCCCTCTTCGAGAAACCTGTCGAAGGAGGGTGGAGCCAAAAACGGGGGCGGAGTGAAGGGCGGAGCCCCAGGCTATAAAAGTCGGACACGGGCGGGCGCTCTTCCTCTTGCTCTCTTCGTCTTCTCCTCTCTCTTCCGGCTCGCTCTTCCTCTTCGTCTCTCTTCGTGGTGGCGCTGGCCTGGTCTTCTGTGGTGGCGTCCCGAGACCCGCTGGCGGGACGGAGCGTCTGCCATTCCCACACCACGACCTCGAGCAACAACGTTTCCCCCCCCCCCTTTCTATCCGCGCTGAGATAGCGCCGGAAACCCCGTCCGTGGCGTCGAGCGGCCAACACGTGCCGGCGCGAGGAACGCCGGAGAGGACTCGCCTACCACGCCAGGGATTGGAGTCGCGGCCAGGCGCGACCACGCCGCCGGACGTGGAGAGGGACTCGACGGCCCAAAGGGAAGTCACCATTTCCTTTTCGGGGTTTTTGTATGGATTTTGTGGCACATGTCTTGTAAAGTAGAACTGTTATAGTGTTGCCGTGGGTACGCGTATTCGGTTGTAGCTCTGCATTGTTACTTTTGTTTTGCTGTTAATGTGCATTTTGATTATTGTATGGCTGTATATACGTGCTTTGTGTCTGTGGCTATGAATAAAATGCTTGCTTGTTGAACTGTTTCCCCGTTTCACTGCGTCCTTCCCTTTGTTGACTCTCCATCCTGCTTCACGTAAGGGTTCGTAGTGGGTTTTAATACGCCCGGTAATTAATCGGAACCGTCGAGGGCCGACGATAACACCGCTCGGTTATCACTGTAGCACGGAACGGACCGCTTAAGCGGTTCGTGTCCGGAGTCGGCCTGTGGCATGGTACGATCGCCGGTCGACCATTCGCGCAGGTACTTAGGTAGATCGAAATTGGCGAGCAACCCTATCCTGCACGGGTGGGCAATTGGCACGATCGTGGTGAGGTTAAACCCCCACCCGTGACTAGCTCCGGCGTTGTTCCGAGAGGGTCACGACTGAAATGTCCGTCCGGTGGGGACGTGCCACAATTCGAGTTACGTGGCCGTTCGCACGCGGCGGGCGCGAATTCGCAACAATATATTTGGGGCCTGTTACATCCCCCCATCGGATTCCCATACTTTCAACTCAATGTTTTTGCTACCATACATGAAAAATGCATTAACGAAGAAAAGGTATTTATTATGGGCGACCTTAATGCACGAATTACCAAACCTCGAACGTTTAACTTGCAAAACGGTTATTACACAAGAAACCCAGACACTAGATCAAACCAACACGGTCAATTTATTTCGATTTGTGCAAAGAGCTGAACGTTCAGCCTATAAACCACTTTAATAATAACAATCCTCACTGTGACGGCGGATGACATTTCGACAACGTAAGATATGGATCTCGCAATTAGACTGGACCTTGTGCTCTACAGAAAGCATCTCGTTAATAAAATCATTTGAAGTTATTCGAGACGAAAATCTCCCGACTAATCATGCAGTCCATGATAGCTCTTCCGTTACAACTATAATGAACAGCGATCCGTCTTCCGTTACAAAATTTTGCCACAAAGTTCTTAAACAGATTTACGACTATTGATTCTTAACAAAAGTAAAATTTTCCATCTTGACTTGTAGCATACCGCTCCATGAACACTACTAAATTCAGTTTATATTAATGGACTACTACTATATATCTAAGATGTGTATACTTTCATGCTTTACCCTCTGTATGATGGTGGTCAATAAATAATAATAATAATAATATTGGACAGCGGCAGTATGCTTTAACATATTGTGATGTAGGCGTGACATTTTCTATGCTCACTGCAATCAACGGCACTTTTTTTGGCACAGACTTGCCTCTTCCCATTTCAGTTTGCAAATCGAGAAAATGCCCGACTAGTATGGGCTCCAGTCGAACTTCTGCAAAGTCGGTCTCGTTGATTTTAAGAAGATATTGGAGAAAAAACGCGTTTGAAGATTGAAAAAGTAGTTCATTATCATTAAATAAATTACATATATAACGTAATTACACCATATTATTGTCATCAAAACACAAATTGTATCTTGACAGTTAGATAATATATACATTTTACTTCGCAAACCTGCAAAGAAAAAAAAATCGGTTAGTTTGACCCTCAAAGAGCGCGCCCCTAGCGGATAACGCCTAAAAACGAACATGGATGATGAGCCAGCAAACATTTTCGTGAAATATCGGTTATTTCTTCACAAAAAAGTAAGGTCTCCCTTTGCCCCAAATTTGATACTGAATTTTTGTCTAGCTCACGGACTATTAAGGTTACAATTTAAACATTTGTCAGATTTAACTAATACAGCGGAACACACGTTTATATATTTATATTATCACCAAACATTGTCTTGAATGTCAATTTGTAATTTTATTTTCAAAAACGCCAACAGCTGTGATAAAAAAAAGAAGTCAAGTGCACTGCCGTCTACTGTTTCACACTCGACGGTTGATTAGGAATGGCAGGCTTGACAACACACGTCATCATATATCGATCCATGTATTTTTGATTGTGTTTCGCAGAGGGACAGTGCAGAGGGACATTGCGGGTACTTTTCCCGTTTATCGTCATGGCTCGCAAACAAACATTGAAGCAGCTTGTAGAGGGCTCACCAAGTGGCTTAAGCACTCAAGAAAGTACTCCAATGAAACGGTTGATAAGGATTGACTGGCTTGGCAAGTGATAGCAAGCTCATTGGTGATGGAACATCGGAAACACAATGCAAAACATCGCTGGTTTCTTCAAATTTTCAGATTTCACTCCAGATTTCGAGTCCACGTGATGCGATCCTCAAAACCGAAATAATATTTTAATTATATACTTTGATTTGTCTGTGACAGGTCAGCGTGGAAAATCACCAAGGCTTTTTCAGTAGGCCAAATTTTTTTTTTTTTAAAGGCAAATTAAGACCCCTGCGAGGAAGAGCAGATGAGCAAGGAGCTACATATATACATATATATATATATATATATATATATATATATATATGGTGTCCCAAAAGTCTCCATACATTGGGAAAATTAACACTTTTAGCAAAATGTAACTTTATTTACAAAACGTTCTCTACATGTTTGCCATTTCTTTGTAAACACACATGAAGTCGTCTCTCCCACTCATGGTGAACTCGTGTCAACACATCTGGCGTTATGCAATTCCACTTCAAATGCGTTCCTTTAAATGATCCATGTTCTGAATCTTGTCGTGTGTGATGTGCTTGCCATGCTTCCTGTTAAAGTCGATTGCAACCTTGCGACAGATTCCCGAAACAGCCATGAGAATGATTTCAATATGTTCTTCTTTTGACAAAGGCATTCTTGAAGGGAATCTGAAAAAAGAGAAGATATAAGCTATGTATGAAGAATTTCGGGAGACATTTTGCTGAAAGTGTTAATTTTCCCGATGTATGGAGACTTTTGGGACACCCTGCACAATGGGAGCATGTGCCTCAGTGCGTCGCTGCATTCACTTTCCGCCGACACTCCAGGAGCTTCCGTTTGGCCATCCCCAAGGCAGATGCCTGACCCATCCCCATCTCTTAGGGAAAGGATATTCCAGGCACCCACTGGAAGGGACGGCCTCAGGTTAACCCAAGAAGACTACCGTCTGGTGGACGACACCTTAGCACCAACCTGCCACACACCACACCAACCCTCAGCACCAGAAGAGAAGAGAAGTGTTTTACGGTGGCCGGAGTACAAATCCTGCCACCAACCTCTTAGGAAAGGTAACCCACTGTAGAAGGACGTCCACAGACGCAGTGGGGCACCAGATATGGATGGCCGTTGGCTCACAAGGAGCTCCTCTACCCTTTAATAGGTTTTGTTTTTCGTCCTGCTGGGTGTCCATATCAATAAACCCTCCTCACCAGGAGGACATGGTTGGGGGAGCCGGTCTAGTCACCGACTCTCGACCATGAGCAGATTAGTACAGGTTTTACATGATACCTGCAGCAAGTCACAGATCTGATCTGGCCTAACCTGACAATCTGGGTTGGGTGCAACCGTATTGGCCAGGCTGCTCTGTACCACCTATCTGTGACTTGATAGAGGGATCGCTATGGCTCATTCACCAAGGGTCTGACCAAGGATGAAGCCTTGATGAAGGATATAATTAAATAATGCTGCTAATTATCTTCAAAAGGGGTGTATAAATTAACCCCAACAACAAATTTTCATTCATGCACTCCCTTGGAGTTTCCTTTGGAATGCATGCAAAGTTTGGGGTTGAAAGGTTTCATGGTTTTGGAGTTATGGAGGAGACACACTGACATTTATTATTATAGATTATCGATTGATTACCATGCAAGATAACCACTGATACAGTGAATTCCAGGAAATGTTTGAATTGTTGGCCATTAACTTGCAGGCACTTTTCGATTCTACGTACATATGATGTTTGGACATTTCTTAGCAAGCGACATTCATTCTCTCACCTTTTGTTAATTTTGCTCCCATCACTTATCTAGAAAGAAAGGTGCAATTAATTTTTGGACCATCCTGTATACCGTAACTGGAGTATTTTGCATTTTGTTTAAAGGAAGACTTCTTCAGACCATCCAAGGCCTCCATGCTCTCACAAACAAAGCTTTTACGCAGCACAACATAATGATCATGATTGTGTGGTGTAATGTACAGCACCGTGAATTAAAAACGCTGAAATGATGGAGCCATCACAGCTCTGGCAAAGATTACATATCACCAGCATACCAGAGTGCAGTCCACTCGTACATGTCCAGCAAACATTATGAGGACTAGATTTGATGTAGAAAGATGCAGTTCCTTTTATCTGTGACATGTCACAGGTTTACAAGAGGTCCGCTGTGGTTGTTGTTGTTGTTGTTGTTGTTGGGGGTCGATTTTTGAAATGTGCACCCATTGGTCGGACAGCTGCCGGACTACACCCGCATTGGTTGTTTGACTCCATCCACCATGGCACCGGTCAAAATAATATGGCCGCCATCTTGGTTTTCTGGTTGATCTAAGACATCAGGCCTGTAGGCCTCTGCTGATTATACACTACCTGGGTTTGTTATGTCAGATTTCCATCGGCCTTGTTTGGGTTGAGTGTTACGATGAGGGATCCTGAAAAAAATTGTGAGTAATCAATTTTGTGTCGCAGGTTGTTTTTTTAAATCAGGGACAACAGTTCAAATATGTGAAGATTGACAATTCAAGGTCTCAAGCCTACTGACCTCCAGTTGGCAAAGGAAGCACGATTCGCTAATTCCAGCTACACATGCTTTTGTATAACCTCTGTCGATGTTGAAAAAGACTATCTTCTTATTTAATGGCTTCAATTATTCCTGCGTTCTGGTGGGGTTGGCCGGGGGAAGGTTTTGGCCCAAGTCGTTCACGAACCTGCAAGTCAGGCCTGACACTTGACTAAATAGTTGTGGCAGGAATTTGTAGTCTGTTCAGGGCACCAGCAATAGATCACCTACTCTTCACGAAGGACACCATGGAGGTTTTTAACGTCCACCAACTCATATCAGCAGACTGAATACCCAGTTTAACGTCCATCCAAGGGATGACACACACATCAATGAATCACCCTGCCTGTGAAACACTGGGATGACAGTTTAATTAGAGCTGGGTCAGGATTCAAACTCAGGCTAGACAGCTAGCCTGAGTGTGAGTGTGTGCCTCTCATCCATCCTGCCTGCCCTGCAATAAACTCTTTATACCTATCAGTAATGTTTCTGAGAATTTATTTTGTGATGAAACGACTTCGAATCGTTTTTCTTGATATAATACTCTGGCGTTTTGTCTGTCCACCCATATCAATGTTAAAATGGACCAATTAAGGCTATTACAGTGTAACTGAACACCAATAGCTGCTAATTGTTTTTTACAATGAGGTTATTTAATTGCACGAAGAGGAAGCTTGGTCCAACCCATCCATTCTGTGGAGGTATACCTGCTTATGAAATATAATAGTAATAATACGACGAGAACTACGTTGTCGATGGCACACCATCGCATATTCCCACGCGCACTGCTTTGTCCCATTAACGCTAGGTGAAATTTTATCTTGCAAAATGGATTGACTATTCTTTTCTATTTGATGTGCTTTATGACCAAAGACTTACTATGTTTACTAAATCAGAAGTCATTGCAAGCATGTCAACATTTCATGAAACATTAATTTAACACTGTCCAGCAATATAGAACTGTGCATCAATTTAATCATAGGAATGAACTGTGTATAATATAAATTATAATTATTCATAATCAATTAGATAAATACGGTAAAACCTGTGACTGTTTGTCACTCATGGGGGCCACATAAGTAAGTTCTTTATAAAAAAATTTACCACGTACAATGGTAAATACACTTTAAAATTACTTTCAGGATACACTTTTGAGTTTGCCATATCAATGGATTTTTTATAAGCAGGTCTTTTATGAACAGATTTTACTTGGATTTATTGTAAAGATGAGAAACTGGAGTACATAGATTTTACTGTTAAATATGTATAAAAAATACTTACTATATACAAATATATACATATGTACAACAAACTTTTTCATATTACTGTGTTGATTGACTTGGCACCAGAAGCTGCTGACCATTGTGTGCAGCAGGGAAGATGCAGGCATAATGGATTCCCCAAGTGTGATGAAGGTAAAATTTCCCTTCCAAAAGAATTCCATCAAAGGGTGGGTCTTGTGGGTGTATCTGCAGTTTCTGTAACTTGATCCACTGCCAATTATTAGTTCCATAGGGATAGTGTTCCGTGAATTCCCAAATATCAGTATCAAAGTACGTGGTAGTGGCAAGCAGCTCTACTTCAGTTGCCCACTGCCGCAAACGTCTCATTTTCTTGACATGACTCTTCATTCCATGTATTCCTTGGCCAAGCCAATCAATGAATGTATGTAAATGTGTCTCCTCAAAGTTACATATAACTTGTCTTATACGATGATGATATGTGTCTGTTCCAAGCAATTGTTTAGATATGGCTCGGAAGAAGCAATTTCCATCTGGTTCAGTTGCAACTATGAGACACTGACAGGTATGTTGCTGTAAATTTTGTAGGTAGCCCCTATATCTGACATCAAATATCTCATGGTTGACTATTGGATCATTTTGCACTGTAACATTCAGTGTTTCAGCAACAACAGCGGAGTCATGTGGTGTTGGTAGGGTAAAATTTCTGATGAATTCTCTGTCCTGTCTCTTTGTTCCTGTTATTTCTAGATCATTATTGTTTTCATCTACTGTCGTCTTTCTTCGTTGATGCTCAAGCAAGGA
>CM068952.1:128196099-128210772 GCA_035128595.1 Eptatretus atami | reverse complement strand
ATGATGGTTCTCTGGCAACTTTGAGAAATGAAATGACTGAACTCATGCTCACTGTGAGCATTCTGCATCATCCGACATACAGGATGACCTTCAGAATGTAGTCACCATTCCTTGTAATGAACAAAAGTCAAGATGTTCAAACCTTGAAGAACATTCTGGCCTTGTTACGCATCTAAATGGTCATTCCCAGTCAGCACTGGCTGCAGCTAACGAGGTTTTCTCTGATGCAGAGAACAAAAAATGACCATCGTTCACGTTCTCAGTTCCACATTGACTGATCTGATATGGTTAAGACTCTGTGCCCCGGACTTGGATTTCAATTTGACCCAGTGCCAAGAATCTCCATAGTGGTTAACTAGTGGGAAGAGCGTCTCCAAAGGCGGCGTTCCACAATGTCCCAAGGTGCCCCAGGCTGCACTTTCTACTCCAGAGGAGATTCAGAGAATGATAGTGAGAAGATGCGAAATCAACAAACCAGAGTGATCCTAAGTGAATGTAATTAATCAGTGGACTGATTACTGGCCACATTAATGAGTGACTCAAAAAATCAAGCCATGGAAATTTGAAAAGTCTTGAAAAACAATGTAATGAAATTTTTCCCTTTCATGAATGGCAAAACATTACTGTTGAGACTAGTTTGCAGATATTAACTAGCCAAATAAATCAATTTGACCAGTATTATGTTTCCCGAACAACTAATTAACTAGATAAAATTGAGCTTTCTAATGACTAGTCCACTCGAACATTTTGAGTACTGTGACATCCTGGGAACCTACATAGTAGAATGAATGAGTGTGAAGGCTGTCCGTGTTTTTTAACTAGTATGATGTAGCCTAGTACATTCAACAAGTTTGAAACCTGATGTTTCATGAAATGTTTAATTAGATGCATTAGATAGCAGAGATAATACTTGAACATAGTAATTAATTTGGTAATTACACTGTGTGACATTCCAAATCAAATGATCAGGAGTTACGGAATGATGAAAAAAGGACACTCCTGAGATATTTGGAAAGCTTGATTTCTAGTATGTGTATATTTTGTTGACATTTTAATACTAGTCCAGTTAATATTATTTTTAAGAAAATGTCAAGAGATACAGTCTTACATAATGTAAGGCGTTACAAGACTAATTTAAATTTATCATGTCATACAGTTATGACTCAGGTATATATAAATCATTGTAATTTGAATGTGTAGAAATTCCACTGGTTTGCTTGTTTAGATATTAGAACATTTTTATGTTTAGAAACTATAAGGATATGAATTTATACTAGGCTCATATAATGTCAAGAAATGGCAAGAGCCAAAGCCAGCATAAAAACATGTTGACTTGAGATCCCTAAAGTTACAATTGTATTGTGATAACATACATATTTTTTGGTTTTGTTTGATGATTACACAAGTTAAAAAAATATCAGAACGACAAATGCTCCAGGTCTTTGAATTTTATTGAATATAACATATTTGACCTAGGTAATTATGTATTTCCATATTATTACATCAATGTAATTATATCATTCCAAACGATTTTGAAATATGCCATTTGACCATCAAGCGAATCTCAACCAGTAAAAATGTTTTTTATATATAAACTTGGCATTAATCTTTATACTTGACTCTAGAAAAGTTATTAATTTGATATATCAATGCAAAATCTCACACAATCTTAAAAAAAAGAAAATAATAAAAATCACCTATTTTCAATTGTGCAAGTAACAATGTCTGGTGTGCAAGTGATAATTGACACATGAACTTGGCGCCAATTGTGCAAAGTGATTTTTTTCATTGAAGTTTCTATCCTTGAATATTTGTATACATATATAATATATATATATATATATATAATTATATAATATGTCTAGAGCAAGTTTAAAAAGACTGTTGATCCAGGTAGTTCATTTGCTGTGGTAAGCTAAATTTGTGTTGTTTGAACAAACTTCGATATGCATGAGAGGCTCGATCGGTAATTCTAAACCCTGGAGCACTCCTAAACAATAGATGATGAAGTTTGTTATGAAACTTGACATTGGTTGGCTCATGGTGTATATGCGAGATGAAAACATGGAGCGAAGAAACAAATGCTTGTATCGTTCAACCCAAATGGTGGGTGACTCCCGAACTTGAGAGAAGAACGTAGACAGTTTATTGTAAAAAAACTGATCGTGTGCTTGGTCTACAAATTTGAAACAGCATTCTTTGAACACCTTTATTTATTATGATTTATTTTGTTATACAAATCCGAGGAATCGTGGAGAGCCCAAACAGAATGGATAATGACATAAACCAACAAAAGTAACATAGTGGAGAAAGGCCAAAGTAGTGGAGAGATGATGGTGGACCAAGATGGATACAGTTGCAAAACGTTCAGTGAAGGAAAACTGGAAGTTTGGAAGGAGGTGGGCTGTTAGTTGTGTGAAGGGGTGGGGGTGTGGGGGTTAACGACGTTAGAAAATAATTCATGTTTTATTGGGATCAGGGATGATATGAGATGGTGGTGACATTGTCTGAAAGACCTGGAGGGACAGAATGCCATTGTCAGAAAATGTGGAAGTTGGTTCCACGGCGAGGAAAAAGGGGAACATAATGAGTGAAGGTGAGCAGTGATCTCTGGATTTTTGGGACTTTCACAAGAAGAGGGTTGCTGTTGGACCGGGTGATCTTTGGCTAGACACCTGGGGGAACAGAGCACAGAGAGGGCAGAGGTGAAAAGACGCAGAAAGAGGTGGTGAAAGACAGTGAACCACCTAACCTGTCTGTTGATGGTAAAGTGATTAAGGCCCATGACTGTCACTTCATATTGTCGGAGATTTCAATAATCTTGAATAGGCCTGGTTTCCAGGGCATCATAGCTGTATGTAACATGAAAGTGTGATCCAGGGCAAGCCTAGGGAGAAGAGCAGGTAACCAATCAAGTTGCTAAAATGAGGATCTGAAGGTGGATAAGAGTCTACGTACTCCAAGAAGCATGTTGCATATGAAGGACGCCCAGTGGTTTTGGCAGATCTAAACTTAGAAGTTGGTTGCCCATTAACGATCAATGGCTCAAATAACTTCTAAAAGCATGCAAGCTGTTGGTTCTTGCAAGACAGGTAACAAATATGCTGCAGGACTCAAAGGAGTCAATTTCTCCTGGTGAATGGCAAACAAAGAAAACCCATGGAACAAACATGAACAAGAAAAAAAAAAATCCATTGTGAACGATGTAAAAATGAGAAAATTGTAAACAAATTTTTTTTTGTCATGGAGACTTTGGAGAACTTAAGAAATATCTCTCTGTGGTGTCGTCTGACCAAAAACAGGTCAATGCTGCCTTAAGTTTCCATGCTCCATACGGGAAGAACTAACACAAGTCAATTGCGCCTTTGTCCTTCTCAAGGGGTAGTCAGGTCAAATTTGGAACTTGGCCAGAATTCATTTGTCTGTAATGAAAGACACATAACTCACCGTGCTCTTCACGAGAACACCATGGGAAGATTGCCTTACTGGCAAAAATTAAGAGCATACAAGAACACCTAGCTTACATCCATTTGAGGCAAGAAATGATAGAGTTACAAAAATGCTTTAAGGACCAGGCCTTAAGTTTTGGTTTGAAAACAAAACTGGTGTCATGTAGAAATCCTTTCAAACAAGGTATTTCAAGAAATAATAAAAGAAGGCTCTAATCATTTATGAACCCCACCAAATTGGCATTATCATGCTCTCTTTTGTTTTGCCGCTACAGCAATGTCCATACTCTTTTTAGTGACACAATTCATACCACTGGGCCAATTGCCCTGTAATTTTGCTGTTACACAATTAAATGTAACACATGTAGATCACTCAAAATATAAAAAAAATTTCAAATTTATATCAAATCGATGTAAAACAAACAGTTTTTTTTTCTGAAGGCGGCATACATTCGGGGTGCTCTCCCTCGGTGGGAGAGGGGCAAGAAGCCTTTACTTTATGGCCCTGTCTCATTGAAGGCAAAAGTCTTTGTCAAGGTAATCAAGCAATTTGCATTTTAGTATTTATATTGCCGTATGACAAGAATAATAAATTAATATCTAAAAGGGTCACAAGTCAGCCACAGGATACACTGATTGCAAGTGTCCATTGCACGACCTGTATGACCCCAAACAACGGAAAATGAGGCCATTTGCCCGCCATTGCTGCGTGGTAACTCCCAGGTTAATATTTGCTACATCTTTAACTTCAATCATTCTGATGGTTTAACGAAAAGTCTAAATAACTGATCTTGATTGGGTCCCACCCAACTTGTAATTCATAGCAGAACAATTATAAAAATGTTTTTTTTTAATAGTAAATAAAGTAAAAGTATAAGTATTTATAAAAAGTGTTTTATATATTTATAGTAATTTTATAAAAAGTAAAAAAAAATACAAAAGTATACAGTACTATTTTGCTCGTGGAAGCTGATTTGATCAGCCTCGATGGAACAGGTAGAACAAACGGATGAAAATTCAAGCGGGTACATTGAATTTGAGGTAATGCCATCCGCGCGCAGGAGAAGGATAAGCTGACGTTTTAGGTATTATCGAATTCCTGGAGTAAAGGAGCAAACGAAAGGGTAATGCCTGAACATGTCAGTTTCCCCTTGCTCCCAACTCCCAAAAATTAGGTATCCCTCAATCAACATTCTGTTACTTTCAATCCATTAACGGTACTTTAGACGAGGGAAAGCCATTGTAATAGAAGGCTTAATTGGGTTTTGAAGGAAAGTTTTTGAAAGGAAACTTTTTACATAGAATTGAATGGAATTGAAAGTGAATTAAATGGGTTTGCATTCAAGGTATTATTGGACGAGCACAGTGGTGTCATTCCTCAGAAAATCGGAAACTTTCTAGAGACAATTTATTACATTACGGATATAAAAGCCAATTGATAAGGAACATAATTTCAGAGTGAGTGATGTAGAGTTGATTAGGGGAAGGCTCCAAAAAATGTATGGAATACAACTGGGACATTAAAATTTTTCTTTAACAACACTGCAATTGGGAGATTTTGAATATCAAATGGAAGTCTCCCTTTTCTTCGCTGTTGAGGCACTGACCAGTCGAGTATGGGCCACCCCTATTGTTTCTTGTCTGGGGTTGTTATTAGTACTAGCAGGGCCCAGGGAGAGAGTTTCCGCAGAAAAACCTATCCTTTATTGTGGCCATACTTTTGTGACATTTTTTCTCAAGCCGATAATTTTGTTTTTTCTAGTTTCCAATGTTGAATGTAACTTACATCATTCCTTTCTCGTTGTATTCATGTTGATTATTTTTTACTGAACTACAAAAATTGTTTATATCGCTGTAACAGTACTTTCTTTTCGTCACGTTTTGCTGCTTGCTCTCTCATAATGTCGCAGGAGTGGCCAGCCCACAATACCCCACTCCCCAGTACCTCCAATTGTGGTGCAGGTGGTTAACACTGACATGCGCCCCGGGACCGTATTAATAAGGAGGTAGACACGTTGATCCTCGAGAATTTTAAAACATGTTCTCGAAGGGAATGGTGAAGGGCGAAGGGTGGAGGAGCACGGGGAATAGAAACGGACTGGCATAGAGGGTTATCGTGATCCCACTAGAAATACACCGA
Source organism: Eptatretus atami (assembly GCA_035128595.1). Classification (NCBI taxonomy): domain Eukaryota; kingdom Metazoa; phylum Chordata; class Myxini; order Myxiniformes; family Myxinidae; genus Eptatretus; species Eptatretus atami. Next base: position 128,205,183 of record CM068952.1, on the reverse strand, counting down.
CAGTTTCTCTTAAAATGAACACTTTAATGAACACATATGCAAAGGACGCTAATAAGATGATAATATTGAAATAAATAAATCTACAGTCGAAGCCCTCCTCAACAGACTCAAATACAGACTAATGGGGTAAACAAAATAAAAAGAATAACCCCCTCTTTCAAACTATTCTTGTATTAGCTTGGCCAGAAGCTGGTCCCTATTGGAAACTTCTAACTTGGTGTCACACCAGCATCACCGCAGCGCAAATGGCTCTACTCGACACAAAACGTAATGCCAGCAATCCAACGAGCGGCACCACCAGCCTCAGACGTGTAGCTGCTTCGTGCCTTGGATGCACTCAACCGACCCGCAATGACATACACGAAGGCTCCGGGGTCTGTCTCTCACGACCAAACCAAGAGCTAAAAAGCCAGCAATCTTTCTTCGTCATGCGCTCACCTGAACTCTCCTCCTCCTCCCTCTCAACATTCCTCTTCCCTGCCTCTCAAAAATGTGCCAGCTTTGAACTTCCGCCTCCGATTCTCTTCCGAATTCAACTCTGCCTCGGCATTCCTCAAAATGACCTTGTCAGTGCGTTTTGCCGATCTCTGCGTCCTATACAGTAGTCGAAAGCCTCCCCAATGCGCAACCAACCTTTTTCTCTTAAAATGCGCAACTGCTCCTCTCGATCACCCTATATCCTCCGTCTCCAGGGGTTGGCCTGCTTCGCATCCAAACCAGGAAGGTGGGGCTTCTGCCTGTTTTTGTGGTTTCAGGCCATATGTTCCCCACCTTGTATTGCCGAGCTTGAAATATAGAAACGTAAGGCAAAAATTCAACAGAGGGCAATACATACTGGGGAACTTAATTCTTACTCCCTAGGCTATTAACACTGCCCAACCCTCGTGTCCGTGACATGTAAAACTTAGGCTCACAGGTTCCCTACTTCTCCTACTTTTGAAGCCTTCTACAACGTCCACGACCAAGCATATCTACACAATGCTATCATTCCCCATTAAATTCCTTCCATTCTACACTCCAACCATAACAATAATTGTTTTTGGGCCACACAATCTTGTGACATAAAGGACAACATCAATATGATTAACAGGTATGTGCCAGTGTCCTTTCTTATTATCTTCTTTCACAGAAATTCACATATGTGGCTATCATATAACCTTCGCAAAGGCCTACATTTTCCAGACACATACTGTATATTACTGTAAGCGTACATTTCCTTCATCTGGTAAACGTCCCAGTCTACTGCCTCTGAGATCAACCGCTTGTGTGTATATTCCGTCTCTGATGCGCTGATTCTAGGTGCGCCCGAGTGTCAGAGTAACTGGAATACCTGGGTGCGTCGATTTTCAGGCGCACCGATCATCGAAATGGTCAAAGTGGACGAGCCAATCGAGGTGTCTTACGTCTTCGAGTACAGGTGTCAGCTGACCAGCAAAGATGCTCACTACTCCGCTACGAGCCTGAGGTTCGATGTACAAGTCTTTGTGCACTCACTGCACAACCAGCCAGAGTTCACATGACAACAAACAAAGAAATACTTCTTGACTGAGCTTTGAAGAACTTTCACTTATTTGAGAATAACAATGGAATTAGTGCAACGAAAGGGTGCAATCTCTCGTGCATGAAGCATCAGCTCCATTTTATTACTTAACCATGTGACAAAATCCGACCAATCAGCCGTGCATTGTAAACAGAGGGAACATTCCATTATTATAGAATAGGTGTAAGATAAGTCAGTCTACTTATTAAAGACAAAAATAGGATAATTCTCCCTATGTCAGCATCTCCCACCCCCTCTTTAAAGAAGAAGTTATCACCAAACGACAAACAAGAAAAAAAACCCAACAGCAGGTTAATCACCTCAATCCGTAGCTATAGCGCTGGGTGATCTTTCTATACCACCCAGATCAATCTTGCAATAGTTGTTTACTTGTTTCCGGGTCAGGTCCGGTATGTCATCCTGCTCGAAATGTCGGTTGCGGTTGGCAGGTGCACACAGTGGTGTGTGACCACTGCATCAGTGGGTCAACTTGGTCCAGGTGCTGGTTGCGGTCGGGGCAGCTCCAGCCTGGGATCCGTGGAACCAGCAGTTCTGGTTCATACTGGCAGTTCACCAAGTAAGCTTTCAACTGGTGCGTCTATGCAACTGTTGTAGACTGTGTGCGACTTTACAAGCAAGGTGCCAGCTTGGAACCAACGATGCTCACTGGCAAGGCACTTCTTAAACATCTCGCTTTATAATATGACTGCATTACTCCACTTTACCTTATGGGCATGATGTGGGCTGAGGTCTGGGTGTTCAAATCCCATGCTCGAGCAAATTTGCTGAAATTCCCCAAAATCAAAACTGATTGCCATTGTCCCGCACACAACCAGTGTCCAAGGGATGCTGTTGCCGTGAAAAATTCAGCCAACATTAATCATGGCAGAGAAGTCATGCCAGTCAGCTTTCTGACTTCATGTAGTTGTAGCAGTAGTCGCACATCATAACCAGTAGTTGGTGTCCTAGATGTCACAATATATGTCTATACCGACCTTGGACCACCGGCCAGTCGCCCCACCGCGTTCTGTATGATGGGCTTGGTTCGCTGTAGGCCAGGCACGTTTTTCAGTTTAGGCACATATCCCCATGTGTTTGCTCATCTCGTGCCAAAAAACGCACTCGTCGCCATTCCTCTGCAGCCAGGATTCTTGGCCACATGAGACTTGGTGAGCACACTCCATTATTTATTTTATCCTTAATGCTGGTATGAACCACATCCACATTGTACTGTTGCAGCGAAGCATCATCGCTGGCAGTCATTGCAGATGCAGTTTGAGCAGCTTCGCTAAAAAATGTTTTGCAGTGGCATGTCATCGTCTTTTGGTATCTTTTTTCGTACCCATAACATGTAGACATGACAGCGTTCACACCACAAACAATAGTGAGAGAGTTCCTTCTCAATCTAATCGTACGCGTGCTCTGCATCTAAATGAGAGGACGTGAGTTACCTAGCAGGATGGCGTTTTGCAGCAGCAATGGTTCCCTGGTCCTGTGCTTGAATGTGTCCCACTGGAATGGGTGAATCAATCCTCCAAGCACAGTAATGCAGAACGCGGTCCTCAAGGAATTGTCTGCTAACTCCAGCAAAAGCGCTTTTTTTTTGCCAGTTCGCCCCAGGTTTCAAGCAATGTTTTTCTGAGTTAGCTCCCTGAGAGGCATTGTCATTCAGACAAGTGAGGCAAGAACTTTCCAGGTACTTGGACAAGCCCCAGAAAGCTTTCTAACACTGCCACAATCCTGAGGAAAAGCGTTGCAGACTACCCTCAGTAGTATGTGTACAACGAAAGGTCACTTCTGTACCGCACAACAGCTGCACAGTACTGTAAAACTGCCTGGTTAGATTCGTGAAGAATGCGGAATGCTTTCCCAGGTTCCTCCTTAATGACTTCATCTTTGCTTTTTGTTTGTTTGGGTTCCCTTCTGATTACTCCATCAGGACTGTACCTATTTGGTCTTCATTTGAATTTGAATTGAATTTATTTTAATCCCAATTCTAATCAATTGAATAATAATAACAAAACGTTATGGTTCAGGATGCAAGGGTCCAATCAAAGCCGGGTCGTCCTGGTACCGCGTCATCACTGGTCCAGAAGTTATAAAGTAGCAGTTTGAATTATTCTCTTTTTAAATTATGTATCACACAGTGCAAAACGCACAAAAAAATACAAACAACACAAAACTACACAAACACCAACAGCAATCAAGTCCTGCGATGGTCTGCAACTCTGATTGCTTTTTTCTTTTTCTGGTTTTTGTTTTTAATTAATGAGTCAGGTCCGAAGTTCAAATCTAGGTGAACTTTAACCTTTATTGCTGGTGTTCCGTTTAAAACTCCAGGCAGTGTATGCCTATTGATATCATCCATTAGTGGTCTTTTTTCAGCAAAATAAAATTAGTATCCAGCTTCATAAAAATATATGACACAAGAAAAAATAACTCATGGAGTGGAATCAGGTTTAATTGTTTGGAAGCAACATTTTTTTTTCTCAATAATGACCAGAAGCTTGGGTGGAACAATTAGAGTGTCCGCTCTAATCTGGGAATCAGTGGTTCAAATCCAGCCAAGTCATACCAAAGACTTTAAAAATGGTACCTGGATGCGTCCTTGTTTTGAATCAGCATAAAAAGCCTGGAGCACAGATAAGCAATCCTAGGTTGGGCAATCAATAGCGCAGGCTTTGATTGCTTAAATGAGTCATGGCATCTGTGTTGAAGTCTTTTTGAGGAAAGTCCACATGCAATCGTGCATTTCTGATTTTGTCATTGCAGGAATTAGATGGCGCTTGTAAACATCCAGTATATTGGTAAGTGCAAGGACTTGCCAGTGATTTGTTTATCTCACTTTAAGCTAGGCAAATGCTGTCAAAGCTTTGATATGTATAGATAATAAAGTGCAGAACTACCCTTACGTTCATTGCGTGGAATGTGTATTATCTGCTTTTTCTGGAAGACAAGTGATTAAATTAATTATCGCTATTTGACAAGATTGGCTGATGGTGTTTAAAATACACATCGTGGGTCCGAAGTTATCAACGAGGTTGAACTTTAACCTTTATCTGCTGGGTGTTCCCTTTACACTGCCAAGGCAGTGTAATCCTATTAGTATATAAAACTAGTAAAAGTACCTGTCCATTGTGATGGGAAAGTTTAAGTAATCTATCAATTTAAATTATTTAATGGGTTTAAAAGGTAATTGTGTTTGCATTCCTCGTTTTAACTCAAGAGCCAACGCTCTGATCTAACTGCCCACCGCAAAGAATGATCGGTGGTAACAGCAGGCGGCAGAGATTGGATTTGTCTAAAAAGGGGAAATATAGCTATTTTCAATTGTGTGTTACCTCCATGAAGATCCTGCTTAAATCTATTAATCCTGATGTTCAGTTGATTTTTAGAGATTACTAGAAGGGACAATAAAGTGACTGACTATATTGCCATCAGAAAATGTAAATGAGAATGCAAAGACCAATCAGCAGTTTTTCCAAATAGAGCATGGGAAAGTGGCTGCTGTAAATGGGAGACAGAGAAACCTGGACAGACATACATACCATACATAAATATTAGTAATAGTATATATATATAATAATGTAAAAATTATCACAAAAAATAAATATATAATATTTAAAATTTTGACAACATACTGTTATACAATTCGTACAGTATAGCACTACCGTCCAAAAGTTTTAGAACATTCCCCATTTTTTACAGTTTTTACTGAAATTTATAGCAGTTCAAGTCAGTGAATAACCTGAAATGGTACCAAAGCTAAGCAGTAAACTGTCCAGAGGTAAAAAAAAAGTTTGTTACCAAAAACTGAAAAAAATGTAAATTTCAGAGTTGGTAAAAAAGGCCCTTTTGTGGGAACAAGTAATGGTAGCCAACTGCAGCTGTTCTTGCAGCAATGGAATAAAATTAAGCCTTGAGAAGTTGATGCAAACAATTTCAACAGGTGTCCCAACTTTTTTGATTTAGTTACAAACCCTTCTGCTGGATAAAAGCGTGTTGGAACAGACTGTTGCTACACCTCTGAAGCATTATTTGGACAATATTTCACTCCAGGAAGTAGTATATTGCTATATAATGTGAGGAAAAGACAATTAACAAAGGACACAGACAGACCATTATAACAAAAGATAGGTCTTTCTTAGAAGAATTGCAAAGAGCCAAGGTGTCAGCGAGTACAGTTCCCTAACCATCAAAAGGCACCTGGAAAACTGGAGGAAACTCTGACAGGAAAGGTCTTGTAGACGCAAGAGCCACAACACAATCAGAGACAAGTTCTGAGAGTCAACAGCTTCGATGATAAGGCGGCTCACAGGACAAGCTTCAAAGCACAGTTTAACACTGGTTCGGAGTAAGGAAGTCTGATTTCCGAACTGTGAAGAGAAGACTTCAGGCTCCAGGTTTGACAGGTCGAAGTGGCAGGAAGAAAGCCATTGCTAAGAGGGCAAATAAGAAAAAGAGGCTTGCCTGGGCCGTGAAGCACTGCTAGGGTACTACTGAACAACTGGATAGAAGGTCTATGGAACGATGAATCAATTTTAATCTTCGTTCATTCATGCAGGGTTTTTGTACCCGTCGAGTAAGGCAAAAAGATGGTTCCTCATGTGTTGACCCAAACTGTCAAGCTATGGAGGAGGAAGCGTGAATTAATCTGGGGCTCTTTTTTCTGGATCCAGAGTCGGCGACTTGCACAGAGTGACTGGCAACCCTGACCAAAAGGGCTACCAAAGCATTTGGCAGTGCTCATGCAATACCCTCTCGTCTAGCGCCTAGTTGGTCAAGGGGTATCCCTACAGCAAAATAAATGAGCAAAAACAATACCTCCAGGCTATGTCAGCTACCTTAGAAGAAAAGAGAAAGATGTAGGCTTCAAGTCCATGGAATGGCCAGCAATCTCCAGACTAAACCCCATGAGCTGGTTTAGGATGAACTGGACAAGAGCAGAAGCAAAGCAACCTACAAGTGCAACACATTTGTGGGAACTTCTGGAACAGTGTTGGGAAACTTTCTGAAACAAATGATTGTGTTTTCCATTGAAGAAAAGAATGGCCACGGAGTATGTTCGCTGTTATGTCTGCACAAGTGGCTACTTTGATGAGTCAAAAATTTAGATTTAATTTTTTCACAAAACTATTTCCATGATTTCTTTTTTATCTCAAAATGTTTATTGGTCTAAAATGCCTTAATCAGAGTAAATTGGAACATTAAACTGCTTAATTTCAGTAAAAATGGAAAAAGGGGGTGTTCTAAACTTTTGACGGGTTGTGTAATACATATAATATATAATATATATATAATATATATATATATATAATTATATATATATATATAATATATAGATAGATATATATATGAGTCAAAATTTGCTAATGCGTTACAAAATGCCTTCATGGAATTCAGTACGTTATAATTTTGCCTCTTTTTTGGAATACCTTGCCCGTCGATAATTCATTCCCCCACCCTTAGTATTACATATCGAGGACACGTCAAGTAATAAAGTGGCGCGGCATCGAAATTCCATCGTGCCCGAATTTACATATCTTGTTTCCGAAAAACGTTGATCCGATGCAAAGTTTGACGTCGGTAAAACGCATTTGCATACCCCTAGTAAAAGCCGTACTCACATACGTCTAAATTGGAATATTAATCGCTTTCCCCCAAGAATATGTTCAGAATCCTTTTGTTCTGCAACACGTTTGCCGGAAAGATCGAAGAATTGCTCGGACGTGAGCGATGTTCCTCAGGTTCAGCATGCGTAATATGTGTCCGTCACACAAAAAAAAAAAAAAGTTTCAACGGGGAGCATAAATTGAATGAATAAGCTTACGAAATTAGCTGCATTGCAATAAAGATATCATTATACATGTATTGCATCGTAATTGTAAGTATACCGACCTGCATGATCGCCTCTATTGATGGCCGAATCGTGCAAAACAACGCCGAACGAAACTGATGATGCAAGGTCTGTCCAATTTCTAACGCACGTGAAAGTGGTCGCAGTCAGTGAAACGAGGTACAACAGCAAGTGAATAGACGCTATAGACGTGTGCCTAGTGGGCACTGCACAAACAACAACGTCATTGTTTTCCGAGAAGAAGCCCGTAAGGCCCGTAGAATATCTCTGCTATTAATGTGAAAAAAGGAATGTTATCCCCTCAATATTTCGCTCAAACCTGACGCACCGTTAACCCACTTTTTGCAAACATTCTATATTTTCTTCGTTTTCCAGTGATGGAAGCGTTTATAATGAGTGAACCCAAAAATGTGTACAAATGATCCAGAAGTGACGAATTGGAATGGAATTAATTTGAATATGATTTTTCTGACCGGCGCTGTCAACCTTTTGTAAGCATTAAGCGAATTTCGAACCATATATAATATAAATATATATATATATAATATATAAATATATATATAGATATATATATATATATATTATATATATGGAATAAAAAAATCATATAAAAATAACTGTGTGTATATATATATATATTACACACACATATTTTTTTTTTCAGGTGCCCAAAAAGCCCCTTGGGATGTTAGCAATTAAATAACATTTCTCTGATGTTTTAAATATTTATGATTATTTTATACCAAAAGAAAAACTTACAAAAATGGAGATAAATTGCCTTATATGAAAAAGGATGCAGCTTTAGATGTCCTCCAATTTTCGGCCTTCGCAGAGACGGGCCTCTTCGACACATTTCCCATAACAGCGACAATAACTTGGCGCAGCCCTCGAATTTCTGCACAGATGTTGTCCTTGAGCTGCTGAATTGTATGGGGCCTTATGATGTATACACGCTCCTTTAGATAACTCCAAAAAACATAATCAGGAGGCGCAAATCAGGAGAACGTGATGCCAAGAAATTTCTGAATTTCGCGAAATTATTCGGTGGTCCATGCTCCTTTGGGGCTGAGAATAATTGATTGATAAATTAAAATAAATTGCACGATTTTTGGTTCTTTGTTCAGTTGTGAATTTTTCCACGGGTAATTTCCAAACAGAAATGTTATTTAATTCAAATCCTAGGTGAGTTTTGGACCACCCTGTGTTATATGTATAATATAATATATATATATATATAATATATATATAATATATATATATATATATATATATAATATAACATATACATAAATGAACATCCGACCATGCTCCCTCGAGCCAAAAACTGCTGCAGTAAAGCAACCAAGGGCCTACACAAGGTAAAGCGCTATGCTTAATCAAACATCTTACCAGATTCATCCACAAGCTAATATAAGACATTCACAATAGTACATGCATGAAACAATGCTACCACCCCTCAGCTGCCCCCGGGGAAAAACCAGGTTTTCATCGCTAATTGGCAAATATCAAGCGAACGCAGACAGCAATGCATAAACCAATGAGGCTCCCAAGCATGTACCACATGCAAATGTCAAAAGCAGTCAATTGACTGCTTTTTGACATTTGCGATGAACTTAACAGATGAACTTAAAGTGAATTAAGAAAGTATTAATGTAGTATTGGGTTTACAATTCTCTTGCATCACAAT
>CM068952.1:128171118-128182953 GCA_035128595.1 Eptatretus atami | reverse complement strand
CTTGAGCTGCTGAATTGTATGGGGCTTATTGATGTATACACGCTCCTTTAGATAACTCCAAAAAACATAATCAGGAGGCGTCAAATCAGGAGAACGTGATGGCCAAGAAATTTCTGAATTTCGCGAAATTATTCGGTGTCATGTCTTTGGGTGAGAATAATTGATTGATGAAATTTAAAATAAAATTCCACGATTTTGGTTCTTTGTTCAGTTGTGAATTTTTCCATGGGTAATTTCCAAACAGAATGTTATTTAATTTCTAAATCCCTAGGTGAGTTTTGGAACACCCTGTGTATATGTATATATATATATATATAATATATATATATATATATATATATATTCTATTATTATACTATATATATATATATATATATACATATACATATGAACACCGACCATGCTCCTCGAGCCAAAACTGCTGCATAAAGCAACCAAGAAGGCCTACACAAGGTAAGCGCTATGCTTTATCAAACTCTTCCCAGAGTTCATCCACAGCTATAAAGACATTCACAAATAGTACATGCATGATAATCCCAATGCTACACACCCCCTCAGCTGCCGGACAGGTTTCATCGCTAATTGGCAAATCATCAGCGACAGCGCAGACAGCAATGCATAACAATGAGGCTCCCAAGCATGTACCACATGCAAATGTCAAAAGCAGTCAATTGACTGCTTTTGACATTTGCAGATGAACTTAACAGATGAACTTAAAGTGAATTAAGATAGTATAATAGTTAGTATTGGGTTACATATCTCTTGCATACAATAACTGCATCGAGCTTGTGACCCAGTGACATCACCAAACTATTGGTATCTTCCTTTGAGATGCTTTGCCAAGCCTTTACTGCAGCCATTTTCAGTTGTTTGTTTTGGGGGGAGTTCTGACTGACTTTAGACTCCTCTTCAGCAAGAGAAATGCATGCTCCATTGGATTTAAATCAGGAGATTGACTTGCCCAGTCTAAAACCTTCCACTTTTTCCCTTAATTTACTCCTTGGTTGTGTTGGCTGTGTGTTTTGGGTCTTTGTCTTGCTGCTTGGAGAAGCACTACCCAATGAGGCATTTTCTTGCATATAGGCAGACAAAATATTTCTGTACACTGCCGAATTAATTCTGATGCTGCCATCATTAGTTACATCATCAATAATGATAAGTGAGCCAGTTCCAGAAGCAGCCATGCAAGCCCAAGCCATGACACTACCTCCACCATGCTTCACAGATGAGGTTTCACAGAGTATGCTTTGAATCATATGCAGTCCCTTCCTTTCTCCACACTTGCACCTTTCCATCGCTTTGTTGAAGGTATATCTTGCCCTAATTTCTCAATAAAATTTTGTTCCACAACTACACTGGTTCACCTCTGTATTTCTTGGCAAATTCTAATCTGGCCTTTCTATTTTTGATGCTGATGAGAGGTTTGCATCATGCGGTGCAGCCTTTGTAATTCTGCTGGCAAAGTCTTCTGCGAACGGTAGATTGATAAATTCACCCCTGCACTTTGGAGGTTGTTGGTGATACCACTGACAGTTATTTTCGGCTTTTTCTTCACAGCTCTAATGATTTTTCTGTCATCAAATGCAGTTGTTTTCCTTGGCCGACCTGGATGTTGTCTACTGCTCAGTAGACTAGTGGTTTATTTCCTTTTCAAGATATTCCAAATTGTTGTATTTGATATGTCCAATATTTGTGCTATCATTCTAATTAAATTATTCTGTTCTTTCAGCTTCCAACTTGCTTGCTTTGCTTTCATAGACAGTTCTCTGGTTGTCATGGTGGTTTATGCCTCCTGACTCCAAAGGCAGACTCGCAAGGCAAAAGTAGAGGCTAAAACCAAGACGAGACATTCACAGCTCTTTTGTGCAAACAAACAGTGCAACAAGCATCACCCGAGCCACTATAAACACCTGTCTGTCATTTGTTCTAATACTTATGCTTACATAATATGGGGGGATTGAAGATAAAATGTGCTGTTGTTCTACAAGGGTAAAACATATATGCATAAAAATACCAAGAAATATAAGCTGACCTTCTGTACTCTTGCCTCAAATTCATATTTTTATCTCAAATCCACATTTCTTGAGTATATATAGCAATAAAAACACATTTGACTTCACTGTTCCAATACTTGTGGAGGGCACTGTATATATATGTGTGTCTGAATCTTATGGAATCAAAAATGGCTTGGCCGATCTTCATCAAATTTTGCGTACTTGCTAGGGGTACGCAGGTTCAGGTGATGGGCACAAAATACCCCCCTCTCCCTCCCCATAAGTGTGGGGAGATGACATGCAATTTTCACCTGTACATGTGGAATAATACAAGTGGTTTAACCACTGATTTTTCAAATACAGTGCGAAAGCTTGACATCATATTTCACTCTTGGGGGGAGAGAGTATCACTGTGGCCAAAATGAGAGTTGATGGAAATTATTGTGATAAAAATAGAATACATGGGTCAATAAATGGGAAAAAGGTAAGAAGACAATTTTTTGGAATACAAAGTCGAGGCTCATGGAAGAGCTATATCAGAATATAATGGAACATAACAGCTAGAACACAGTGGAAAGCCAGGAACATACATAAATAGCATGGTGGGACAACAACGGAGAGGCACGTGGAGGAAGAATTGGTGAGAATAAGAAAGGGAGTAAAGGAGTGGGAGGAGAAAGAAGGGGGAAACAGTAGGTTGGTGGAAGAACATATGACGTGAACAACAGGCCTGGAGATTCAGATTCAGAAGAGCCTTCTTCCCCAAATAAAGAACACACTAAATGGGTGAGGAAAGAATTGTTGCTTAACTGGAATGATGTGTTCAGAGGGCAAGCTTAGTTGAACACACAGATAGGCATTCAGACACAGGTCCTGAAAAAAGCAAAATGTGCTATAGAGTTCAGGATGACCAGTTTTTAAAAGTGAAATTTGCAGTCACCACATGGCCTGTCAAAGTTGTGATAATCCTTATGTTGTGCAGTTTTACAATGAACATACGTGTTCGGGCTGGCAGGAAAACATAGTCCTGTGCGCACTCTGCTTTGAGCTGTCTAGCTTGGGGTAGAATCTCAACTAAGCTTTCAACTGTCACCCTGATGCTTCACAAGCAGGGCATGTGTGTGATGCATAATTATTTTGTGCCATCCATTGGAAGGATGTTAACCTGGAGGACCCATCTTCCAGTGCTGGTTGTAGGTAGGTGGATGTTAAAGATAGATACCTAAATGATTACATCTTTCACAAAGATTTGGTGAATTATTGCTGACACCTTGGCCAAATCCAAATTCCTGCTCAAATGAGCTCCAGTGAAACATCAGGCCTGACTTCAACTGCTTTGTGAAAGACTGAGGTAAAAAATTTACCCTGGTCAAGATATGGAGGGATTAGTAGTACAATGACCAATTGACCATATGTCATCCAATTTGCTTAAGAACGAATGGCATAGTGTCTAGAATGCAGTTGGCCAAGCACATAATTATTTGTTCCTGGTTGAAATTTAACCAAACCACTTGAAAGTTTGTTGGTGCAATGTCTGCTCACAAACTTGCAGGACGACGCAAGAGTAATACGTTTGCTTTTGATTTTCGCTTACTCAGAGTGTCATTCCCAATGAAATCCGATGCAAGAAAATGTATTGATACGTCTGGAAGCATTATAGAGCACATACTCCTTTAATGGGTGGGATATTAAGTGAGTAATGTTGTACTGTCCATACTGCACTCATTTGTGGATGTTAAAGACTCCATAAGTTTATGCATGATGTTATGAGTCAGCTTTAAGACTGTTTGTATGTGACACTGCATTTCTGTAAATACTTGCATCTTTGTAAATACATATCTGTTAACACAAGATTAGTTGTTTCCAAATGAGCTCGATTGTCTCTTTATTTCATTGGCTAGACATCAAGTGTAATAAATAGATGGGAGATTGTACCCCACTGATTTGTGTGCTAGTCTATCCAGCAGCCCACCTATGGTTTTGCTTGGCTACACGTAATTAATAGACAAAGGTGGGAAGCCGAGAGCATAGTTCCTATCTGAGGTAACTAGGTCACAAGAAAGGTAACATGAGAGTTTGGCTTAGGAACCCTGCCAGATTTAGTCACCTTAGATGGCGTCCATGGTTGCTTAGCAATCCATCAGATTGTGGAGTTATCTGTGGCTTATCGGCTTCAGGATCAAAGGTCAGGAAACGGGTCCGAATAGAGGCTACTCATGACCCAGCGACATACCTGTAACTTTCTTTTTAACTTCATCTATATATATATTACTAAAACTCTCATCTTGTATATATGTATGTATGTATTTATGTATGTATGTTCCCAAAATACAGCCAAAATGGTACACGATAGCACAAAAATTTTAGGGACACCTTACTCACCATTCGCCTCCGGTGTGCAGTATCAAGTTTCGTTCAAATCGGGCAACAAAAATAATTATTAAAAAATCAATTCCCGATTCAGTCAAGTACTCTTCGGGATTATTTGATCAATGCAAACAACCTCAGCGGTATAGTTCGCTGGAGCTATCTTTTTTTTCTTGAAATTATTTTTTTCATCAACCGCTATCACAACTGGAATCCAACGGGTTCACGGGTTATCTAGTATATTTATATTGATGATGCAGTATATATCTAATATATAATTTGAAGTTTTTGTTTGTTTGTTTGTTTGCTTGTTTGTGTGTCTGCACGTGCTAATCTTCTGAACAGTGAAAGAATGGAGGAAACTTCTGAAACAAAAAATGCCGGGACAGTCCCCGGGAAAGTTATAGGCTAGGTGGCGAGGCCCCTCGGCCGGGGGGTGTTTCCCCCTCACCAACCCCCTTAGGCTATAACTGCTGTGACCCAATAGGGAACTGATACTGGGCTCGCATCAGACCTATGTACAGAAGATTAAATTCATTCAAAAAGAACCCGGGCAACGCCAGGTGAATTTACCGAGTAAATATATAATATCGAATATATAAAGCTCTTTCCAACCACTGACTCATTGACTCCCTGACTTACTGACTGATATTAAAGATCGGTACCTTCCGGGTGATGTAGAAAGCTGAGATTTTGCATGCCGATGGGCATCGAAACCGGTACACCGGGGGGAAAACCACAAAATCGTCGGACAACATCCATAAATGAAAATATGAATGAAAAAAACCATTAAAAAAAAATGCAGGTGAGAGACCAGAGACAATGGGGAAGCATGGTAATTTTGTGTGCCGATGGACATCGAAGTCGATACACCAGGAAAAATCACAGAAGTGTCAGAAAGCATCCGTAAATGAAAATATAAATGAATGAAAAATCAAATGCTGGTGTGTGACCCGAGACAATGGGGAAGCAAGGTTTGTATGCTTACACAATTCGTGTGCTGACACAATGTGTAAGCATACCCCACTAGTATATGTATACGTGTATGTTTAAATCTATCTATCTATAGATATATTGTTACGAATCTAAAAGCCATTTGCACACAGACAGACAGCAGCCCCCCGCAGTTCAGTTATTTTGATAAGTATGTGTTTATAGTCAGGGTCCCGTCCTTCTGTCTAATGGGAATTTCGTGTGTGCGCTACGAGTTGCTTTTATAGTCAGGTTTTTTATATCTTTAAATCTTCATCCTTCGTTTTCGCACCATCACCATCCATCGCCCACGTGCAGCGTGTCACGTACAGGGGTGAGGTTCCCTCCGCCCACCGTGAGCTCGTCCAATCAATGGCGGCCACGAGTCGCCCGACAAACCCTCGTCCAATCCGGAGGCGAGTACCTCAGAGCGTTTCCCTCGACTCGCGGGGGAGGGGAAGGAGAAGAGGAGGTGGTGAGCCGTGGAGGAGGAAAGAAGGTTCGCCCCGCCGTAAAGGAAAGAAGCTAGAAGAGAAGGTGCTTGGTGCTGCGTTGTAAACCTGAACCAGGAGATGTAAACCCGACCAGGTGAATACATTCTCCATTTAAGGTCGTTCGTGAGCTAGCCTGGTTTTACATTAGTGTGTGACCAATCCAATAGTTTTTTTAGAATTTCCTGGGGATGAGTTCCATTCCAGCAGCTGAGAATCTAAATCCATCTACTGTTTTGGAATGGATTTGAACCGCCAACCTCAAAAATACCAGCTTAATGTTTTCGTCATTAGATCATTGATATATCATAGAGACGAAGATGACTATTTCAAACATGGAATCAAATCACAGAAGCTATTTGACTGACAGCGAATTACATGAATGTTTGGGTGAAAGAAAAAATCTGCTTCAACAAATGTTGTCAGATTAATATCCATATTTGTGGTTTCTTGTCTAAATACTGAATTGTTCATCAGCTTGTAAAAGTTCTACTCTACTCAAAGTTCCATTTTGCTACTTTTTATATCCTTGTTGGTTCTGGGGACACAAATTTTGCAACATTAAAGGGCATGAATGAAAATAAAAAATTAACTATAATGGCATGAATAGCAGGTAGATGTGCAATAGTGTGTCCTACTTTTAATCCTGTCAAGAAAGTATGTCCTACTTTTGAATCAGAGTACACTTACAAAGGCCTGCTTTTTTAATTACAGCATGAGTCCTTATTGCAGACTCCACAGCTGCCTTGATATTTCATCCAATGATATGCCAAGGCACAATACATACAGCATTTCACAATCCATCCAGGTGCCAGGAAATGAAGAGGGATTGTCAAAGCTGTAATTGTTGGTTGACATGGTGAAATGTTTGGTGATGGAATCATTTTAAAACACTATTATGGATCATGATTATGAATTTGATCAGATTATTTGTTTTCTCACCTGCAGTCCAAACCATATCTCCACAGTTGCCGTGACCCTTGCTCCATCAAACATCGAAATATAGCAGTATTGCTGACATTCAACACTGGCAGCTTTTCTTGGCAAAGTCTCAACAAATAAAGAGGCAAAGTGTTATCTTGGTTTGCACTCTGCGGTGGAACAGCATACAACTGGATTTCACACGTCTGTGTTCGTTCTGGAGAGAATGCATTTAAAGAGCACAGGTACGAAAGAGTGAGAGGTGCAGAAAAAGGGAATGCAGCGAAAGAAAAGAGTAAATTATACGTGAATAGAATAAGTACCAATCTGATTGTCAGTATTACACCTAGTTTTTCATGTCTGCAAAGGGAATGGGGGCAGGTGTATTTAATAGTTGCAGGGGTGCTCGGCATGGCCAGGTAACGCCGAGTCCCTCCTCTCACCCCATTCCCTTCCCTCATCCCTTACCCTCCCTCATCCCACCCATCCGCCTGCCTCCTCTCACCTGAATCCCCTCTCTCCAGACTCCAAACCCACCACTTCCCCTCTGTCCTCCCACCCCTGCCTCCTCCCCCATCCCACCTCCCTCCCTCCAGACTCCAAACCCACCCATTCCCCTCTGTCCTCCCAACCCTGCCTCCTCCTACCCTCTCTCTCTGGACTCCTACTTCACCCCTTCCTCTCGACTCCCCCCCCCCCCTTTCCCCTGCTTCCCTTGATTGGTGGAGATTGGCTTTGGGGCTTCCCACTCTCTGGATACATGTGCAATGCAAAAATGCAAGTTATCTCCATAGCTAACTTCTAATACACTCTTCCACCACCACCGGGTGATGCTACACATATTACATGGAGAATTTTTGTCGACCTTCCCTCCTGAACTCCCACAAATACACATGAAATCAAGTAGCCCATGTTCACCATGAGGTCGAACTTGGTCCATGTGCCATGTTTGGTGACAATTGGCCAGTAGTTTTGGCATGATTGGTGTTACACACACACTGACAGACACAGACACATACAGAAAATGACACTTATTTATGAGATTACAGACATTCCTTGGAAAAGTCTAAGAAAGTCCAGCATTTGCTGCTTGCTTTAGGTTGAATGCATGGTTGCAAGGTCTCATGAACCTACTTCAGAATATCTGTTTCGATTTACTGTCATTGCTCGAAACTTTTTGTGTGGTGGCCTGGGTGGAATATTGCTTTTGCATTCCAGGTTGGAAAGATAGCTACATGTACATTTGACCTTCTTAATGAAATGCTGCTGTATGTTGGGTTTTTTTTTCAACGAGGCTTTGCCTGAAAACAGGCATAGTATTTGTATCTTCTTTCTTCTACACTTGACCTTCCTTTTCATTTTTCTATCATTTTCCCATTCATTAATCTCTGGGTTACTTACGTATTGCAGCAACTGGCATCCCACCTTGCTCTCCAGACTCTGCTTTTGGCATCCACGGCCAACTCCATTCTTGGGTGACTAACTTCCTCTCCTCTTGTAGCCAATGTGTGGCTCTCAATAGAATCCTTTCATCTCCTCTCCCTCTCAAGGCTGGAGTACCCCAAGGCAGTGTTCTGGGCCCAATCCCATTCTTGATCTTTATCAATGGTCCCTCTGATTCTCTGGAAAATCCTCCATCCACTGTATTTGCTGATGACCCCACCCTCTGCCATGACATCCCTCATCCTTCAGATAAACAGGCTGCAGCCTCTTCCCTCTCTTCAGACCCTGAAAAAAAATCACAAGCTCATCATACACTTGAAATATGTCTTTCAATCTTGACAAATCTCACACTCTCTCTCCAAAAGGTTAGCAAACCCTCCTATGTACTTTTTATCAATCCTCCTGGGGAAGTTCAATGACTCAAACTCTTCGGTCTCACTATCAGTCATGATCTTTCTTGGGCAAACCACATTTCAAAGTTGGCCTCCAAGGCTTGCCGCCGACTGGGCATCCTCCATCGTACAAAGTCCTTCCTTGGCACAACTGAACTCCTATCCACAGCTTGACGGAGTACTGCTCTCTTCCCTGGGCTGGTGCCCCTGCCTCACACCTTGATAAGCTTAATGCCGTAGAAATCAAGGGCTTCACGATTATCGGAAACTCCCGCAATGAAACTGAGTCTATGGGCCTATCACTTTCCCATCGCATACAGGTCAGTGGTCTGTCTTCTACGGCCTCCTTTCTGGTCTTGCATTCTCTGCTCTTTCCATGAAACACCACCCACCCCAGGTTTCTGTAGGGTGCATGTGGTCCACCATCAACCCCCTTCTGAATTCCCAAATTCCAGAATGAAACACAAATTCCAGAACCACTGCTCACCTCCACTTATTTGTTCTTCTTTTTTCCCACCTGTGGAACCAACCTCCACATTCTTCTTCAATACCCTCTCATTCTTCCTTCTAGGTCTTCAAGACAGCTGTTCACCACAAACTCATATCGTCACCCATCCTAAACTATTATCCTCTCCATCTCTGTTAACTACCCCCCCCCCCCCATCCCCAAGCCCACCTCCTTCCAATTTTTGCAGTGTTTCTTCCTGAGAGTTTGCTTATGTATCCATATTGTCCACTGCATGTGTCCTCCTTACCCTCATCCTCCCCACACCCATTATTTGTTCAAGTCTCTCTCTATTTTGGCCTTCAACCCTGCTGTTGGCATCTCTGTCTCTCTCTCTCTCTCTCCTCTCTCTCTCTTCTCTCTCTCTCTCTCTTCCTCTCTCTCCTCTCTCTCTCTCTCTCTCTCTCTCTCTCTCTCATTTTGTTCTGTTGCATCCTGATCCATTCAGTGTTTTAATTCTTCCCTGGGCCTTGACTCTGTATAGAACCCCCCCACCCACCAAAAAAGAAGTTATATTCAAGGAAAGAGGAAATCGAATTATCTCTGCAGCAAGATGGAAAGGAAGCAGATACCCCAGACAAAAATATACAAATATATAGCCTCTGTACATGGTAAATTTGATTTACAGCATCATGGATGTACGGCACTGCAGTTAGGGAATGCGGTGGTACAGCTAAGTGGCAGTGGTTGGAGATGCAGGGGAGTGAGTGGGTAGAGATGACGTACTGAAAGACTGCGTAGTGACCTGGACACATATCCAGAGTAGTGAGCTGGGCTCGTAACCTCACCTCAAAACAGGATGTGAATATTTTTAAGCTTTTGGGGAGAGGTGTCTGGTGTGTTGTACTCTGGATAAGGTGATCACCTCCGCCCCCTCAAGATTGGTGAAATTCTGGCACTCATAAGTTGAGGCAACTCCAACAAAATGCCTATCTCAGTTGTGAATTCCATTAAACACCATGATGTGTTGAACTTGAACCAATAGTCTGTGCTCATACACTAGCAGCCTTTAGAAGCTATATATCCTGCAGAAGTGCAACACTTGGCGTTGCCTAAGAACTTTCCCAAACTGAAGACAACACCCTGACAGATGACGGAGTTGACTGGGACTCCAACAGGGCTCAGTATACAACACCCTAGTGCTGAAACCAAAGGCTGTGAAGAGATGTGGAACCCA
Organism: Eptatretus atami; assembly: GCA_035128595.1. NCBI lineage: Eukaryota > Metazoa > Chordata > Myxini > Myxiniformes > Myxinidae > Eptatretus > Eptatretus atami. Next base: position 128,172,691 of record CM068952.1, on the reverse strand, counting down.
CTGGTGTGCCTTCACCACTTGCTAGAAGTAAAGCAACAGCAGATACAGAGAGAGGAGTTGTATGCATTTGCCTGAGATGATGATGTATGACTCATCCCATCATTGTAAATGCACATGATCCTCATAACATCATTGTGAATGCACAAACGCAGCAAGAACAATTGTGAACTACAGTGGTAGAACTTTGGGAGGTCTTTGTTTTTCTTTCATATTGCAGGCCATATTTAGGGAACTTCTTGCAGCTTTCCAAGCCTATGTGTGACCTGTTGTCAACAAGTTCTTTGGAGGAACTTCCAGCGGGGGTGTGTGGAGAGGACCCTTACCTGGACAGCAATCACTGGTGCAGTTGGCACTAATTTGACTAACTCACCAATGCTGGGTTACCATAACTTTGACCAGTCATTTGGGTTACATTGCAGTGCTTCTCAGGAGGGTCAAGGCACTGTGCTCTATTAATGACAAGGGAACTAGTATTTGAATCTAGAATTGTCACTGTACCAGAGAAGAAGTACACCCTACATTCTGAGAAACTGGAGTTTCTGGTGTTGAATTGGTCAGTGTGTGAGCAGTTCAGGTAATATCTATAGCATGCAAAATTATTCACTATTTATATGAATAATAACGCACTCACACATGTGCTCATGGTGGCAGAGCTGATTTCCACGAGAAGTGTGGTGCAGTTGACTGACTTTAACTTTGAGAAGTACTGTACCATCCAAGCTAAGCCAAAGGGGATGCCGATGGAATGTTTTACATGTCTGTGGATTTCAGAACTTTGATCACTCCACGACTTCTACGTATTATACTACTGCTGCAAAGTATTATACTAGACCTTCTTGTGGAAGACTTTTTAGCCAGTGTTTCACCAACTGGCTGGGAAGGCTTGATGTTCATTTGAAGGTGGCAGGGATTTGGGTGCTGCAAATAACTTGTCTACTCTTCTTGAAAGACACCATGGAATATTATATACCAGCAGGGACCCGTGGAAATTCTACGTAATGCAAGAAGTGGCTTCAAGTCCTCAACTCTCCCCCATCCCCTCACAAACCACCCACTCCCCCTAATAAAGCATCAACTTCCCCTTTCAACGTTGCTCCATCTTTGCTCTCCCTCCCAACCCTAAGGTGTCAATCCCCTCCCCACTTAAAGCCATCAAACCGCCTCCCCACCCATCATGGTCGTCTGTCTAACCTATAATCCCACAAGATATGTGGAGAAGATATGTGACCAGAAGTAGGTCATGGCTCATCACGGTTGCCTGTTCAACTCACAATCCTGTGAGATATGCAGAAAAGATATGTGACCATGAGCATGTCATGGCCCATCTTGGTCACCTGTCCAACTCACAATCCCGAGAAATATGCGGAAAAGATATAATGACATGGGTTTAAGTCCTGCTTGAGAGAATGCGACATAGATATTTAGGCAGAGTATAAGGCAACAGACCGCAGCCCTCCATTGCTGAGGTCTATCTTCACAAGGTCTATGATGCCTGTCAGCATCTTTTTAACTGTCGCTTTGGTCATTTTACAATGAAAGGAAAACGTATAGGGAGGGCATGGCAATTGTGAAT
>CM068952.1:128150086-128160382 GCA_035128595.1 Eptatretus atami | reverse complement strand
CGTTCCTCTCCCATAAAAGCTTCTTGTCACCCCTCACTCTCAAAACAACCTTCACACTCTTCCCTGTCCAAACTTCCCTCTCACCCCTTCAAATACTCCCCCCTCACCCTTCTCCCTCCAATCTTCCCCTCACTCCCCATTCTCAAAGTTACCCCCTCTTCACATCCACAAAGGCTGCCTCCTTCCCCTGCCCTCTCTCTTCCATCTCATCACTCCCCTCCAATCTTCAACTGCCCTCTACCCCACTCTTACTACTCCCCACTGTACCTCAACAATCAACACCAAGCCTTTTCTCCTCCTCATCTGGCCCTCTCCCTAGCTCTTCTGCAATCCCCACACTTTCAACAACTCTCCTTACCTCCCCCCCCTCACCCTCCCTCCTCCTCCACTCCCTGCACCCAAAGCCTCCTCCTCCCTCTTCTTTAACAGTGTGGACCTCAACATCCAGGACCTTTGCTCAAACCTGACAGATCTTTCCATACAGGTATTCCATAGAGGAGGGAGAAGGAGGGTGGAGTGGAGCAGGGAGGGGATGGGGTGGGGTAAGAGGGGGGTAGAAGGAGGGAAGGGAAGTGGTGAGGTGGGAGTCTGGTGGGGTGGGGGGGAGTTTGAAGCTGTGGGATGAGGGAGGGGTGAGAGGAGGGAGGGGAAGGGTGAGAGGAGGGAGGGGAAGGGGTTGGTGGGAGTCCAGAGAGGGGTGGGAGGAGGGAGGGGAGGTGTGAGTATAAGGGTGGGGCAAGGTGGGGTGAGAGTATGGAGGAGTGGGTTGTGGGAGGAGGGAGGGAGGTGTGATATGAGGGTGGGGCAAGGGTGGGTGGGAATATGGAAGGAGGTGGGGTGGGAGTCCGGGGAGAGAAAGGGTGGGGTGTGAGGAGGTGTGATGATGGGGGAATGGTGGAGGTGGGAGGAAGAAGGGAAGGGGTGGGGTGGGAGGAGAGGGGAGAAGGGTGGGTGGAAGTCTGGAGGAGGGAGGAGAGGTGTGGGATGAGGGATGGGAAGGGTTGGTTGGGAGAGAGAGAGAGAGAGAGAGAGGGAGAGAGGGGAGAGAGAGGGGAGAGAGGGAGAGAGAGGGAGAGGTGGGGTGATCGGAGTCCGGAGAGAGGGGTGTGGTGGGATTACGGAGTGATGAGCCAGGGGAAGGGTGGAGGAAGGACCCAGCAATGCCGGGTATTTGCTGGTATATATATATAATATATATTATATACATATATATATATATGTATATCTACCCCCATCCTAAATCTCTTCTTTACTCTCAAGGTATGGCCTCTGGTCCTGTCACTCTATCTGCTGAAAAACTGTTCTGCACCTATCACACCTTTCATTATCTTAATACAGTATCTCCATCAGATTCCCTCCGAATCGCCTCCTTTCTAATGTATAAGTCCTGTCTCCTTCAGCCGCTCCTCATCACTGAGTCCAGCTTGCCCTGGAATCAATCCAGTAGATCGACGGTGTACACTCTCTATGGTAACTATGTCCTTCCGAAAGGGCTGTCACACCTTGACGTTTAGCCAGCGCATGGCAACGTATCAAAATGTATGTAAAACGCTGGCGTACGCTGAACTATTGATTTTTTTAAAGTTTTTGGCGTATTCATAACGAGTTGGACGTATGCATAACGTATTAGTAACGTACACAGAACGTTTCGTAACTTATAGATAACTTATATCAACGAATGCTTAGCGTGTTGTCGGCGTTCACAACGTATGCCCAACGATAGTCTAACGTATGCATAGCGGCGGAGAGTATCGCCGACGATCACGTGGCGTAGCCTATTAAAAGGCTGCCGCTCGACGATTCAAATCATAACTGCACTAGACATCGAAGTGTCAACATCACCGTCATGCCCTGTCACACCTTGACGTTTTAGCCAGCATATGCCGACGTATGAAAAATTTGCCGAATACGCTGGCACACGTCGAATACGTTATGGGTAAGTTTTGTATACGCTAACAGCACGCTGAAGCACGCTGGCATACGTCGTAGTACGCCGAGCACGTCGACAAATTTTAAGCATGCTCAAAATTTTTTGACGTATGCCAGCATATGACTCACACGTTCCGCATACGCTGGCCATAACTTGTAGCACGTTATGCGATCGTTGACACACGTCGACACACGTTACTTGTAAGTTACTCATAAGTCGAAACACGTCGAGGTAATGTTTAGCGTACCCGAAACTTATTTCTAACCTATGAGTAACGTGCTTTGAACCTATGTGTAACTTATCTCCAACGCACATTGACGTATGTAGACGTATTGGATTGACGTCTTCCGGATGACCACAGAACTTACTGAAGGTGTTTCTAACTTACAGCTACCGTATAATGGCGTATTGGCAGCGTTTAGGGGAATTGGTATATAAAATGGCTTCACAGGAGGAACCCGTCAGTGTTTCAGATCCATGGTGAGTACATGTCCATGTCAGTAGTATCAGTAGTAGTAGTAGGTGAGCGTGTCAGTAGTAGTAGTAGTAGTTAGTAGTGTAGTAGTAGTAGTAGGTCCATGTCAGTAGTAGTAGGTGAGTGTGATGGGGAGGGTGTGGGTGATGATGGATCCTCCTTGCTCCGCGTCCACGGCCACGGCCAGGAGACTTCTTTGCAGCATTCTTCGAAGTTTCTTCGGCTTTTTTTTTTTTTTATGTTTTTCTACGCTGAACTATTGATGTTTTTTAAGTTTTTATGAGAGTAGGCACGGCTGATACAAGAAATGCCAAATCTTTTGCAAATTGAAGACCATAAAATGACACTTAACAGTCACGAGTCCTTGGCCAACCTCGGATATCGTAAAATGAAGTCTCTCTGGTTAAAGCCAATGCTTTCCAAACCCCAAAGAACTGAGTGAGACACTTCTGTATTTCATTTACTCTTGCAGTAAGTGGTTGCAAGTGATAATTTTATGCCAGAGAATGGAGGTGATCAGGTTGTTTATGACGACTAACCTAGCCTGGCGTGGGCTTAATGGTTAAGGTGGCTGGCTTAAAATCTTAGGGTCTCAAGTTTGAGCCCCTGTCGTGCTTTTGAAATAATACCAGGTGGATTGATTCAGCCTGTCATCAATTTGAGGTCGGCAAAACGAGTACCAGCTTACTGGTAACAGGGGCATTGCATCAGCGGCACAGCCACGCTCCCATCAATGATGTAAACCAGCAGCCATAAGCTGCATACAAAAATAATACTAATGACAAAAAAATAGTAACTTGCTTCTACCAGCCAGTTGGAAAAGCAGGCCTTTCCATTTCTGCAAACAATTGAATTTGTTCAAGCAAGCCTTCCCACTTATGCATCACAAAGTTACTGGGACCAAGGAAGCTCCTAATAATGTAATCCCATCTCTCCTCCATGTAATGTTCCAAAGGAGGAGGAGGGGCCATGTGGAAGGTTTGTGCCACATCGTCCAGGGGGGCTGTGTAGAAGATGTGGCTCCCATGGGCCTGGAATGTTTATTTTGTATTTTCTGCACAAATCAATTGTTTTATAATGTAAATAAGTAAATAAACATGGGCACCAATTTTTTCACATGAAATTTGTCATTTTCTTGTATATTCATGAAAGAGCTATGTGATGTCAAAATTTGATTTTTTTTCGTCACTATGCCTACTGTATATCCTTGATGATGTGATAGTTATAAGAAATATTTTTGTAGCCATACCTATGTTTTCCAGTCACAGAATGTATTGGGGGCACAGCAGGCACGTGCAGCTCCCCTGTTCTTTTGCAAAAGACAAAAACATGAACATACAGCTATCCCCCCACCGCTTGATCGCGCGTCTAAATCTATATGTACATCATTTTCTCTCCACTGTGCCTAAATTATCCCATTTCTCAAACTCTGACTCTACCTCCCTTACTTCTCAGAATATCACATATGCCCTCCCTCTCACACAATGTCTGACCTCCTGTTGTTTCCTCTTCTGTGTGGGCTGTTCATTTTATGAGTGCGAGACCTCGCTTTTTTGCTGAGTCCGTGAGCAGAGACCATGTGACCAGTGTGCTGAATTCACTGAAGGAAAGGACATGCCAAACTAGACAAATAAGCAGCAGAACCATTGAACACCACATTTTAAATGATGCTGTCATTGAGAAGACAACACTAAAAGGAACTCCTTGGCGGCAACATATACAGGCCAAAGGTATCTCTGTATCTGGTAATGCATCTTCTCAAGGTTCATCAAACCTCAGAACGAGTTTCTGTCACAACCATGAACTTGGAAGCAAAGTCCAACAAGCTCTCTGTCAATCGCCTCAACAGTACACAGGAGGAGGCAGATACCAAGATGTTTCTGCATGTAATTGATGCAACAAAGAATGGTGTAAAGTCAATATGCATTCAAAGCATGGATAGAGATGTGCTTGTGATTGCTTTGTGGTGCTACCATAACTTGTGTGCAGACACATCAATCCTTGCTGGCACAGGAAACAAGCGTCGATTCATTCAGTTGTGCTCAATAGCTGAAGCACTCCATCCTCAAGAGGTTTCTGGGCTTCCTGGATTTCACGCTTTCAGTGGCTGTGACCAAACTGGTACATTCTGTGGGAAGTCAAAGTTGGCCTGTTGGAAAGCCTTTGATGAAGCCAGTGTTGCAGTTCAACAGGCATTTGCTAATCTTGGCATAGCACCACAGCTCCAAGAAAGTGACTACAACACAAAAGAAGGCTGCACATGCCAACTTCATGAACCTGGCACATCAATAACATAAATTGAAGAAATGAGATGGTTTCTCCTTAGTGAATGCCAGTTTACTAATGAGACGTTACCACCCACTAGACGAGCACTGAGGCAAATGATCATGAGAGCAAACTGCATTGCTATGATGCGGAAGCAATGTGGAATTGCATCTCCTAAGCTGTCAGAGGCAACATTACATGGTTGACATCAGGAAGGCATCACAAATCCATCTCTCCTCCATGTAATATGACAGCTACACTTCCGGTCCCGACAACAGCTTTGACCGCCCCACTTTACCATAGAACTTGTGACATCCATCCATCCATCCATCCATTGGGACCATACTCTGTGCAGAGTGTTGGTACTGCCTAAGCAGTCTCCTTGGCTGTTGGGCACAATCCTGGATGAGTCGCCACTCCAACAGAGGAAACCAGCAAGCTGGCACTCATTTTGCCGACCTCAGAAGGATGACAGGCAGAGTCAACACCACCTGGTATTAATTCAACAGCCAAGGGGGATTTGAACTCAGGATTCCAAGCCAACCACCCAAACCATTAAGCCAACACCAGGCCTACGTGTGACATGCAGGTGCAAAAGAAGCTGCACATCAAGAATCTGCTCATGCAGAAAGCAGAATTTGCAGTGTACAGACATGTGTAGCTTGTGTGATGCCAGCATGTGAGAATCGAGACATGTCACTGGCTACCACAGTGATGAAGATGGCGATGAAGCTTTAAGCTTGTAGATCTGCAGATCTAATGTTGACATTCATTTGCTGAGCCATATCACTAAGTACAGGGTGTCCCAAAAGTCTGGATCCATTGGCATTTTTCCTAATATACAATTTCATATTTTTCTTTTCTTTCAGATCCAAGATGGCTTCAAAACTAACAATAGAAGATCGAATTGAACCCATTCTCATGTACGCAAGACAGGATTCTTGGTGTTGATCCTCCCACCTCCACCATAGAGGAGTTGCTGCCGAATTCAATAGAAAGCATCCTGATAAGCATCCAATAACACATGCCACTATTAAAGTGTTTCAACGTTTTAGGTTCAGAAATGTTCAACGTTCTTATATTCAGCGTACGTATAAACAAATGTCGCGAAGTCCAAGGCCGTCAATTTGAGCATTTACTGTAATAAAACTTTTAAATAAATTTTTGCCTATGGATCCAGACTTTTGGGACACCCTGTGTTATATGTCGTAAGTACTCGTTCATTTTCCTACAATATAGACATTACCTGTGCAATGTCTTTTGCAATTTGATTACTTGTGTAATCAAATTTTGATGTCAAACAGGTGAATTTCATATATGCAATAAAATTTCATGAATGTTTCAAAAAATTGGTGCCCATGTTGTTTCATTTATTTACATATATTACAAATGAAACATTTCTACACAAAAAAAACAAAATAAACATTCCAGGCCAATGGGAATATGCAGGCCCCTGGACTAACAATATTCAAATAAATTTTAACAGATTATACTTTTTCAGAGCTAGACAGTGCATCATCGCAGCAGTATCACCTGGATGGTTGACACAAACACAAATGTCATCAGCACAGGCTGTGCTTTTTATAAGAAGGGATTAAACCAGAAACAGTGAACTCTGACAAAGATTTACAAAAGCAAACAAGAGGTTCAGGATGTAAGGCTTAAAAAGCACCACAAAGTGGACAACCTTGCCTAAGCCCCTTTATACACAAAACAGAGGCACTAACTCATTGTTGATGTTTAAAATACTGGAAATATTGGAATTAATTAGGTAAACATATGTATGATAAAAACAGGGTCAAAACCAAATCTTTGCAAGGCTAAAAAACAAGAAATTACAGTGAGAAACAAAAACTTATTACTGACACACACACTTTCATGACAAGTATCATACACACATCTGTTGGATCACAAATGACAGAGACATTATCATGGATGCTGCGACCAGGAACACTAGCTTGATCAAAGCACCGATGTCTCTCCAAAGGAGGTTATAAGCAAGGCAACAGCCTTAGACATAATCTTATAGTTCGGATGCACAATGATATTGTCCGCCAGTGTGAGATGAGTAGATGTCAGTGGAAGACAGAGATTATCCTTTTTTGGAGGGATAGAGTTGAGTACGGATCAGCTGCAGCTCAGACGGAAATTGTCTTTCTCCAAGCTCTCTTGGAAGAGCAAAAGTGATTTGGGTCCAATCAAGTCCCAAAAATGTTCAAAGAATTCTGTTGGCAGTAACTCTGTTGGCAGTCCATGCAGGCTCAGTGATTTTCCTTTACCAAGGCTTTCGTTCGCCGAGAGTGAGACTTTCATCCAAAATCAATCATTGCTCTGAGGTAGGTGAATGAAAACCTGTGATACGATATGGACGCCATTGAATAATGAGATCAGGTCTTCCATTGAGCTTCTTCAGAAAGGGGTCTGATGTGTTTTCCTGTGAGAACAATACAAATGCTTTCATCTGATGTTTAATTGCATCCGACATCGACATTATTGCGTAGTAAACATAAGGTTTATATTATTACAACAAAATGGAGTTTCTGTTTTCTTTACCAGGTTTGTTATTACATATAGGTTTGCTAAATGTATGTGACAGAGCAGTTTTTACCGCTACATTGAGTCAGTGGTAGTTCCAGTTTGTTTTCCTTCAACTTTGAAAAGTCCATCCCCCTCCTCCGATTCCCCAGACTAAGTGGAATGTGAGAGTCCAAAAGAGAGGATGAAGGGTTCCGGTGTGAGAGTGTGATTGGATGCTCCTGCATGATTCTCTTCAGTGAGCAGGACATAACAGAGTAGATCTCACAACCTATGTTTTAGGTAAGATTATAATTGTTGGAATGTTTCCTCATTCAATATTGTGGTATGAAGTGGTGCATGTCATTATTTTTGGATTTCCTTGCTGCTGACTTGTACGGCTGTGCTGTGCGATGTACTTGGCCAGGGGAAGTCTGGTGTGAGGCCTTGTCCTCAAGGCTTGATGAGTGACGATTGTGTTGTCACAAAGGAGTTATGTGATGATTGTGTCTTGTGTTTCTCCTGTTTTTGTCTTAAGATTCTACTCTTTTGCAGTATTGATTGTGAGTGAATGAGTTGTAGACACCTAGTTTACTGTTTATTAACATGGAATCTCCTTGATGTCATACTTGCAGAATTGTGTCAGTATCTTATTCAATCAACACTTTTGTGAAGTATAGGGTTGTGAACATTTTGTATTATGTTTTGTTTGTTTGTATTTCTGGACTCCACAGGTTTTCTTTGATGTTGCAACTAGAAATAAAGCCGAATGGACTGCACTTCCACTGTGTGCTGAGGTCCTTTTCTCTGTGTAACATGCATTACATTACCTTATCTGCAGATGTATCTCCCCAGCAAATTTGGGCGAGTTAAAAGCATTACAAATTACCATGAGAGTCTAATCCAGGGGTTTAACCCGGTATCCATACCCCTTGGGGTATGGGAACTAAATGCTGGGGGATGGGACTCGATCTCTGAATATTTGTATATCTGATTTATTAATTTATAGTTGGTTAGAATGTTAGATTATAACTAGCACTGTTATTCAATATTTTAAAACCAGACATTAAGATCTCCCCTTAATTTTCATGAACGAAATAAGCAGAAACAAATAATGATCTTTCTAAAACTAAATGATATTTGGCAACCCTGACACGAACGTCTTTCGACTCTTCCCCGTGTTTTTGAATTTGATTTTCATGGGGTCTTAATATCATTTTGCATTTTTCTCATTGAAGCCCATTTTAATTAATGATGCTGCTTGCACTGGTTTTCCTAATGTGACATGGTTCTGTACCAATTAACTTTTTAGGAATGACACAAATGTAAACTTATTATTAATATTATTTAAAAAATAATATTTCTCGGATACTGTTGTTCCATAAAAAATCATGTTATTTGAATTTCATTACTGGTATGCGTTTAACAGTTTTTGTATTTTTCTTTCATAGATTTGTTGCAAAATGTCTGTCAAAAAACGGAAGTGGAATAATTCATATGTTAGTTTTGGCTTCACCCGTATGACAGAACGAGATGGAACTGAAAGACCCCAATGCATGATTTGCAATTTGGTAATGAGCAATGGAAACAAGAGAGAGATCAATTGGAAATTTGAAGTCATCAGGACTGAGAGAACATCTCGAAAGCAAGCACAGTAATCATGTTGGCACATCGATTGATGCTTTTAAGTTGAAAAGAGTTCGTTCTGATCAGAAAGCAACTCTTTCATCATATGGGTTTGCTGCTCCTGGGAAACCTCTTCTGGAAGCCTCCTACAAAGTTTCGTACATGATTGCCAAAGAAAAGAAGCCCCACACGATTGGAGAGACCTATGTGAAGCCCTGTCCACTGGAGATTGCTAAAATTCTGCTGGGAGAATGCCGTGAAGCAATTGAGTCAGGTGCCCTTGTCCAATGACACTGTACGCCAGAGAATTAAAGACATGAGTCAGGACATAAACCCAAGTTGTCAGCGAGATTAAACAGAGTCTTGCAAAAATCAGCATGCAGATCGATGAATCAACTGACGTTTCAAACCACAGTCAATTGCTTGTATTTGTACGCTATGCACATGAAAAGAACATCAAGGAAGAGTTTTTATTTTTGTGAACGACTCGAAACAACAACCAAAGCAGTTGATGTATTCAAGCTGATCCAATCGTTCTTGGATCGCCATGAGTTAGGATGGGATTTGATTGGGTCTATTTGTAGGGTGGAGCTCCTGCCATGATTGGCAAAAAATCTGGATTTGTTGCTATGGTCAAGGAGAAAGCTCCACATGTGCTCACCACACACTGTGTTCTACATTGCCAAGCTTTGGCATCCAAAACATTGACAAAGAAACTTAAAGAAGTGATGGGAATAGTTGTGCAAACAGTCAACTTTATTCATGGACGTGCATTGAATCATCGGCTATTTCCAAAATTCTGTGATGAGATTGGAGCGGAACATAGTGTATTATTGTACCACAAACGAGGTACGTTGGCTGAGTCGTGGCCGTGTTTTCAAACGTGTAGTGGAAATTCGGGATGAAATTTTCGAATTCCTCAAGCATCAACAATCCCCTAGCAAATCATATTTTAAAGATGAACATTTTATTGTTAGCCTGGGATATTTGGCTGATATTTTTAGTCTCCTCAATGAATTGAACATGTCAATGCAAGGAAGGGATGTGGACATTATTCAAGCCAGGGGAAAAGTTGTTGCATTTACAAGGAAATTAGCTATTTGGAGTCGCCGTGTTGAAAGCGGAAACCTGGAAAACTTTCCAATCCTTGACAATATTCTTATTGGAGATGGTAAATCATTGCCTGCAGAAATACTTCAAGAAGTCAAGAACCATTTGAGAAGTCCTATGCACAAATTTTGAAGGTTACTTCTCAGATATTGATGATCTTAGCATCGAATCTGTTTGGATCCAAAACCCTTTCTCGTTTGATATATCGAGATTGAGTGACAACGATTCAGCAAAGGATGATTTCATTGACTTCCAAGAAGACCCAATAAAGAAAGCTGATTTTGAAAGGGCTGGGATGGATGTCAAGCAGTTTTGGTGTGAGCAAACAGCAGCTTACCCAAACTTGGCTATGAGGGCAATGAATGTTTTGGTCCAG
>CM068952.1:128130089-128145595 GCA_035128595.1 Eptatretus atami | reverse complement strand
ATTTGCATAATGTGTGGATTCCAGGATAAATTTGAAGTTAGAGTAATACCGAGTAGATTTATTGTATCACATGGTATAACTGTAGAGCTTTCAAAGGAGATTGGAGAGTTGAGAGGAGTTTTAGATAGAGAGATGAGAAGAAATTGAGTTTTTGAAGCATTAAACTTAACTTGATTACATTTGCCCCACTGGGATCTTGTCCAAATCCGAATTTAAGAGGTGGCTTTGATGAAACAAGATACATAGATCGAGTGAGGGAAGAGGGGAAGAAGGGAAAGACATGGAGGAATGTAATGTTGAGTCATCAGCATAGAGTGCATTGGTTATTTGTGGAAGAAACAAAGTCATTGATAAAAAGAAGGAAGAGTGTTGGAGACAGAAGAACCCTGAACTACACGCTGTTGATGAAGGAAGGAGGAGATATTGAACCATCAACAATTACAGAGATAGAGCAGTCGGAGAGAGAGCTTGATATGAGAGAGCAGAGTGAAGGAGGAAAGCCAAAGAGGGAAGCTTGGATATCAGACCCGGATGCCAAACTCTGTCAAATGCTTTTGAGATATCAAGGCCTACAACAAAGGATTCCCCAAAGTCTCTCAAAGAAGAGGCCCAGACATTCGTAATGTAAGAAAGGATATCACCTGTAATCTTCCTTGTAAAAGCCATGTTGGTGGTCAGATAGAAGACTGTGGGAATCGAGAAGACATTCAAATACTCTGGAAACAGCAGAAGTCAGAGCAATAGGATGGTAGTTAGAAGGATTTGAAGATAACCCTTCTTTAAAATAGGCTGTACTAAGGCAGTTTCCAGGAAGGAGGAAAAGTTTGGGTTTTTAAACAAAAATGAAACAAACGAGCAAGCACGGGTGCAAGTTCTGCACACATTCCTTCAAGACACGGGGGAGGAATACCATCTTGCCCATAGTCCTTGCTTATTTCCAGAGAGAGGAGGATTTTTTGACTGCATCAAAAGAGATTAAAGGAGGACATAGGATTGGTGAGGGGAGCATTCGGAGGAGATGGAATGTTAGAGTCATCCAGTGTGGAGTTGAGGAGAAAAGAAACCAAAATGAGTTGCTTTATCAGTCGGAGAGAGAGCGTAGTATCATCGGAATGGAAAAGAAAGGAAAGGTAGAGCGACAGAAGTTGTTGGAGATACTTTTAGCTAAGGACCAGAAAGATCTATTCGTGAAAGAAGTTGAGAGGTTGTAACATTTCTTTTGAATAAAGGAATGCTTCGCCTCACGAATAACATATTTGCAATGATTTCTGGCAGATATGAAAGCTGAATGCGAGTGGGGGAAGAAGAGTTTTTCCATGTCCGATAGCGCATCCCTTGTACGAATGGCCACAGAGCAGGAATTATTCACCCCTCTGCCATGGGTTCAATTATGGCCTTGAATGGCCAATTAAATTATGACTCCACCCGCTGCCGTACCATCTGTCATCCCTCAGACCAGCAAGCAGCAGCTTCTTCGCTCACTGCAGATCTGGGTAAAATAACAAACTGGTCAACACGTGGAACATGTCTTTCAATCTGACAAATCTCACACTCTCACTATGTCTCTCCGAAAGGACCTTTGGAACCCCCTGCCATGACTTTCCTGGGAAAGCCACATTTCCAACCTGGCCTCCAAAGCCATCACCGACTGGGAATCCTCCATCGTCAAAGTCCTTCCTCGGCCCACTTGAGCTCCTGCCACATACAAAGCTTTCGTCACAGCCTGATGGAGTACTGCTCTCCCCTTGCTGGTGCTCCTGCCTCCCACTTTCTTGGCTTCACGCTGTGGAAACCAAGCATTTTGGATCATTGGCATCTCCCACGATGAGGCTGAGTCTTTGGGCCTCTCACTCTCTCAACGCAGGCAGGGTGGTGGTCTTTCTGTCTTCCACTGTCTCCTCTCCAGTCTCCCCCCCCTGCTCTGTCTGCGATTTGTCCCCACCACATTTCTGCAGGTGCTCAAGGTCGCCAACAACCCTTTTCTGGTAAAACTACCAAAATCACGAATCACTGCTCACCTTCACTCTTTCATTCCTATTTTTCCCCCTTTGGAATAAACTCCCTCACTCTGTTCAATCCATTCTTCCTCCAGGCCTTCAAAACAGCTGTTCACCACCATATTATCGTCCCCCATCCAAATCCTGATCTTTTCTACCCCCGTTAATCCACCCCAAGCCGACCTCCTTCAAATTCCCTGCTCTCCTTACTGAAGTCCCTGTAATATCCATCTTGTATACCATGTTCCCCCCCCATCCCTCTCCCTTCCACAGATCTCCTATGTCTCTGTTCCCCACTGTTTTGTCCTTCCACTCCCGCCCCTTTTCTCATGCCCCCTCGCTGTGTATTGGGTGTTAGCTCTCATACGATCCTCGACAAGGTATACAAAAATAATAATAAAATCAAACCAGTGGCAGTCAAGAGACCTGAATGACCTGACTAGAGAACCGATACTACTACTACCACCATAAAATTTGCACTCCAGCCACCCTAAATCGCTTCATTCTGCATAACACATAAAAAATGCAAAGAAAACTGAAAACCACTCTGTGGAAGTACCTCCTGTGCAGCTGCTCTTCACAGAGCAGCTCACCAGATGACGGGATTGGTGCAAAGCTTTTGGGACCCCCGTTCCTTGATAGGAGGAAAATCACAGGGTAACTTGACTGGGTTGGATTGTGGTGGTGTGTGTTAGGGTGGTGATGATGAAGCGTCATCTAACAGACTGCATTCTCCTCTGGTTAACATGAGACAGTTCATTTGGGTGGGTACCTGGAATGTCCTATCCCTAAGACAGGATGATCACCTGTCTCTGCTATCTTCTGAGCTCCAGCATTTGAACATCGTTAATTGCAGCAGTCTCTGAGGTTCGGCAACCAGACAGTGGTGAGATCATGGTGGGTGATTACACCTACTATTTGTCTGGTCACTGTGATGGTTACCATGCCAAAGGAGTTGCTGTAGCTCTGTCCAATAAGCTGACTCCCATGATAATTGAGGTAAATCCCATCAACAAGCGTATTATGAGACTAAGGATTCGTTACTCCTTTGGTGTCGTTTCCCTGGTCTCTGTTTATACTTCGACTGAGGCTAGTGATCTCACAATGAAGGACGCATTCTATGCCGCGCTTGATTCTGTGGTTTATCAGTTCCCCATGCGGGATACTCTTCTAGTCTTGAGGGATTTCAATAGATCGACTGGAACTGATAGGGATGGTTATTGGTTATGAGATGTGTGTTGGTCCCCATGGGTCTGGAACTGTGAACCAGAATAGCACTAAGTTGCTTGACTTTGCAAGAAGTCATGGACTGAGGGTGGCTGGTTCATGGTTTTCGCACCCACAAGCTCATCGCTGGATTTGGTATTCCAACGCTGGTGGTGTCAAAGGAGACTGACCACATGCTACTCATTGATGGGTGCTGGAGGATGATTCAGAACTGCAGGATCTACCATCTTTTCTTCCTTTATAGAACTAACCATAATATTGTAGGGATCCAGATCATGCTATGCATGATTTCCTTGGTACAGACTTGTACTCGGACAATAATGTCATCTGAGCCAGATGGGGCTGGATTTTATAGGAGGAATGATATGGGGCTGGCTTTGAAGCTGTGCGAAGTCTCTTGGAGACATCCAATCCTTCCCTTGCGGAAAAGTCCTGCAACAGAGGAAAGTAATATGATTGGATGGAGCAGGAAAGTAATATGCAACAACCAAAAGACTCTATTGTACAAGCACAGCTTCACAACAAAATGAAATGCCCGAACGGTCAGCTTCTCCTCGCTTCACACCACGTTTATCATACCTCAATCAATGTCCCATTGATTTCATCCATTGTTTTTCCTGTTCACCGATGCAGATGTAGCCATCAGCCTTCACCTGCAAGTGTATAGTTATTAATTCTGCATTGAAATGTACAGATCAATAGTTGTACGATTTGGTGATGCATTTCTGTCGTGCAGTAATATGTTCAAATGGTGCAACACATTAAAAATAGGCCCGCCTGTCCTGAAGCTCACCTGGATTAGGAGCAAAAGTTACTAAAAACCCCCCTTAGACCCCCTTAGACCCTGAATTTTTATTCCATGAACAAACTTTGCGACATAAAGGGTGATGAAGGTTGTGGTCAAGTTTCATTGAAATTCTCTGTGTAGTTTGGAGAAGAGAGCAAATACCTATTTTGGGGGGTCAGAAACCCCCACGTAGACTCCCTTAATCAGCGCAGATTTTGATGCAATCAATACACTTTGGTACATCACGGGTGAAGAATGTTGTGGTCAAGTTTCATCAAAATCGTGTGTGTAGTTTCGGAGAAGATAGCAAACATCTATTTTGGAGGGTTCAAGCCCCCGCCCCCTTCCCCGTAGACCCCTTAATGAGTGCAGATTTTGATGCAGTCGATAAAATTTGGTACGTCACGGGTGATGAAGGTTGTATTTAAGTTTCATCAAAATAGTGTGTGTAGTTTTTGAGACGAAAGGAAATGCCTATTTTGGGGGGAAGGTCAAAAAAAACGCCCATAGACCCTCTTTGTGAGTGCTAATTTTGATGCTGTCAATCCATCTTCGTTAGGCATCATTATATGAAGCTTGTGGCCGAGTTTCATGAAAATTGTGTGTTTGGTTCAAGCAATAATGACTGAAGTGTTTATGGACTGACTGACTCACTCACTCACCTACGGACACTGCGAGATCGCATAAGCTCACCTGACTCAAGTCTAGGTGAACTGAAAATGCACTAAGATCGGTACCGGGGTTTGACTCGCACAAGTGTTAAATATTTGTCTGTAGACAATCACTGTATGAATGTGCATCATAATGCCACAGAAATATTGGCTTTCAGGTGTGACATAATTATTTTCACATTCACACGAAAAATTCAATCAAGTGCCAGGTGGGTTCCAAAGGAAGTCTCGTTTGATTACCAAGTATTTCATTTGACCATTGTTATGCAGTACTACTTGAAACCTTACCAGAGAGGAGGGTGATGTCTTATTGAAGAAGATTGTGAAATGTAATGAGATATGGATCTATCACCTAACAGCAGTGCTGCCGCCAGCCCGCAGGCAAAAGGTAATCACCACAACTCCATAGCTTTTCAATATCTAATACATCGCAAAACCCCTGCCGGGAAAAGTTCACCACCATGAGGGCAATAACTCCATACGATTTCAATGCACATGTGCCAGAACCCCTACGTAGTTTTTTTTCCTGTGCAGTGTCAGGTACCTAGATGAGTGTATAACAATGCTTTCCCTCAAAAATCATTGTGACAACTTCAACACTTGGGTAGATGGGATGGGATGTGCTTATATGGCAATGTGAAAGAATTTTGATTTTGCGATGACTCAGGGGGAAGGGAGTGTTAAGATTTTGTTTTATATACATATGAAACGTTTTAGTCAAAAACATGATGTATTCCAATACCATCAGGAAATTCCCTACTGCTTGGAAAAACATATGACAGTACAGACTGGAGACTAAATAATTCATAGAATAAATTACCCCACGCTGTCTTGAGAAACAAGGAAAGGGGCGGGGTCTATGAGCAGCAAATTTGATTGGTCGTGAAAATGCCATAAAATTTTGACCAAGTACAGTTAAACTAAAGGCTTTTGAACACGCCACAAAGGTGATTTGTGTTCTACAGTGTTCAACTATATAATTCAATTGAAATAAAATGCAGATTTTTTATGGGTCGTAGAAAAAAAATTCCATAAGTTTACCACCATTGATAGTCTTTTACACCACCTTATTGAACAGGTTACATTAGTTGTTTGTGCCTGTAGTTTGTGTCCTTTAGTTTGTGTCCTTTATGACGTCACTAAAAACTACGTTTCCTTTTTGGAATGATCTTCAATTTTGTTTGACTGCCAGACAGACAGTAAAAATAACTATCTCAATCTTCTCTGCACATGCGTGATCAGGATGAATTCAGAGCCAAAGTATTGCTAAACTGCAGGTTTGTTTTCCGATTCATGTTCCGATTCATGTTCAAAATATTGTTGTGGGGCCGGGTATCGGTGGCGAGCACGACCGCTAGGTGGAGCAGTGGAGTCGTCTCCCACCGAACACCCGGAATTTAGGTCGTGACCCTCGGATAAGTCCGGAAGGCACGGGTCCCTTACTGGACCATGAATTGCCAATAATTTTACCGCGTGGGGTAGGGTCAATTGCCAAACTTCAATATACCTAATTACCCACGCGGCAAAGCTACCAGGGAATTCACACCCTCGACGGACCTCGAGCGGAACGAGCCGTTACCGTGCCCAAACCGTGTGTAACCCGAGCGGAGATTACCGAGGCCTGTCGGTCCAAATGAACAATTTACAGCCTCGATATTTCTCAACACACACCGTGCCAAGCCAATGAAAGAAACACAGAAACGAGCTGGAACATTTAACAGGGGTTTATTTTACCAATAATCGGGGAGGGGGGACACAGAGCAGAGTTATCACGAATAAAAGGAATGTAATTTACAAGCAAAGGAAAGCACTTACACAATTCTACTTAAAAGACGGGCCCACACACACACACACCCAAAAGAACTGAACCTCGTGGGTCTATCTTGGTGAAGCCGGGCCGGGGTACCTGTCCACTTCGTGCGGCCACACCGACTCCGAGACCACCACCGTGGGACCCGAACCAACGCCTCCAAGTCCACGGCCCACGAACGAGGCCGCTCAACTGCGATCACGACTGTCTCAGATCGCTCCAGCCACGACCACGCCGTCTGCAGAACGCTCCAGCCACGACCACACCGTCTGCAGAGCGCTCCAGCCACGACCACACCATCTGCAGACCGCTCCAGCCACCATCCACGATCCTCCAGAAGGCACTCTTGTCTCTCCAACACTCCCCAGACAACCACTCTCCTCTTCTTGAGGAGGGAGGAGCTTCTTCTCCCGCCACTCGCCTTCTGATTGGACATTGGGTTGTCAGGCGACTCGTGGCGGCCTCCCGATTGGCTGGGCCGAACACTCCATCTGGCTAAGGCGGAGCAAGCCTGAGATGATAGCTTCCCTGATTGGGCAAGGGGTGGTCTGGTGGGAGGGGAAACGACCACCCTCCCACCGTGCGTGTCTGAGAACCCAAACAGAACAGCCAGGGGAGGCACCCTATTATCCACCTCACCCCTGTATGTGACACGATGCACGTGGGCGATGGCGGCGATGGTGTTGTTATTGTTGTAGTTGTTGATGTAAAAACCTAGCTAAAAAAATAACCCGTAGCACACATGTAATTCCCATTAGACAGAAGGGGATGGATTCTAACTGTACACATACTTATCGGCATAACTAACTTTGGGACCCTGAATGTTGAGTGCGCATGGTTTCCAGATTCGTAACAATATAACATTCAATTTAAATTGAGAATTGTTCCTCGATCATAAACTGACGTTTGTGGACAGACAGACAGAAGTGAATTGCTTAACCCCGCTTTTCGGTCCACATGCGTAGGGTCAAGTACCACACATCAAAAAGATCTGCCATTTGTGCTGAGTATCACTAGCTTCGTTAATAGGGGAAAAACATTTTTCCTGTTTTCAGGATCCACCAAATGTTTGGTAGTATTCATAGACGACCATAAAAACTTGATGTATTAAAGAGCAGAGAATGTCATGAGTTAAAACTCATTTCTGTCCTCCCAAGTCCTAATCTCATTTCGATGGTTCTCACATACATAGACAACATAATTTGCCACTTCTCTTTCTCTCTTATATTTTTTGGACAGTCTTTGATTTAATTTTGTTAGAATTTTAAGAAATCCACTTCTCTCTGCCTCAACTACTAGCTATTGAGTGATAATCACTCAAACGCAAATTTTTGTTGCTTCATTGCATTCTGGTATATGACAAACCCTTCCTCATCCCTCCCCACCAGAACCCTTGGTAGTGCACACAATTCATCTGTATAGAATCATGTGACATTGACAATAAACTTCATGGAAGGTTATTTCCTCTTCTCACAATTCCAAGATGACTCACTTTTCGAAAACAAGTTAATTATTTTCGCTTGGAGATTCTTATAGTTAATGGATGGTCACATTTTATGATACAGGATTATCAAACTTAACTGGGAGCAGCGCCCGATTTATAGTGGTGGAGGCCCCGGGGCACACATGGGTGGTGGTGGTGGTGGCCCCTTCTGCCACCAACGATGAAGTAAAGCAGTGTTTTAGAACCTTTTTCACTGATGGCTCCCCAAACACATATCTTCTTCTGTGGCACCCCAATTCAATTTTCCATTTGTATTGTTAGCTGAAGAACATTGCAGGCTACACTAGTTAAATTATTGGATAAAATACATAATTTCAGGGGTGTTTTTTGGGGGCTTTTATTTCCAATAGATTCCAGACACAACTGAAGATTGGCAAAGCTTGCAATTAGTCTGTCAAAATTATATTGTATTACTATTACAACTTCCAAGCTACATTTGATTTAATTCGAGTAATGGAATGATAAATAACGGAACGAGAAGCAAGTTGCTTTATACGTTCCTGGTATTGGATTCCACCAACACAGAAAGCAACAAGAAAAGAGCAATCAGAGATTGCAGACCCTCACTAGGACTTGTTTAGTGTAGAGTTTTTGTAGTGTTGTGTTGTGTATTTTTTGTGATGTTTGTGTACTGGTGTGTTACGTAATAAAAAATAGACATGACTAGAAATGCCACTTTGTAACTGCTGGCAGTGATGACCGGGTACCAAGACATCCCGCTTTGATGCAACCCAGCTTTGATCGGACACTTGACCCTGACCAATGACGTTTATTATTATTCAATTGAATTTAGAATGGGATTAAAATAAATTCAATTCAAATCAAATAGAAGAACAAATAGATTCAGTCCTGCATTGGAGTCAACAGAAGGAACCTGAACAAGCAAAGAGCAAAGATGAAGTCAGCAGGAGGAACCTGGATAGGATTCGTGTTTCAGTTGCTACTACTCTACCCTCAAACCCATCCAGGCACAGCCAAGTGAGCCTTAATCAAAAAAAAAAAAAGAAGAACCCAGATAAAAAAAAATTAATAACTCTGGCTGCCAGACTGTGTTTGATCAGGTTGAAATGTAAAACATATATTCCCCATCACTACAAGATTATAAATTTGAAGATTGACATCGATTGATGAAGTAGTTCAAGAGAAATGATTTAAAAAAAGATTTTTGCTCAGTCCAATGTGGCTGCCAGGCCATGTGACCTATCAATTATTTGTGAACACCCTGGTGTCCCCAAGGCTTGGAGAACATTTATGTGAAGTTTTCCCTCGATCTGTACAGCCGTTCTGGAGAAGTAGATTTTATATGTTTTCGGGCACATCCAATATGACTGCCAGAACCATGTGACTGATGACAAACTTTTGTTACTCATGGATAGGTGGTCATATGTGTAAAGCTTTGCCTTGATCTATTCAGCTGTTTCAGAGATTTTTGAAGGTTTTTTTTTTAAAAACAATATCGCTGCAGAATCACGTGACTGATGATGTCATCAATTTTTTTTCTTTCTGTGGACCATTTTATCCATAGATGACCCTCAAAAATTTTCATACTCATCAGATGTAGCTTTCTACATATGCAATTATGACATCATAACAAGGGCACCTATGACGTCATAAAAATCACACTTATTTCCCATCAGTACTTTCCATGTGCAAAGTTTCAATATTTCCTTGGTGTGGTTTCAGAGCTACAGAGGTCCAAAGTTTTTCCGTTTTCCAACATGGCTGCCACAAAATTGAAGATTTTAGAAAATTTGCCCCAAATTGGCCTTTTGGGCTATTTTTACCTTTTGGTCTATGTTTACCTCAAAATTAATAGGTGGTTGAATTCACGACCTGAGGTGCAAATGCTTTTCAAATTTCAAGTCAATCGGATGAAAATTGAGGATTTTAGAAAATTTGGCCTAATTGGCCTTTTTGCCTATTTTGACCTTTTGGCCTATGTTTAACTCAAAATTAATAGGCGGTTGAATTCAGTGACTTGATATGCAAATGCTCTTAAAATTTCAAGTCAATCTAATGAAAATTGAGGATTTTAGAAAATTTGGCCTTTTGGCCAATGTTGACCTCAAAAATAATGGGTGCATGTATTAAGTAAGACGATATGCAAAAGCTTTTCAAATTACATGTCAATCCAATGAAAATTGACAATTTTAGAAACAATTAAAAAATCTGGCCCATGTTGACCTTTTGACTGAAGTTAACCTCAAAAATAATTGATGGTTTAATTTATTGACCTGATGTGCAAGTCTTGTTCAAATTTCAAGTCAATCGGATGAAAATTAAGGATTTTAGAAAATGTGGCCCAAATTGGCCTTTTGGCCGATGTTGACCTTTTTGGTTGACCAAATTTTACGAAACTTTGATAATGCAGGACCGTTGCTGGGTGGGTGACCATAATCTCCAAAAATTTCAGAACGATAAGCTGAGCAGTTTGGGCTGGAGGCGAGTGGACAGACAAACAAGCAAACAAGAAAATGATGTTGTGCCAAGCAGGATACTTGCAAAATCCACCCCCTCTCCAAAGGTTGCCATGGATGCATGCATCCATCCATTGGGACCATACTCTGTGCAGAGCATTGTTGCTGCTTAAGCAGTCTCCTTGGCGATTAGGCGCAATCCTGAACAGGTCACCCCTCCAACACGGGATACCAGCAAGCTGGCACTCATTTTGCTGACCACAGAAAGATGACAGGCAGAGTCAACCCCACCTGGTATTAATTCAACTGACAAGTGGGATTTGAACTCAGGATCCTAGGATCCCAAGCCCACCACCCTAACCATTTAGCCAACATCAAGCATATGGATGCATCAAATTGTCAATTTCATTAAGATTAAAATTCACCATCTTAATCAAAGCTCAGGTCAATCAGATGAAAATTGATTTTTTTTTCAGATTGAAATAGATGATTTTAGAAGTTTGACGTTGAGTTGACCTTTGACCTTTTGACCTCAAAAATAGTTGGTTTCCAAATTCAGTGATGGACTATGCAATTGCTGCTTAATTCCCAAGTGAATTGGGTGAAAATTGACGATTTTTCAGATGAAATGTGATGATTTTAGAAGTTTGACCTTGAGTTGACTTTGACTTTTTGACCTCAAAAATAGTTATTTTCCAAATTCAGTGATGCACGATGAAATTGCTGTTTAATTTTCAGGTTAATTGGATGAAAATTGACGATTTTTCGGATCAAAATTTATGATTTTAGTAGTTTGACGTTGAGTTGACCTTTTGATCTCAAAAATAGTTGGTTTCCCAATTCAGTGATGCAATATGCAAATCCTGTTCAAATTTCTAGTTAATTGGATGAAAAATGCCGATTTTAGAAATTTGACCTCAAAGATGACCTTTGACCTCAAAATCAATAGGTTTTTCAGTTGAGACTACCTTTATGACTTGATGAAGTTTCGTGAAGATCAGTTTTAAATTGTGACCTGTAGGCGATTAACAGACAAACAAACAGATGAAAAATCACTCATCGAGTGACACCTGGAGAAATGGAACGGCACTTGGTTGAGCACATACCTCCTCCAGACTGAATAATTTACATTTTCTATGCCACTGATAGGTTATATCTGAATCCGGACCTTAACCAAAATCGAATCGGCTTATTCTTGTCACCTTACCAATTCATCCACCTAGTTTTGTCATAACTCGCCCACAACTTTTTGAGATCTCATGCGATACATATTTTTTGGTCCCATCTCTCAGTGGTGAAGAATCACTTAAAAATTCTCAGATCCGGATCCGGATTCAGATCTTCACCAAAATCGAATCAATCCGTCCTTGTACACACACACACACACACACACACACACACACACACACACACACACACACACCACACACACACACACACACACACACACACACACACACACAAGCATGTCCACCAAGTTTAATTCAAATATGTCCACAACTTTTTGAGATATCATGCAATATCATTTTTAGCCCCATCTCTCAATGGCGAAGAATCACTTAAAAAATTCTCAGATCCGTATCCGGATCTTCACAAAAATGAAGCGTTGCCGTCTTTAGCCGGTCACCTCCATAAAAAATTTCAGAACGATTGCTTGAAAACTGTGGCCAAAAATCGTGTGACAAACAGAATGACAGACAAACGCTACAGACCAACATACTTGGCAAAAATAAATTTTCGCCAATAATCCTGGATGAGCCCTCGGGTGGTAGAGGCCTCAGGGCATGTGTTGGGTAGTGGAGGCTGCCATAAAAAGCTACCATAAACAAGGCACCAACAAAGGATGTCCCGGTTGCCCTTGCATAATTCCAGCCCTGATTGGGAGTGTGGTGAACCATTACATGTGTGCTTATGTAAACTGTGACATCTGTATGACATAATGTGAATATATGAAGCCTGGGAGGTAATTTGCATTTGCTTTGTACTGGTGGGTGGGAAGCTTCGTGAATGTTGAAGATTGCCTCCGTTTTGTGCACAGAAGAAAGGTTGCAGCAGAGTGGCTTTTCATTGAGAACACTCAATATATAAACAACTGGGTAAAGTCTTTATTAGTCACGTTTCTTACTTACGTCAATGAAGTTATTCGGGTCTGCAATAGGATGGCCGGGCAACATCACCGCCACCAAAAACAAGAGCTGAAAATTATTTTTTTGTTTTGACAGGTTTATTATACCTGTACTTACTTCACTCCAGAGAAATATGAAGGCTTGTTGTTGTTTTGTATGCAGCTGGTAGTTGCTAGTTGCTGGTTGCATCATTTGCTGAAAGTGCAGCTGTGCTACTGATGTAATGCCCCTGTTTCCAGTAAGCTGGTATTTATTTTACCGACCTCAGAAGGATGCCAGGCTGAATCAACCCACCTGGTGGTATTTCAACAGCACAACAGGGGCTCAAACTCAAGACCCTAAGATCTTCAGCCAGCCACCTCAGCTGTTAAGCCAACACCAGGCTTAGATGATAAGCTGAACGACTACAACGGAAGTGACCAACACCAAGGTGATAATTTTTGTGATCTTTTTTTCTTTTCTGGATGTTGTGTTTCAAGTCAGATTGGAAATGAGTCTCTTGGATAATTTTCATCTACAGTGAACTTCTGTACTGATGCATGATTCTTACTTACATTGTTATCTTTGCCCTTGGTACCAGTCTCTAGTTTTTGGTTTGATAAAGCAAAATAGAAATGGGGCAGCAAGATTTGCAGTGGGATTTTTGGAGGGAATTCACGCTTTTTTTTAGGTCAGTGGGGGGTGGAGAAGCTATAAAGGAGGAAACAGATGATGTAATTGTGATGAGTAAGGCCAGGCAAGAAAATAGAATTTCAGGAAGGGTGTTGTGTATAAGCAAAGACAGCTCACACGAAGGATCCTTCGCTCATCTGCCTTTAATCACGTCTCCTGCTCTACACTCGACAGCCCGCTGACGTCACTCTCGGTTCCACCTCGTCAGTTCCGGTTCATCATGCATTCATCAATATTCATGCAACTCCCAATACCACAAAGGGAAAAGTTAAAGCCAAAATTTTGGCTTGAAGCCAAAATGGATAGCGAGGAGTACGATATAGTTACAGTAAGTGAGACGTGGTTTAAGGAGGAGAGTAACTGGAGGACAGGATTAGAAGGCTACAAGGTGTATCGGTGTGATAGGAAAGAGAGAATAGGAGGAGGAGTGGTAATCTGGTTAAAGGAAAGCATTGCATCAAGAGAAAGGGGTGACATTAAGGAAGGAATAAATGTTGAGGATTCTGTATGGGTAGAGATTAGAGATTGTAAAAACAGTAAGATACTGGTGGGATGCTTTTACATGGCTCCAGATGTGAGAGAAGAGGAGTGTCAGTTAAAAGCTAGTGGTCATGGTGAGTATGCTTGGGTTACTGTATTTATGGATGGACAATTGGTAAATGTATAGACATGAATGATTAAAATCCATTGTTACATGATCTCAATTTGATGTTACACGGACAGGTGAAACTCAGGGAATGATGAAGTTGATGTAATGAGCTTACTTGACTGTGGAGGTCAGTATTGTATTGGAAACCGCTTGATGGAAAGTGCTCGAAGATTCTCGCTGTGTCCAATATGGAAGGTTCCTGTACCAACCGATCATTCTGTGGTGCTATCTCGAAGTCAGAGGGAGGAGGTATCAGGAAGGGAATGTGAACCGACCGTCTCTGTGCTCGATTTAATTCATGAAGTTGGATAAGTTAACGAGCTTTCGTTATACAGAGTCGTTTGTGGACTTGTGGAGCCAATTACAACAGGGGGGGGGAGTCACTCATTTTGAGGTCGAGTGCCGGGAAGAAGTCCTTTGAGCTCTACAATCATCCTGAAAGGACCAGCGTTACGGGACTCCCTTGATTTGGATAATCGAGTACGACAGGAACAGATCGACATGGCAAGGACATCGAGCGAGTACAACACGACTCTCGACGTTGGAGTCGGACAATACCCGGCGGGTGAGGTGATCAGCAGGTCAAAGACACTGAATGAAGACACCACAGCACGGGAATCAGAGTTGTACATTGGATGTCCTCATTTGGCTGTATCTGATTATTCGAAATGCAAGTTTCGTTTCCACCGTTACATTGCTTTCTGTGTTCATTGTATGGCAATCAGAAGTCACAGACATTGTCTAACAAAGATCCATCATATTGCTAGCCGACCTGAACGATCGTTAATACTCGCGAGTCCATACCTTGGGCTTGCATTCATGAGAGGATGAGCTGTGTTTGGTCCTCCCACCATTTAAAACCTGAACAATGGCGACCATGACTGGACCTGTCAGTGGTAAAAGGCTTCACACGGTGTCACAGAAGCAGAAGCTTGGAATGAAGGCAGTGCGTGCAAGCCAAGATACTGCAGTTGTGATCTGAATTCGAACTGTCCGCCAATCCATCTGCTATGGAGTTCCAGAAGTAGGTCGAAGGAGGTGAGCGGCTCGGACGAAAGGGTGAAACATTAATGGCATTTGGTAAAGAACAGCAAGTGGCCGCATAGGAAGAGAAGGCTCGGGAACATGAAGAAAGGCAAGCAGAGTGTGAGGTACGCACACGCAAAGAGGAAACGGAGAGTGAGGAATGTGTACGCAAAGAGAAAGTGGAGAGTGAGGAACGTGCACGCAAAGAGGAAGTGGAGAGTGAGGAACGTGCACGCAAAGAGGAAGTGGAGAGTGAGGAACGTGCACGCAAAGAGGAAGGAGGTGGAGAGTGAGGAACGTGCATGCAAAGAGGAAGGAGGTGGAGAGTGAGGAACGTGCATGCAAAGAGGAAGCGGAGAGTGAGGAACGTGCACGGAAAGAGGAAGTGGAGTGAGGAACGTGTACGCAAAGATGAAGGAAGTGGAGAGTGAGGAATGTGCACGCAAAGAGGAAGTGGAGAGTGAGGAACGTGCATGCAGAGAGGAAGTGGAGTGTGAGGAACATACCCGAAAAGAGGAAGCGGAGAGTGAGGAACATGCATGCAAAGAGAAAGAGGAGTGTGAGGAACATGCACACGAAGAGGAAGTGGAGAGTGAGGAACATGCACTCAAAGAGGAAGC
>CM068952.1:128102592-128120497 GCA_035128595.1 Eptatretus atami | reverse complement strand
ATTAACCCTATCCCACGCGGTCGAATTATTGGCGATTCATGGTCCTGTTAGGGACCCGTGCCTTTCGGACTTATCCGAGAGTCACGACATAAATTCCGGGTGTTCGGTGGAGCCGACTCTTTTGCTCCCTCTATCGGTCGTGCTCACCACCGATACCCGGCCCCGCAACACTATAACATGCACACACAAGATTATGAGGAAATTACCAGTTGTGTTTCACCAAAGAACATGACTCCCAGCCAGCTTGATCTCCAGCAATGGGAAAATTCTGTGCCAATTTTCAATTTTTCCTTGGTGCAGTTTCAGAGGTCCAAAGTTTTTCCATTTTTCCAATATGGCTGCCACACCACGTGACCTATGAGGTCATAATTATCATTAGAACATTCTACATGATTAGTCACACCAATGGTGAAGATTTCATCTCAATCCGACAAGCGGTTGCAGAGAAAAACATGAAAGTTCTGTGCGGACAAACAGACAGACAGACAAACAACCAAACATGAAGAAGACGTCATGCAGTGCAGGACACTTGCAAAATCCATAAAACAAATTTGACCTAAAAAATAATTGGTGGTTGAATTCAATGACCAAATATGTAACTCCTCTTCAAATTTCAAGTCAATCGGATGAAAATTGACAATTTTAGAAATTCAGCCTATGTTGTCCTTTTGGCCTATGTTGATCTCGAAAATAATTGGTGGTTGAATTCAGTGACTTGACATGCAAATCCTCTTCAAATTTCAAGTCAATAAATCGAAAATTGAGGATTTTAGAAATACCTCCTTAGTTGTTGACCTCAGGCCTATGTTGACCGTTTGTTCCATGTTGACCTAAAAAATAATTGGTGAGTTGAATTCAGTGACTTGAAATATAAATCCTCTTCAAATTTCAAGTCAATTGGATGAAAATTGAGGATTTTAGAAATACCACCCTAATTGTTGACCTTGAGACTACGTTGACCTTTTGGTCCATGTTGACCTCAAAAATTATTAGCTGGTTGAATTCAGTGACCTGAAATATAAATCCTCTTCAAATTTCAAGTCAATCTGATGAAAGTTGAGGATTTCAGAAATCTCACCTAAGTTGTTGACCTTTGGCCTATGTGGACGTTTAGACATTTTGACCTCAAAACAATAGGCTTCTTCCTTATGACAAACTCTGCCATGTGGTGAAGTTTCGTGAAGATCGGTTTAAAATTGCGACCTGTAGGTGACAAAACAGACCGACAGACAGACAGAATAACAAAATCGACTAACCAATATACTTGAAAAAATCTTCGATTTTACAAGTAACAAACAAACGGATCCAAATGAAATACCCTTTCCGAATACTTCGGCGAGGGTAATTATCTTGGAAATTAATGAAGAAATTTTGTTTTCGAAAATATCAAGACAAGCATTCAATTCTGTATTAGAAACTATGAGATACTGATTACACTAATAGGGCTTTGATTTATTTTGGATTTAAATTTTAAAACGAAACAAGTAATGCCAAAAATGAAATTGGGACGAAAGATTCATCACACTGTGAATGCAAGTTATGTTTTGAAGATAATTAACGGTTTACCTCCATGGGAGGCTTATCCTTGGGCAGCCGCATTTCGCCTCGCAGGGGTCTTAATTCGGCCTATTCAAACATGCCTTGCCTTGGAAACACGATCTACTCTCATGGACTAATAATTAAATTATATAATCGAAATATTATATCGGATTTGAGAATCACATCTCATGGACTTTAAACAAGTGTCAAAATCTGGAGTGGAATCTGAAAAGTTTAACAAATTCGAGATTTTTTCGAACTAAGTGTATTTATTTAAGCAAAGTGGTAAGCTTAAATTTTTTTCTACTGTTCGGATGATTATATTTAGTGAGGAAAAGATTAAGGAATGTTCATAAAGTGGAACTTCATTGAGTGCAATGTCGTGCTCTCTAACCTGCTTTTGCGATCCATGATGATACAGTCCACAGTGGTCCTTTTTTTCGGCAACTACGTACGTAGTTTTTCTTTTTACCATTTTGTGCGATCTGCTTTCATGACAAAATATTCATAAAAATACATTAATAGTTGCTGCAATATATTAGCAGCTGACAAATGCTGAAAACGAAGAGGTACAAAGACAGTACACACGGACGTGGTACAAGTGACTCTCCATTGGTGTGTCCGTGCGTGCGTGCGTGCGCGCGCGCACATGGAGAGTGGAGGAACGCATTTGGAGGTGAGGAAATGTATGCATGCAGGCAGGCCTTTGCCAGGCAGATTGCATGGGTTTTAATTTTTAAATGCTCCCACCTGGTTTTATATAGAACACAGCAGTTAAAAAGAAAACGTTGCTGTTTGGGCGTGTTTTATCACCCTGCTAATGCCCTGGGACGCTGCCTCCACTGGGATGCTTTCTTCCACTGGTAATGCCCTGAGATGCTTTCTTCCCTTGCCCTGCCTCCCTTCCCCCACCTCTCATGTTTCTCTCCCTTCCCTTTACACTGCCTTCCCCTCCCCTCATGCTGCATTCCCCTCCCTTTACACTGCCTTCCCCTCCCTTTACACTGCCTTCCCCCCCCACCATGCTGCCTTCCCCTTTCCTCACACTGCTTCCAATTCCCTCCTCTCACACTGCCTTCTTCCCCTCCTCTCATGCTGCCTTCTTCCCCTCCTCTCATGCTGCCTTCTTCCCCTCCTCTCATGCGCCTTCTTACCCTCCTCTCATGCTGCCTTCTTCCCTCCCTCTACGCTGCTTCTTCCCCTCTCTCACGCTGCTCTTCCCTCCTCTCACGCTGCCTTCTTCCTTTTCACCCTGCTTCTTCCCCTCCTCTCACGCTGCTTCTTCCCCTCCTCTCACGCTGCCTTCTTCCCTTTCTCACCCTGCCTTCCCCTCCTCTCACGCTGCCTCTTCCCCTCCTCTCACGCTGCCTTCTTCCCTTCCTCTCACGCTGCTTCTTCCCCTCTCTCCCCTGCCTTCTTCCCCTCCTCTCACGCTGCTTCTTCCCCTCCTCTCACGCTGCCTTCTTCCCCTCCTCTCACGCTGCTTCTTCCCTCCTCTCACGCTGCTTCTTCCCCTCCTCTCACGCTGCCTTCTTCCCCTCCTCTCACGCTGCCTTCTTCCCCTCCTCTCACGCTGCTTCTTCCCCTCCTCTCACGCTGCCTTCTCCCCTCCTCTCACGCTGCCTTCTTCCCTCCTCTCACGCTGCCTTCTTCCCTCTCTCTCACGCTGCCTTCTTCCCTCCTCTCACGCTGCCTTCTCCCCTCCTCTCACGCTGCCTTCTTCCCCCCTCTCACGCTGCCTCTTCCCTCCTCTCACGCTGCCTTCTTCCCCTCCTCTCATCACGCTCCTTCTTCCCTCCTCTCACGCTGCCTTGTCCTCCTCCTCCTCTCACGCTGCCTTCTTCCCCTCCTCTCATGCTCTTCTCCCCTCTCACGCTGCCTCTTCCCTCCTCTCATGCTGCCTTCTTCCCCTCCTCTCACCTGCCTTCTTCCCCTCCTCTCACGCTGCCTTCTTCCTCTCCTCTCACGCTCCTTCTTCCTTTTATCATGCTGCCTTCCCTCCTTCTCGCTCTCCCCATGTCTTGCTCTCCCCACGTCCTCTCTCTCCCTCAAGTCCTCACTCTCCCCCACGTCCTTGCTTTCCCCCACATCCTCGCTCGCCATCCCTCCGTGCCCCCACACCCCTCATCTTAATGTGTGTGTGTGTGTGTGTGTGTGTGTGTGTGTGTGTGTGTGTGTGTGTGTGTGTGTGTGTGTGTGTGTGTGTTTGTGTGTGTGTGTGTGCGCGCGCGCGTGTCAGTGTGTGTGTTTTGGTCTCTTCCAAAACCATGAAACCGAAGGGCCTGAAACTTTATATGCATACTAAGGAAACACCATGGTAGTGCATGGATGAAACTTGGATGTTTGGGTTAATTTAAACACCTCTTTTGAAGATAATTAATGGCCTTGTTTAATTATCCTTTATCCAGATGTCATCCTTGGTCAGCCCCTTTATTAGCCAGCTCTCCCTTGCTGGGGTCTTAATTCGCCATTTTGCTCAACAATACCTTGACTTGGAGCAGGCTGCGACAGTTTCTTAATTATAAAGTTCTCAAATTTCTTTTTTCGCTTTCCTCACTCATATCATTGAATGCCTCATCTTCATTCCTACGAATCACTGGATACATTGCCATACTTATAAATGCCCAGAGACACCAGTGTTTGTGGCTTTATTTAATTTCCACAAATGCGATAACCTCTAGAATATCTTAAACTGAGTCAAATTTCAAAATTTAAACTTCTTAATTGACCTCACCAGCAGTTCCGACTGCTAAATAAAAGTCTTAATTTGGCCAATTCGGATATTGTTTGACATTCCGGGTGTCTCCAAGTGTTTGTGGCTTTATTTACTTTCTACACATGTGATAACCTACAGAATCTCTAAACCTGAGTCGAAGTTCAAAATTTTAACTTTTAAATGACCTCAGCAGCAGTAAAAAAATTAAAATAATTTTAAAAAAGTTTTCATTTGTCCAATTCGGACATTGTTTGACATTCTAGACATCAGCTGCAATCACATTTCAGCTATAATGCTTATAAACATCCAGAGAGTTGTATTCACACATTATTTGATACTCCGGACATGTCCGGATGGTGGTCATCTCCGGATGTATCTGGACAACGGTTATCTCCAGATGGTGGTTATCTTCAGACATGTCCGGATGGTGGTTATGTCTAAACGGTGGTTATCTCTGAACGTGTCTTGATGGTGCATGTCTCCGGAAGTATCCAGATGGTGTTTGTATCCGGCCGACTTGTCCGGATGGTGGTTGTCTCCGGAAGTGTCTGGACAGTGTTTGTCTCCCGATGTATCTTGGCCGCGGTTATATCCAGATGTGTCTGGGCGACGGTTGTTTCCGAACCTGTCCAGACGGTGTTTGTCTCCAGACATGTCTGGGGAGAGTTTGTCTCCGAACATGTACAGATGGTGTTTATAGTATGACTGATAGAAAATATATTCCAGACATTATTTTGTTTCCATCTTCACTGTTATTCTATGCAGAATCATTTTGACAAGATAGTATGAATTGTAATTAACACTCCACTGCACGTTTGCCTTCCCTTTCCCTCACGTAAAATTACCTTTTCCCAAACCCCCTCCCCATTCTCACTCTCCTCTCCATCCTCCACCCTCCTCGCTCCTGAACCTCACTCTCCCCCCTCTCCTCTTCCTCCCCCATCCCCTCCTCTCTCTCCCCTCCCCCCTCCTCTCTTAGTATTCCTGTCAGTGAAGTGACAGGTGGTATTTGCTCGTAAATAATGTTGAAGAGGTTGAAGATGTCAGCAGCTATTTAAGTTCAGATCTGAAAGACAGAATACTTTATGAAACAGAAGACCAAGAAGGAACCCAAAGAAGTAGCAAATATGGAGTTATAGATGGAAACGAGCGATTGGACTTTAGAAAATATGAACTATTTTGAATTGGCAATAAATAAATACAATATGATTTAAAGTGTCGAGTTAGAGTGACCTTTCAAAAGGAATCAAAAATGAAAACTCTGTTCGGTCTCACCATTGGCTTATTACAGTCATACGATGTCCTTGGGAGGATACTAACTTGATCACATGATCCTCTTGAGAGGATACTTAATGTCATGCACATGATTCCTGCACAGTTCTGGAAGATGACCACTCGGAGGTAGAAATGTATGAGCCTTGCTGACTGGGCAGCTATATTAGTTGGTGGTGCCTTCAGTTTTGAATATGTATCTCCCAACTACAACAAGTATTTTGCTTAAAACCTGTAATAAATGTTAAAAACAGCGATTTATTTTCAGAGATTTTTTGGAATGGCTTTATTGTGGAATGAGTAAAGCCTTGTTTTGCCTTGGTGTAGGTTTGATTCCCATAGCTGCTCTGGGCATGGGTTTTGGTTCTTTTTGTCTGCATTTTTCTGTGAATAACAAATATCAGGCCTCGCTAGTTAGTTTCTGGAAGCATTTGGCTAATCCCAAATTTTTATCTCACCTGGAACATAGTTCCGAGGAGTTTATGGGTTGGCACGTCGTCCATCCGTAAACACTTGTAACTTCTTCTCCAAAACTGCTGATGGGATTGTGACCAAACTTGGCTAAAATAATATTTAATATGTTGCAACTCAAGTTTGTTCACGGCATTAAATAGCAAAGATAAATAAAATAAATAATTTGGGGTCTAAGAGGGTTTACTGGGGGTCAAAGTGGGTCCATGTTTGATCCCCCCCCCTCCCCTCCAAAATAGGTATTTGCTTTTTCCTCCGAAACTACACACACAATTTCCATGAAACTTGACCACAACCTTCATCACCCATGATGTACCAAAGTTTGTTCACTGCATTAAAAAAAACAATCCATAGGTATTTACATTCTTCTCCGTTACATATTTTGTGTGTCGTCCAAGCCTACCAGTGGTTCTCTGGTTATCTTATCCAGTTATCTTATCACCAGAAGAGTGCCCAGGGTTAGTGTCCCTCTTTTTTAAATTTAGTTGCTGATCAAATTTTATTTTTTTGGAATACATAGTTTATGCTTGTGGAAGAGCTAATGTTACTATACTGACTGGATCAGGACAAAAGGAACAGGTGGGAGAGTGGGGAAACAACAACAGCAGAGTTGAAGACCAATATAGGGGCAGGCTTGGCTAAACAATGGGTATGGGGAGGAATAGGGGGCAGGAGAGGAGCATGGGGTAGACAAGATGGATAAAGAAGGAAACTCTAATGGCTGGCAGATATGATTGATGCAAAGATAGATGGTGTAGACATCTTGTAGGATAGCATAGAGGTGTGTATGCACACTCACCTTGCAGCTGTCTCGCATGGGTTTGAATCCCGACACAGTAATAAAATATCACTCTGGTGTTTCGCATGCAAGACGAGGCATCGATGTGTGCACGTTCATCAGAAGGATATTAAGCTTGAGGACTCATCTGCCAGCAATGGTTGCTGGTGGACGTAAAATATCCAACGGTGTCTTTCATGAGGTGTTGAACATCAACCTGACACTAACTCGAAATACCTGTCACCATCAGTTGAACATCAGGCCTGGTCAGCAAGTTTGTGAAAAACTTGGGGTAAAAGCTTTCCACAGATGACCCCACAAGAAGGTGGGAATAATTTTTGGAAGTTAAAATAAATAGAGAGCTATGAATGATATAATCATCCTATATGGTCTTGAGAGAAAGGGGGTGAAATAACTTTCAAACCCCACATCAAACAAAGCTCCAGTTATTAGTTAGATTAAATAGACAGTTTATCACTGAGATCACATGTCAATCCTGATAGTTGTTGTGGATGCACACTGTGAAAGACTGCACTCATTAATGGTTCAGAACATCTTTGTTGTACAGGCCACAGTGTGTGATCTGTGGATTTTACTGATTGTTCCCTGCTTCAGGCCATGATGTTGGTATGCTTGGCCTGTTCTTGACTCATATATAGGCTGGCCAAGAATTATAATACGAGTCAAAATGTGGTGGGAAGCCAAGGGAACTAATGAGCAACAGTGATGTGGATGCTGCATCATGAAAAACAAACATGATATAGACGTTGAAGGATGGAAGACATGCTATAGCATATTTTGCTCCACAGACTACTGTGGCAAAATGGAGTGCTCCTTTGATAGTGGCTTTCATGACTAGAGCACTTGTAGCTGGCAGTTGGCCTCATGCCATTGATCAAAATGAAATGGTCAACAATATCGTGGTATTTTGATGCACTTGTGGTTTGTGACACAAAGCCGTCATGGTTGAGCTTCAAACAATGGAACATTACCTCTTATATTATATGATTCTTTCAAGTGATGGCTCCTCAGACTTAAGAACAGTAATTTTAAATTCTGCAAAGAGACCCTCTCAAGCTGCATCTGCAGCCAACTCAATAGCCCATTTCACTGAGGTACAAAACGTGGTTTGGCTGGCTCAGACCTCCAAGAACTGGGGCTATGTTTTGGTGCTCTGTCACTGCCCAAGCAGACAATTATGTATCTGCTGACTCTGTCCCTTCAGAAGCAACTATGATCCACTCTCTCTACCTCTAAACAGCAGTACTTTCACATGCCACTCTTTTTATCTTCAATCAAATGCTTTATTGCAGCCTTGAACTAATCTGTGTTTGACAGCATTGTAACTTCATATTTTTGTGAGCCAGTTAGTGTGCTCCATGCCTGTTCACCTGGTTTGCACGGTATGAATCAGGATTGTTGTGTGAGTAATGAGCATGATAAATATGTACCAGTTGCATTTCCAATTGATAGGATGTACCTGCTGCCAATATACTTTTAAGGGAACACGACTTTTAATGGCATGGTTAGATCCAGAAGAGCAAGTTAATTATTTATTTTGTGAGATGAAATCAACAAGAGGTTGATTGAGGTATGTTAACCACCGTGTGTGTGTGTGTGTTGTGTTACACCTCCTGGCTTGATAGAGCAGCAAGGCACAGTTTGTGTCCTATAGCAGCTGAAGCTGCGTGATCTGTGAGCAGTAATGTCCGTCCGCCACATGAGCACATTACCTCTGCCTTACTGCCCCACCAAACAGAATGTGAGAATGCGGTCAGGCGTAACAATAAACCAAAACAAGGCCTTTCTGACCAGATAAATGCATGATGGCATGACACGCCATGAGCGCATGCGTACCGCTTTGCTTCTTGCCCGGATAGCTTCAGTAGCGCACACTCATGTCTATTTTAAAGACAGGGGATTTAAAGGTCACAAGCAAAGGGCAGTGGAGTCACCTGAGCATGGTTTCTTTTTGCCTGGGTATGAGATCGTCAGGACGACACACCACAAAATCATTTACTTGTGACCATGCAATTTAGTCGGCTGAACACTGTTCAAAAGGACATTACTTCTCACAGCTCATGCAGTTTCTACACAAACTGTGCTTTACTGCTTTACGAAGCTAGGAGGTATGAACAGCATGCATATATATGTATATATACATACATACATACATACTTTCATACATACATACATACATACACACACAATGTATACAGTATGTAAAAGGTATCACACTGAAAAGTAAAATAAATTCTTTACTCAAGCCTAATGCTTCGAGAACAAGATAGTTCTCCTCCTTGGAGGTGTTAGGAGCAGTGGTGACACCGCATTAAGTTCTGTTGGGGACTGTTTGTGCCGTGGATTGGTCCAAGACCTTGCAAATCACAGGGATCCCTGCATTGAAATTATTCTACCGCTTCTGTTGATGTTGTAATTGATTGTGTGGTGCTTTGTATATGTGGGATGCAAATCTTCTGGTGTGTATGCATATCCTGTATATATATATATATATATATATATATATATATATATATATATATATATATATATATATATATATATACATACATACATGCATATATATTTCTATATGTAAAACGAAGACCCACCCACATCTCTCACCTGTGAATGGAGGAAATAATCAATCAGCTCTCACCTAATCAATTAACCCCATTGGCGAGGGCTACATCAATAAATTGTCTCCTCCCATGCTCTTCCAGCCAAAGAGGCTGCATAAAACAACCATGAAAGGCTACCCAAGGTAATCACTTTGCTTTTTCAAATCCTTCCCAGAGTTCCTCCACAGCTATAAAGACGTTCACAAATAGTACATACATGAGAATCCCAATGCAACACCATGGGCAAATTGATCTGGTGTGCTCCTGTCTTCCCTGGGCCAAGTTACGGCAGGAATGTAGAATTTTGCCAGGGTGCTGGCAATAACTCATCTGTACATCATCAAAAGATGCTGAGGGATGTTTAAAGCCCACAATAAAGCATTGCTAATGGACAGGTTTTCGGTTAATGTCCATTTGAGGAATGGCACACTCATTGATCCATTGACCTGCCTATGTGAAGTTTATTATCTAATTGAGAAAAAAACTTAGATTAGACAGCACAGTGTGAAGTGTGCTTGCTTCCTCTTTGCCACCCTGTTGGCTATAAATATAAATTAGTCAGGGAGAAGGGTTTTGGCTGTTGCACTGGTTGAAAGTCCTAAATATCAAAATCCTAATAAAAGTAGTTGCATATCATATTGGAATGCTGGTTTATGATTCTGTTGTGATTATAAGGTTTGGTCAATTACAACATGGTCTTAATGTAGTGATGTGTTTTCCATGCAGGGACAAGACATAAAGACGATTATGAAGCTGCTGTGGCTGTTCCCTCTTCTTCTCATTCCCTGCTCCACCTGGAACACCACAAGAGGTATGGATCATTGTATACACAACATGTCCTTGAAGATTACTGTGCTTTATTATGAGAGTTGTGAATATGTATATATGTATATAGATATATATGTGTATACGTGTTTATATATACGAATATATATATATATATATAATATATGTACATACATTTTATCTATATGTATACACAAGATGTAGACATATCTATACAATTATATATAAAAATGTATAGATATGTCTACATCTTGTGTGTGTGTATGTGTATATATATATATATAATGTATATATATAAAATGTATAATAGATATGTCTATATCTTGTGTGTATATATATATACATATACATATATATCTGCATCTTGTGTAAATATATATATTGTATCTGCATCTTGTGTAATTGTGCATCCTTTGTATATATTTGTATGTATGTGTATATATATATGTATATATGTATGTGTATATATATATGTATATATGTATATGTATATATATATATATATATAATATGTACATATTTATATTGTTACAGGCCGGGGGTCGGCCGCCAACCGACCCGTCTGAACGGAGCCGCAAGTCGAGTCGGCCCGACCGATCGCCCGGAATATAGATCGCCGCCGGATAACTCCGAGCGACGGGTCCTTGTACAAGAACCGAAATATGCCAATCGGCAGATCACGTGGGGTAGGGTCGATTGCCAATCTTCAATGTACCTAAATACCCACGTGATCCAACTACGGGGTATTCCACCCTCGACGGATCTCGTACGGAACAAACCGCCGAGGCGAGCTTGTGCGTGCGCGACTCCGAGCGGCGTAATCACCGAGAACCGTCGGTCCAAATGTCCCCTATTACGGCAAACCAACGGCTTTCTAACTCCCAACACACGAAATGTTCAGTCAATGAGGGAATGGACGAAGCGAGCAGGTTTACATTTACACAAGGACATTTATTAATATGAAACACGTATGCAATTAACAAGCAACAAAAGAACTACAACCGTCTATAAGCAATTATTAATGTACAGTCACTTACACAGTTTTACTTACGGGACTCGGCGCCACAAACATTCATTCGAAAGAAAAGCAGGAAAAAGACCCCATCAAAGGCAATGGGGTCAGACTGGACCTCTTGGGTCTTTATGGCATGGGACTTGGCAGACCGAACGAGTCCCACGAGACCGTTGCAGGTTACCTGCACCATCGTGGTGTCTGGCTTGGGCGACCCACGATGCTCCTTCCCCACAGCAGCTAGCGTAGCCGCGGTCGAGCTCGGCCTTCCGTGTGGCAGGCGAGCTCTCTCCGGCTCTCTCCACACGAACGCGCTTGGGCGACCCGCGATGCTCCTTCCCCACGGCAGCTAGCGTAGCCGCGGTCGAGCTGGAGCCCCCCGTGTGGCAGGCGAGCTCTCTCCGGCTCTCTCCACACGAACGCGCGGTTTGCGTCGACACAGCAGGCAAGGCTGCGCCCCCAGCTCGCGTCTCCTTCGCGACGCCCGGACCTCCACGCAGCTCCCGGCCTCTGGTCTCCTCCCGACTCCCCCAACTGCCGAAGCATAAAGCTTACTCTCCCACGAGCTCAGCCCACGAACTCAGCCCTACCACGGGACTCTTTCCACGAACTCTCTTTACGAACTCTTTTGGGATTCTCCCTGAACAAAAGAAAGATGTCCTCTTTATCCTTTGCACCCCCTCCCCGCACCCGGCGTGACTCATGCCCTCGTGATCCACCCCCCGCTCAACCACGGGTGGGAGGGAGTTGTTGACGTCACCGCAGGGTTCTTCTTCCTCTTCGCAGAAGAGGGGGAGGGACGTCTCCATTGTTTCTTTCCCTAACTATTAAATCGATCCGCAGCGCATCTAATCGATTTCAAAACATTTAAACAATGGGAGGTGAGCTATCTAGGGAACATGCACTTAACGACATAGCTGACTAAGGGAACCTGTATGTTGTGTGCGATTGAATTCCAAATTCGTAACACTACCCCCTCCCCTTTTTACAGACTCGTCCGAGTCGTCAAATTTCGTGTGACCAGCATGTGTAAGTTTTCCCCTAGTACGTTCTACCTTCGGATCCCTGAGTGCGACATTTCTTTAAACGTGTCCCAAAAAATAAATAACCTAATGCGCTGCGTAACTAACTAAAACAACTCTCACAGACTCATTCGGACAACTTAACTAAAATTGCCGGCGCTAAAACAAACATGCAGGGGGGTTCCACGTATTTACAATTTCACTCAACTTAACCTTAACTTATAATTTACACTAAACCATGGCCCAGGACTTGTAATCTGTGAAAGGGGAAAGGGGAAAGGCAAAAGTCGTTGCAAAGTCTTTGGTGCAGGGGAATGGATGGAGATGGTCGCAAAACAAATGGACATGATGGATGAAGGGCTGCCTACAGGGCAGTCCTCACAAACTGGATGGTCCTGGCGCACATGGTGATGGATGGACACAGGGGAAACGCAAACAAGGGCTAGCAGGCATGGGGTCAGGGCAGAGGCAGGCAACTAGGCATGGCAAGGTAAGCCCATGCAGAACAGGCAGCTGCAGCACAACAGGCCGGCAGGTGAAGCTGGCCGGCCTCTGGTGTGGTTCCATCAGGTCTGGAGGGAGTGCGGTGGTGCGGCCGCTCTGAAGGCGGGCTCGGACCTAGCCTACTGTCTCCCCCCACTCTATCGCCTTTGCCTGTCTCTGTCCATACCCGCTCCCTTAATTTGCCACACAACACAACAAAATTTAGCCCCTCTTTATTTTTATTATTTTTATTTCCTTTTACAATTGTCCCCTAACCCCCTTTATCGTCATTGTCGGCTAACCTATCCTGTCCACCTAGCCTACTCCCAACCCCTACGTTCCCTCTCTGGAGGGGAATAGGGAGAGACTAGTGTCCTGTCTCGAGGCCCAACGAAGCCTCAGAATGGCCTCCTCAGAGTTCAGCGATCTACCAAGGTGAGTCCAGCGGCCTACAACGAGCGAAGGGATGGATGGTGCGAAGGGGTACATCTCCTATCTACCCTAACATTCATTAACCTGAAACTACCCCGGGGCTTTCCAAAAACGCCTCACACTTTAAAACTATCGGTTCTAAAAACCATGATTCCGTCGCCTGTGTTGGTGTCCATTATAAATTTGGGCCTTGCCCTCAAATTTTCATACGTGCCCTCGCACAATTTCCTGGCTGGGCAACGTGGCTCAACTGGCAGGAACTCCCCTCTGCCGAACTCTAACGATGGCACCCCAGGCCCGCAGGCTGCCTCGAGCCTAGCTGCTCCCTACAACGCGGGGGTTGCCCTCTCTGGCATTGCCCCCGTCCGATGCCCACTGGCGTGTTGATGCCCCGGTCCCTTTCCGAGGGTCGCCCGTGCCCACTACACTGCCCCCGTGGCATTCTGGCGCTACGCGTCCCGTTTCCGACGGGTCGCCCGTGCCCATTACACTATCCCGGCCCCTCTTGGGCCTTGGCCTACTCTGGCCGACTAGTCCGGTGCCTGGGGTGCCCACTAAACAAATACTCTCCTTTCCACAGCCACGCTCCCAGCCGTCCATGAACTCTTGCACCCCTCCAAACGGGTTTCGTGCCTTCTCTCGACACCAACAACAAAACGACTCCTGTTAGTAAATTTG
The DNA here is from genome assembly GCA_035128595.1 of Eptatretus atami. Lineage (NCBI taxonomy): Eukaryota > Metazoa > Chordata > Myxini > Myxiniformes > Myxinidae > Eptatretus > Eptatretus atami. The sequence continues at coordinate 128,106,687 of CM068952.1, read as the reverse complement.
AATAACCCACTAGCTAACTTTAAACTGACCCCGGGGTCCCTTGGGTGGGAATCACTCCTCCCCCAACCAGTCATTCGCACCATGCATACCACATTGCTCCACTCGCACACTTGGGCCCACTGTCCTACACTCATTCCTCACACACTTTCCATTTCGCAACTCACACCAACACTCCACACTACCATCCTTCTAACTAAATCCCCTGACTAACTCGTGCTCCCTCGTCATCCCTTAAAACTCATGCACGTTCCATTTACTCTACGTAGCTAAGCTACGTCTCCACTACACATTTCCAGTCTGTCCATGTCTCCAAAAATCCAACAATTCCCATTTCCTAAATCTAAACTAAAATCCCTCTAACTAATCCATTCCACGGGCTCCATGGGGTACAACCCATGTCCCCATGAAGCCGGTCTAACTATCGCTATCCCATCCCCCTAACTAGTAGTTCCTGTGCCCCCAACAAGGGGTCTTCCACCCCTTGCCTGGGAATCATGTTCACCCGAAGCGAGGCCTGCTTTTCTCAACTCTTTTTTTTTTCTCATAATGCGCACCACCAGCGCGGCAGTTCACAGCCGCGCTCTTTTTCCGTGACTCATGGCAGCTGCTTGCACCCCGCGCACTCGTCCAAGGCACCTCGTCCTCTTGGACGGTACCATCCGGCAGGAATTCCCTTCTGCCGGATTCCAAACACACGTGCAGCCATGACGTCACTCTGCGCATCTCAAAGCAAGCCCCGCATTTCGAGGGGTTCCCACGCGAACACATGTGCTCTGCTCGTCGGAGCTTTACAAACACGCTCGCGTGGAGAACCCATCCGGTCCAAATTCCGAATCCAGCCTAGCTTCTGTCCGTCCGCGGGATCGGCTAACATCCACCGCTGGCGTTTCCGGACCGGGTTTCACCTGCGCAGCCGCGCACGTGGCGGCCTTGTGCGTAACACAGCACGGACCCCGCACTCGCTGCTGTGCAAACCCGGCACGGTTCCCAATTCAGCTACGGCCGCTACTCGGACCTTCTCCTTCATCTGGTCGTCGTCGTCGCCGTTCAACGCACACACTCCTGCGTGCCACGACGCTCACACACTCCACCATGGCACTCGGGCACGGGGATGCAGTGCGTTCTCCCCGCATACCTACTGTCATCTCCTCACATACAGCGCTCTCACACACGCCGTTCCTTCCACACTCGGTGTTTCCTTTACACACGGCGTGCTGGAAGGCCCGCATTTCGGCACACCTCGCCACCAGGCACACCATATTACTCACACACGCGGGGACACTCACACGCGTGTTTCACTCACACACGGTGCTTCATCCACACAGACCGTTTCACTCACACACACGGCTCTCTTGACACGCGGTCTTCATTCACACACGGAGTGCTGGAAAGCAGCACCCCGGCACACTCTGACCACACCACTCACACACGGTGTTTCATCCACAGACGGTGCTTCATCCACACAGACCGTTTCACTCACACACACACGGCCTCTCTGACACGCGGTGCTTCATTCACACACGAGAGTGCTGGGAAGCACGCACTTCGGCACACTCGCAAACACACATTTCGACACCACACACACCGGAACAACCACGCTGGAATTAGCACCACCTCAAGGGGTCCGGGGTTTCCACAACCCCCAAGCTCCGCGTGCACCCATTCACAGCACTCGCCCCCTTTACCTCGCAAGGCTCGACCGGACTCTCCTCGTCGCGATCTGCCTCAAGGGGGCACAGTCCCTCACCTTGTTCCTGAGGAGGCCATCCTGCTGCTCGCACCGGGTCACAAAACACTCCCCCAGCTCAACCCCATTGTCCTCACTATCCCTACCTGTGTGTGCTCGTCAATTCCCTGGAGTTTCTCCTCTACTTGCTTTATCTCAGTCACCTCGTTTATTATTTCCGTTTCTTCCTGGCTTTTCGTCTCTGTTTCCTGTTCTATTCCCCGTGCTCTGGTGTTCCTTCCTTTGTCTCCTGCGTCTCCATTCATTTCTCAGTCACCTCCACGTGTCTCGTCCTGCATGTCTCAGTCACCTCATTTAATTTTTCCTCTGTGTCCAGTCACTTTTTCCATCACCTGCACGAGTCTCGCCCAACGCGTCTCCCGAATTATTTTGTCCTCCACCGCGGGGCCGACACAGTCCACACTCCCCCTTGTCGGTTCGGTCGAGCTGCCACGTGGGCCGCCATTTTGCACTCCACTGCCCGTATCTCGCCACGTGCAGGCGCCATTATGCCTCTATGCCCAGACTTACTGCCTTTTGCCCTTCCTGGATATCCAGCCCCATGCTCTGCATCTCACCCCGCAGTTTTTGCATATTCTCATCCATGTTGTTTTTTATTTCTTCCTTCATTTCCTTTGCGTTTCCATCCATTTTTTTATTCATGCCCTTCATCTCGTTTTCCATCCTTAACGCATTTTCATTTATGTTGTTTTCATTTGTTGCGCATTTTCATTTATGTTGTTCATTGCCTGCAGCACCCGCGCAAGCATTTCCCCCACTTGGCTGATCTCAGCCAACCCCGACGAAGCCGAATCGCCTCGGTCGGTCGCGGATCCGCTGGGACCGGGGAGGGATTTTGACGGAGGAGGGGAGGGGGGGGTGTCATACACCGCGGCCCCCGCCGCTGCGCCCATTGCGGACTCTGCATTTATTTGCGGGGAATAGTTAACCTGCATAATGGGAGTGTCCTGCATGGTCATTTCGTCATGAGCCATAGATTCTAACATTTCCAAATCCATTCCTAATCCCTCCTGCCCCTGCTCGCCTTGGCTGAACATTTTACGTGCTGGGAATAAAATTTATAACGCTCGTAATTTGGGACACGGGGGGGGGGGGTTTGCTCCGTATACCTCTGATCCGACTCCGTGAATTTTGCTACTGAGGCGGGGGGGCCGAATCGCACTCCTGACAACCAGTTGTTGCGGATTCGAACCTACAAATTTACGGAGGTGGATGGGTTCACACTCCACTCCTGACTACCAGTTGTTACAGGCCGGGGGTCTCGGCCGCCAACCGACCGCTCTGAACGGAGCCGCAATCGAGTCGGCCCGACCGATCGCCCGGAATATAGATAGCCGCCCGGATAACTCCGAGCGAGGGTCCTTGTACAAGAACCGAAATACGCCAATCAGGCAGATCACGTGGGGTAGGGTCGATTGCCAATCTTCAATGTACCTAAATACCCACGTGATCCAACTACCGGGGTATTCCACCCTCGACGGATCTCGTACGGAACAAACCGCCGAGGCGAGCTTGTCCGTGCGCGACTCCGAGCGGCGTAATCGCCGAGAACCGTCGGTCCAAATGTCCCCTATTACGGCAAACCAACGGCTTTCTAACTCCCAACACACGAAATGTTCAGTCAATGAGGGAATGGACGAAGCGAGCAGGTTTACATTTACACAAGGACATTTATTATAATGAAACACGTATGCAATTAACAAGCAACAAAAGAACTACAACCGTCTATAAGCAATTATTAATGTACAGTCACTTACACAGTTTTACTTACGGGACTCGGCGCCACAAACATTCATTCGAAAGAAAAGCAGGAAAAAGACCCCATCAAAGGCAATGGGGTCAGACTGGACCTCTTGGGTCTTTATGGCGTGGGACTTGGCAGACCGAACGAGTCCCACGAGACCGTTGCAGGTTACCTGCACCCTCGTGGTGTTGGCTTGGGCGACCCACGATGCTCCTTCCCCACAGCAGCTAGCGTAGCCGCGGTCGAGCTCGGGCCTTCCGTGTGGCAGGCGAGCTCTCTCCGGCTCTCTCCACACGAACGCGCTTGGGCGACCCGCGATGCTCCTTCCCCACGGCAGCTAGGTAGCCGCGGTCGAGCTGGAGCCCCCCGTGGGCAGGCGAGCTCTCTCCGGCTCTCTCCACACGAACGCGCGGTTTGCGCGACACAGCAGGAAGGCTGCGCCCCCAGCTCGCGTCTCCTTCGCGACGCCCGGACCTCCACGCAGCTCCCCGGCCTCTGGTCTCCTCCCGACTCCCCCACTGCCGAAGCAAAAAGCTTACTCCTCCCACGAGCTCAGCCCACGAACTCAGCCCTACCACGGGACTCTTTCCACGAACTCTCTTTA
>CM068952.1:128090092-128097592 GCA_035128595.1 Eptatretus atami | reverse complement strand
AAAGTGAGTGGTCATCAGCATACATGGCTAGCTGAGACAGAACATTATCAGGATAATCATTGATATACGCAAGGAATAAAGCGGATAGAAGGAAGGTTTGATTCTTGGACTGATTTAAGGAGACAAGGTTGTCGGCCCTCATTGGAGATTAAATTGAGATCACGACTGATGGAGTCAACAGATGAGAGAATCAGCAGCTTGGGACTGCGAAGAGGTGTACTGGATATATAACTGGTGGAGAAATGGAGGATGGAGTTGTTAGTAGCTGTGAGAAGGTCATTGATGAAAAGAAGAAAGGGGCTGAATACCTCTTAGGGAGCTTTGCGTGGAGCCTTTTGTGACGGACTCTATCAAAGGCTCAATCTTGTGGAGGAGTTTAACCTCATTCTGGTGGAGGAGTTGCTCTCTTCATCAAAGACTCTATTCCTCATTCTTCATGCACTGCCCTCACTCCACCACACCCTCAGGAATACCACTGGCTATGGCTTCCCCTCCACTCCCACCTCATGTTTATATGTGTCTGTACCATTCACCAAACAGTGATGACTCCATTTACACCTCACGATCCGAAAATATGAACTATCTTCTATCCTCTCATTCAAACTCTCTCTTCCTCATATGTGGTGACTCAATTGTCATCATGCCAGTTGGCTGGGTGTGGTACCTCTCTCACCTGTCATGGCACTTCAGCAAAAGACTTCTGCGACTCATTGGACTGACTCAATCGGTCAACTTCCCGACCCGGATCTCAACCAATGGTACTCCATCTCCTCTGGATCTGATTTTGACAAATTTCCCTGAAAATATCTGCTGTTTCTCCTCCGCTTCAATCGGTTCTTCTGTCCACGTGCTTGTCAACGTGGACATCTCTCTGGCTGTTATTAGAGAACCACCTCAGCACCGTAGAGTCTGGCATTTCACTGAGGCTGACTGATAGGGTCTCCAAGCAGCCATTAAACTTCTAGACTGGTCCTCCATCTCTACTTTCTCCAACATCAACTCATCCTGAGAATTCTTTCAAAGAAACTTGCTCTCTCTCTGCCGCACAGATTTATCCCCTCTCGTCTTCAGTTGACCTCGCCTTCCTCCTGCCCATGGTCACTGAAACCTTCCATAAAGCCCGGAACAAGTGTGTGTCTAGCCTGAGCAGAGCCAGAATACAACATCTTTCTAATCTCAAGTCTGAACTGTCAATCCTCTCTCCCTCCTCCAAATCCTGGTGGCATCTAATCAAATCTGTTTTTGGTGCATGTTTCACCTCCTTCCCCTCCTTACCTCAAATGGCCGCTCTGCTGACACCACGAGTGAAAAGGCTGAATGCCTAAACTTGGTGTTTGCATCAAAATCTTGTGTCCGAAACCCATCACTTTCTGTACCCACCTTACCCAGTCACACTGAACTGTCCCTGGACTTTGTGTCCTTTTCTTCTGACAAGGTGGAGAGTTTGCTATCAAACCACGACTCAGATTCTGCAACCGGTCCAGACGGCATCAGCCCACGTGTCCTAAAAACCTGCTTCGCTGCTCTTGCTCACCCTCTCTAGTTCTATTTACCTCTCATTTGTTCAAGGTCATCTGCCATCTGCTTGGAAATCAGCAAACATTACTGCCCTGCATAAAAAAGGTGCAAAAACAGATCCCTGCAACTCCAGACCAATCAGCCTTCTCCCAATCATCAGCAAGATTATGGAATCCATCATTGCTTCAGACATTAAATCCTTCCCCTTCTCCAATGGCTTGATTTCCGATCACCAATTTGGTTTCGGACCAGGTCACACTACCCTGGATATGCTGCTTCTACTCTCCAACAATGGATGGAGGTACCAATGCCAGACATGAAATCAGAGCCATATCCCGAGACATATCACATGCTTTTGACATGGTCTGGCACCCTGCTCTGCTCACCAAACTATCTTCCTATGGTATCCAAGGCCATCTCCACTCATGGCTTACAGACTTCCTTTCCTAAAAATTGTGGCTAAAGGGACAGAAAATTCTGATTCTGATTCTGATGTACCATATTCTGTTACAGAGCGTCGGTGATGGTCAAGCAGTTTCTTGGCAAGGGTTATACTGGGAGGATTGCCATTGGCTTCTCAGCAGTCGCTAGGGCAGGTATTTGTAATTTGTTCAGGGTGGTGACAATAGCTCGCCTACTCTTTTCAAAGGACACCTTGGGATCTTTAATGTCCACCGACTCGTGCCGGCAGATGGGATGCCCAGTTAAACATTCATTTGACGGATGGCACCCGAGAACACACATTGATGAATCACCCTGCTTGTGAAACACCTTCTATACCTGGGCCAACAGTCAAACCCAGGCTAGACAGATTTGAAGTGAGTGTGCTTACCTCAAGGTTAGGTCAGGTATGGGAGCATGCGCCAGAGCAGCGCGTCGCTGCGTCCACTTTCCACCGGTACTCCAGGGCCTTCGTCTGACCACCCCCAGGCAGATACCTGGCCCATCCCCATCTCCTTGAGATGCTGATCAACCTGTTGCAATCACGAGGCATGTGGTCGGCCGTTGGCCTCCTCCAGTCACGAGGTTCCCTCGCTGAGAGAATCTGGTGAGCAGGATCAGCATCAGGAAAACGAGCCATATGTCCATACAGCCGCAGTTGACGTTCACGGACTATGCAGGGAACAAATCTCATTTGAGTCTCTCTCAGCAACCGCTCGTTGGAACCAAAGTCCGACCAACGATAGCCAAGGATTCTCTGAAGAGACCTGGTACCAAAGGAATTAAGTCTCCATCTCAGATCCCTGGTCAGAGTCCAAGTCTCACATCCATAGAGCAAGACTGGAAGAACCAAGGACCTGAAGACTTGGACTTTCATCCTCCTGCACAGGTACCGATAGCACCAACCCCATGATCCAGTGAATCCATGACTCCCCAGGCCCGACCCAGACGTCTATTGACCTCTGGCTCACAGCCAGCAGAGATATGAATATCACTGCCAAGGTAAGTGAATCTCTCCGTGACCTAAACATCCTCACCACAAACAAGTATAGACAGGATAGTGGTATCCAAGATGTCATTGAAAGCCTGGATCTTAGTTTTGACCCAGGAAACCCGTAATCCCAGCGGCTCCGACTCCTCATTCAGCACCTCAAGGGCCCCCAAAAGGATATCTAGAGTCTCCGCAAGATGACTGCATCATCTGCGAAATCAAGGTCAGAGATCTTGACATTCCCAAACGATGCACTGCAGCTTGATCTCTCCGACATCCTCCTAGAATCCAGTTCATACAAGTGCTGAAAAGTGTGGGGCCAGTACATACCTCTGATGAACTCCAGTAATAACTGGAAAGAAGTTAGAGATGGCAACACCACATGTCACAGCACTCTCAGTACCAGAGTATAGTTCAGACATCAGATCGATCAGCTTTGGTGCACCCCCACGAAGACCAAGAATCCTCCAGAGGCATCTCGATTCACTGAATTAAACGCTTTGCAGAGATCACATAGGCTGTGAGCAGCCCCTGCAAAACTCTTGTTGACGTTTGATGAGGACCTGAAGAGCAAGGATACGGTCAATCGTTGACCTCTTTGGTGTAAAGCCTGACCGCTCTGAACGCTGGTGCTCAAGCAGATGGTGGCTCACCCTCTCAATAATTATCCGAGCACAGACCTTGCCCGGCACTGAGAGCAGCGTCACCCCTCGGTAGTTGTTGCGGTCTTGGCGATCACCTTCCTTTCCAGAGAAGGACAACAAGGCCCTCTTCCAGTCAGTTGGGATGATGCCTGTGTGCCAGGCAGAGCACAAATTGCATGCAATGACATGAGTACAGCATTTCCACAAGCCTTGAGAAGTTCAGCATGGATGCCACAGATCCCAGGAGCTTTACCCCATTTCAACTGTTCACCGCAGTCTGTGTTCCACAAACGAAGGTGACCACAGTTGATTGGAGAGTCAGCAACAGTGATTGTAGCACCCCTGACATCCAACTCGACAACTGCTCGATCAGCCTGGTACAACTGCTCAAAGTAACCGGCCTAGCGGGCTTCACTTCAGACTCCCTCTGTCAGGAGCCACTACCCCTGCTCTAACTGCAGTACACTGAGGGACGGGCTTAAATGAACGCAATGCGCGAATTTCCCTGTAAGCAGACGAGAATCACTTGACCACAGGTGATGTCTCTCCCCTCACAGATTCCTCACACATAGGCCTGCTTGTCCACCTTAAGTGCACTTGCAGTTTTATGCCTCAGCTCCCCGAACAGCTCGGCTCTGCCATTCAGCCTGGCCTTGCGACACTGGCAATGGTATCTAGGGTCCCTTGAGAGACAAAATTCTTCTTTGCCTCGGGTGAGTTCCAAGACATCCACCGGCAACATCATGGATGGTGGCTTGAAGGCACTCCACAACTCTTCAGGACCTCCCCAAGCAATCAGACCCCCAAATCTCCATTCAGCCTGTTCGCAAACTCCTCAGCTACCCTCTCATCCTTGAGCTTGACAACATCCAGCCTAGGCTGGATGGTACCATTCTCCTGGATTTAAGGTGCAACTTAAGAGTTGCTACAACAAGCCGGTGTCAGTATTGAGGACTGAGCACTCTGTAGGCCCTGCAGTTCTGGATCATCCTGCAGTGACCATCAACGAGCACATGGTCAATCTCCTTTGCCACACTGCCAGCGTTGGCATACCAAGTCCAGCGATGAGCTTGTGGGTGCTGAAACCATGAACCAGCCACCCTAAGCCCATGACTTCTTGCAAAGTCAAGGAACTTAGTGCTATTCTGGTTCACAGTTCCAGACCCATAGGGACCAACACACATCTCATAACCATCCCTATCAGTTCCAGTCGATGCATTGAAATTCCCCAAGACTAGAAGTGTATCTTGTCTGGGGCACTGATCAACCACAGACTCGAGCATGGCGTAGAATGCACCTTCACGGTGAGATCATTCGCCTCAGTCGGAGCATAGACAGAGACCAGGGAAATGACACCTCAGGAGTGACGAATCCTTCGTCTCATAATAGCTCGTTGACTGGTGTTACCTCAATTATCATTGGAGTCAGCGTATTGACACAGCTGCATCAACTCCTTTGACATGGTAACCATCAGAGCGACCAGACCAAATAGTAGGTGTAATCACCTGCCATGATCTCACCACAATCCCGTCTCCGAACCTCAGAGAGTGCTACAATACCAATGTCCAAACGCTTGAGCTCAGTGATAACAGAGACAGGTGATCATCCTCTCTTAGGGATAGACATTCCAGCACCCACCGTAGGGACCACCTCAGTTAACCCAAGGAGACGCCGACTGGTGGACGACACCTCAGCACCACCCCGACACACTCTCCTGTAATCTGACCGGAATGTTACCCATGGTTCCCTCCTTTCATCAAAGATTGGGGTCCAAAGGTTTTGCTCCAATCCCTTCATTCGGTGAGCTGCCCTACGAAGGGAAGCTGCACAGGACGTACTCCACAGAGTGGGTTTTCAAATTTTTTTATGCTTCTGGAATGTTTTGTGGAATGAAGGGTTTTACGGTGGACAGAGTGCAAATTCTGCCACCAACCTCCAAATAAGAAGTAACCCAAATGAAGGAGGACATCCGCAGACACATTTGGCACTAGATATGGATGGCCGTTGGCTCACAAGGAGCTCCTTCACCCTTTGACAGGTTTTTGTTCTTCATACTGCTGGTGTCCATACATACACCCTCCTCACAAGAAACTTGGTGGGGGAGACGGTTTAGTCGCCGACAACCAGACCATGGAATAGGTTAGTACAGTTTACATGGTACCTGAAGCAAGTCATAGATCTTATCTGACCTGACCTGACCTGTACCAAGGTGGACAGAAAATACTTGGAATAAACAAAAACATCACAGCATTGTCAATTGCTGTCCCATTGCAATGTCTTGTCGACAATTCGACAATGCCACACATGATGATAAACTTAATGAAACAAGCTTATTTCCCCCCCCCCCCCCAATAATGTAATACCACACAAATAAGTAATAATGGCCTGCCAGAGCTGAACCTCCTGCTCCTTCATACACAACACAAAACTGTGAGACAATACACTGCACTTATGAGTACTAACTTTTGTTGATCAAGTCCATTCTGCAGCTAAAATGTTCAGCTCAGCAAGGAGCATTTTTGCTGCAAGTATAGAATTGTTAGGATTGGTCTTTATCTTTCAAGGTGATTAACATATACGTTATCTATTTACATTTTTATTGCAGCGATAGTCGACATGATGGAATAGCATTGTTTTAGAGCACCTTAAAGGCTTAAAGCAATCTTTGGATTCAATGCCACATTGTGTCAAGCTTGTGATAACAGTGCGTGCGTGCGTGCATGCGCAAGTGCGTGTGTTCGTGCACATTTAATATTAACATTAATAATTTTAAACATCAAATTGTTTGATGACCAAGATGCTTTACATTGTACGAATGCCTTTTTGGATAAAAACATTATGAAAAGCTACTCTATGTCCAATCAGGACAGTAAGAGGCACCATGCACAGCACACAACGTATTATTGAAACAGTCAGACGTTTGCTAACACAGGGAGCTACAGTTGGCAGATTATAATAGGTGTTCTTAAAAGCCCCAAAATGACACCAATATAATTCAATAAATCTGGAGAATGTTAATAAGCGAAGTAGACGTGTATGGTAACTTCATGTATGTGCAACGTAAGGTGTGTATTTAACTCATAGCTAATGTAAGTAGCGTATGTATTGGTGGATAATGGAATGTGTGATAAGGATTATGAATGTGGCTTGTATGATTATAATTCATCAAAGTCTCAAGCAAGGAAGGCAAACATCGATTGTAAAGCAAGGCCTTCAAGTTATAGGAACCTCCAGCGATGAATCTGAGTCTATGGGCCGATCACTTTCCCATTCAGACAGGTCGGTAGTCTCTGTCTTCTACCGCCTCCTTTCTGGTCTTGCACCCTATGCCCTTTTTCGGTTTTCCCCTCCCCCCACACCCCAGTTTCTCAGGGTGCACGTGGTCTACCATCAACCCCCTTCTGTGAAATTCCCAAAATCCAGAATCACTGCTCACTCCACTCATTCGTTCATCTTTTTTTTCCACCAGGAGAACAAAATTCCACATCCTTTTCAATCTCATTCTTCCCATCAAGTCTCCAGACAGCTGTTCATACCATCTTCAATCATTCCCCATCCAAAGCCATGAGGTTTCTCCCATCCAATTAAGCCCCCAAGCCAACCTCCTTCCAAATTTCCAGTTTTCCTCTCTGAGAGTTTGCTTTTGTATCCATTCCTCTCACATCCCTTATTTTGTCCACATCTCCTTCTATTTTGTCCTTCAACCCTCTGTTGTGTCATCCCTCTTTCTCCTGTTGCTTTTGTTCTGTTGCATCCTGATCCATTCAGTTTCTCGCTCTTCCACAAGCCTTGACTTTGTATGCAAAAAAAGAGAAGAAAGCAATAGACTATGGGTACAGAGTTTGAAAGGGAGATTGTAACATGACCTTTTGGCGCAGATTAAAACTATCTGAATGGGCTCAATTG
>CM068952.1:128031853-128055985 GCA_035128595.1 Eptatretus atami | reverse complement strand
CGAGAGAGATGTTGGCCTTAGCCTGCGCTGTTATACTGTGGTCGGAGTGGCGACCTGTCCAGGATTGTGTCGCAAATAGCCAAGGAGACTGCTTAGGCAGCACGCAACGCGTTGCACAGAGTATGGTCCCAATTGGATGATGGTATATATTATATATAATATATTATATATATATATATATATATATTATATATTATATATTATATATATTGTTTACGGAAATTGGCGCGCTTAATGGGATTACTAAAGATAGGATTAGCTCAGATTCCCCATTAAATGCGTTTTCGATTAGGTTGTGTGGTTGTAAGGGACTGGATATGTTTGTGTGTCGGGAGAATGTAGAAGATCTGTGTTTTTCTGTTAACGGCTGGTGGAACGAGAGATGATGCTTTTTTTCCGTCTCCTGTAAGAGAGGAGAGGGAGTGGCCTAGAGTTGAGAGGTGCTGGCCTGGAAGAGGCAGTGACGCGAAGGGCGGAGCCTTTGGTCAGAGAGTCGCCGAGCAGAAGCGAGAGAAAGCAGAAACAAAAGATGATATGTGGAAATAGTGGCCTTGAAGTGTGCTCGGTGTTGTCGAGAGAGAGGAAAAAAGGGACCGTTGTGGACAGGTTCAGTTTTGGGGTTTGAAAAGTCGCAGGCGGTTAAAAGGACGTGCTCGTGTCTGCGAAGCGAGGCGAACAAAAGGAGTTACTTGTGTCTGAGGAACGCCGGTTTCTCAGCTGTGCTCGAGTCGCTTCGTAGCGAGCGAACGAAGGAGGTAGCATGTTGGATCTGCCGGGAGAACGCTAACGCGACCATGCACAGCGTGTGGTATTCGACGAGAGAGGCACTGAGAGGACGAAGCGGGAGTCGGGGCTTTCAGAGGCGGGAAGGGCCGGTAGAGGAGAGCGCCGACCTCGGACGGTCCTTACTCACCAACGGCAACGATGCGCGTCACAGTTTGCCGATCCACGCCTGTGGAACTCGGACTGCGACTTGGGGCCTTGTTGGAGAACCAGGCCAGGGCCAGGGATTTGTGTGCTGGACCTGTGAGGAGAATTCACTGAGGCTCATCTTCGACGCCTACGGCGAGGTTCAAGCAGCGCACGCGTGAGCGGTTGACTTAAAGGATGAAGAATACCGCGCCGCCATCTTGCCGCGCAGGCACGTTCGAAGCGGAGTTTGAAACCTTGTGGGACACCCGCTTGTTACGAAACGATATTCGTGCTTTTGGACCACGGTCCTCTCGTCCATTAGCCATCAAACGAAGTACTTGTCTTGTCCTGGCCATGCATGTTTGTTTGAACGTGTTGTATAAGGCATATTTCGTAGAATCGCCTCAGTGAACCTTTTAGACATGGGTTCCTAGGTAAGACGGGTAGATAGTTAGTATAACATTGTAGTGTTTATTGCTTGTGTTCTGATCCCTGATGTTCCCCAATAAATCTGGTTAATTCTGATGAAGTTGCCGCTATGGATTCAATGTGTGTCGCGTCGAGGAACGATCTGTCGATTGGCATAAAGAACCAAAAATGGTTACGAGGTGGTAGACTCCGCTCGGTCACTGACAAAGCCAGTCTGTAACTATGGGTTCTATCTCCCCAACTGGGTAAAGTGGCAGGATTACGTTGTATCGCGATTGAAGACGCGTGGCGCGAGGCCGTGTGCGAGCCGACCGAGTTTATAAACCGCCGGAGAACGGCGGTGGCGGGTGGCCAACTAGGACCGGGTCAGGTTCCCGCCATTCGCCGGACCCCAACCAACTATAATATAACATATATATATATATATATATTATATATATATATATATATATATATATATATAGTATATAATGAATGGGAATTCTAAAATCAAGTATGTTAGTCTATGGATAGGATGTGGGTTAACTGTCTTAGGAGGTGGGTTATTGAGGTCACACACACACACACATGCACACTTTCACACCACCACACACAACACCAGCACACACACACACACATTAAATTTTTCGCCTAAAGATGGCTATTCTAATTTTAATATCAAAGTATATTAATTTAAAAAAAATTCCTCATGAACTGAAATTAATTATCAAACGACTTATCAAAGCTTTATTTTAAAAATGAATTAATCCACCTCCTCACTCAAACAACTGACCTCTGAAAAAATTTACCTACTGTTGATTTATTTGTTATTCATATGTACAGTTTCTGTTCCTGTACTTTCCACAATGAAAGGTTATTTATTGTCCACAAACGTCAATATGTGTGATTCTGGCATCAATGGTTGAAGGAACAGTTGGACCTCTTGTCCTATTGATAATATTCTAAAGTAATTCACTTCTGCTCATATTTAAGGACTTGAACAAATACCGACCTTTTTTAACATTTTTCTTTTCACTTACAACACTTTCTTCATTACATCAATGTAAAAGCACTGAGATAACAAACATACATGTATATATATATATATCATCATATCTATCATACTGTATCTACCGAGTGTTGTCACTTCACCATCTTACTGTATCTACCGAGTGTTGTCACTTCACCATCTTACTGTGTCTACCGAGTGTTGTCACTTCACCATCTTACTGCATACCTGCCAACCTTCATATATATAAAGGAAAAGCGGTAGGCTGGTGTCACACGCGTCCCTCGGGGGGTCCGGGGCATTCCCCCCCGCAAATTTTTCAAAAAAATGAAGCAAAATTGGTGCAATCTCCTGCATTTTGAGCCCACATTTAGCTGAAATATATCAACATATTTTTAGGGTGAAAAAGAGAAAACTTAACATGGTTGATCTACTCACCATCTTTATTTTTCTAAGACATCATGATCATCAGTCACGTTTCCATAAATTACCCACTGTCCAAGCTCCACATGTATGTGCCCATACATGAACACAAGAGTTTACATAAACTCACCGATACATCTTTATGAATGAAATGACTGGCCACTCTGATTTCATAACATATTTACAGTTTACCTCACGCGAAGCCTTGATACACTTGAACTCTGTTGTCCAACTTGTTTCCGTAATCATTCATTCACAGATAACGCCGATAACCACCGATTCTGATTCAGCAGACGTGAAACACGTTTATTCCAAAAGCAGCCATGATACACACACAACACCAGCTGCGCATGCGCAATGCAAGAAGGCTTGGGCGGCCGTTGCCGCTCGTGACAATGACAGTTAAAGATCAATATCGTTACACAACTTGGCTTAAACTTGTTGACCAGCGTGGGGGTGGTTTTTTTTTTCTGGTGTTTCATTGTTGTCGTGCACTGAAGCGATGAGTCCTCTCTGTTAACTGCAGTTCTTGATATGAATGGGAATGCCAATGGCGCGTTGTCTGGAAATGAATGCCCGCTGTTTCCTTCGTCCCATTTGATTGGTCATGCTTAGTTTGGAAGCAATAACCATCGCTGAGAGAGATAAGAAATCAAGTTCAGGCACGAGTATTGTAGATGTAGAAGCAGCCGCGTGTAATACGATCTTGGCAGTGAGAAACGAACGCAAAACTGAAAAAACACAACTATTTTTTTTCCAATAATAATTTCCAAATGCGGTATGTCTGACTAATAAAATCGGTAGGCGTTGGCAGCTAATAAGAAATCGGTAGGCTACCGGCGCAAATCCAAAGCGACCTATAGACCCCACCATCCAGATCCACCGACTCGGCCCGGTGGGACCATACTCTCGCTTGCAGAGCTGTTGGTGCCTGCCTTAATGGCAGTCTCCTTGCGCTATTTGCGTGCACAATCCCTGGACAGATCACCACTCTCAAACCACAGGATTAACCCAGCAAGACTGGCCCAATCATTTTGCTGACCTCCGAAGGATGGACAGGCCCAGAGCTCAAACCCCAACCCCCAGAGTCAGAAGTTCAACCCCAGCAGTCAGAATAAAAAAAATAATTCAACAAGCCAAGTGGGATTTG
Source organism: Eptatretus atami (assembly GCA_035128595.1). NCBI lineage: Eukaryota > Metazoa > Chordata > Myxini > Myxiniformes > Myxinidae > Eptatretus > Eptatretus atami. The sequence goes on along the minus strand of CM068952.1, from coordinate 128,052,083 downwards.
AACTTCAGGATGACTGGGGCATCCCTAGCCCTCCACCCACCTTGAATCCTGCCGGCATCCACTAGCCCCACCACCTGAATCATTAAGCCAAAACCAAAGCATTCCCTCAATATACTTTGTATTAATGGTTTTGTCTAAAACAGATGTACACGTGCTGCCGTTCATAAGCTATACAAATATGAAATAGCTCACCAATTGTCCAAAGACATGTAAGTGGGGGGGAGGCCGAAGCGATCGCCCATGCGTGCACTCTATAAATAATTTCTATAAATATTGCTATACATTTCTGACAAAATAATTTATTTAAATCTGGAGTACTATGTCAGGAAATATGCAAAGGGCAATAATTGAAATAAATTCTGAATAAATAATAATAATAATAATAATATATATTATTAAAATAAAAACAACAATTTTGCGCTGCCAATTTATGTTGAGTATCTCGGTCGATAGAACATTTTTATGCAACACCACCATATTTAATGAGAGTCTGTTACCTGTTTTACCCCCATTCAAGCCCAAGCTTACAAGCTGTTACAAAAGACCCTTTCTACAACCCCCTGCCCAAGGACCAAAGCCAGCCTGGCATCTGATTCGCTTGTCCCTCTCATTGCCGTCCATACTTGCATTTTTCAAATTGCGTCTGTTGAGGTTGTGTGACGTGTTGCTTTAAACGGGTATATTGGAAACACACACCACCTTGAGATCCAAGGAGCCGCCACGCCATACCAACCACCGGCCGAAACGTCACTGCCGCAACGCATCAACCAACTCTGAAAATTATGCCGCAAAAATAAAATTGTTTGCGCGATACGGAAAAAGCGCTGATTTCACTTTGAAAGCTTATGCGCAGCCAACAAGTGAGAAGTTCATCCCTCCCTCCCCCCTCCCCCCCAAAGGATTACAATTGGGCTATTAGCGTCCTGTTCGCGGCCATCAGCTGCCGATAAGACTCAACAACAACTCGACCAGCGCCTCTCGCTGCCCGTCAACTTAATTTAGCCACCAGGCAGCCGCCCGATTAATCTCACTAACCAGCGCCGGGCCCGAGACAGTCCCCCCTCCCCTTTCGCCTCGTGAGGAGCCATAGCAAGAACAAGCAAGCCTTTTAGGGCCGCTGCGTAGTCCTGCAACTTCTTTGATTGGCCGTGGTTTTCGCCCGTTCTTTCTATCATTAGCCGCCCTTTAACAAGAGCAGCGAGTGCCGCTTTAATTCAAACACATTGCCCTTGTGGGTGGGAAGGAAAAAAGTGCGGCCTCGCTTACGCGCTCGGGCGTGCGGCCGATCGCCCCTCTGACTCGCGCCCTTCTGCCCTTCACTCACCGCACCTCAATGTGAACACTCATGCGTGCTTTCCCCAATCCCCAAACTTTTGCCCCAGCGTTTTCCATCGCATTTTCCTTTTCTTTCCTAGCATGCGCCTGCCATGCCTATGCCCCCCCTATAAATCTTCCCAACAGCAGTTGTTCATTACAGTGATGGACCACGCCATCCCACCCCCACCCACTCCAAACACACTTCCCTCTTCTTGCCTCACCCCACACCTGCCCAATCAATCCACATAGGTGCTTCTCCAAAGCAGATGCCACTCAACCTTTATCTTCCTTTAGGAAACAGAGCTGTCTATTCAAAAAATTCATTTCCCAAAAATAAGGGCAGGCATAACCCTACCTTCATGCCCACTTATTGAAACACAACATGCAAAAAGAAAAACCTGATTTTCTAAACTCTTACGTCATTACATACATTGCCCCTGATAGGATTGATATTACACTCTCCTCCAGAAGCAATCCATTTAAAATCAATAATTTTTAGTCAAATGCCTCGCAGCACTGTTACGTAATTATAAAGAATCACAAAAAAACAGTTACTAGCGTACTTTATAAATACGGAGCAATACACCAAACTATATTGACTTTTCAAATAAAATCAACAATGCCCCAAATTCATTATATCTTGTACTTTACAAATATAATATGACGGAAAAACAATTACGAAAAACATTACCTGCCTACCTTACAAATAATGCAATTAACAAAAAACTTTTACCTGCTACTTTAACAAATAGCGAGTAATTACAAATACATTTACCTTGCCCTTCTTTGCCAATATATCGAAAACATTACAAAAACATTTATATGTACTGTTGTAAATAATTACAGAAACAATATAAACATTTACCTGTCTTCTTCACAAAATAATATGGCGAAAACAATAACAAAAAAACATTGTTTCCTGTTTCTTCAAACCAAATAACATGAAAAAATAACAACAGGCCATTTTAACTTGTACTGTTTACTGCCCCCCGCAAATTAATATAGAAACAATAATAAAAAAACATTTACTGTTCTTCACAGATATATGGAAAAACAATACAAAAAAACATTTACCTGTACTCTGCCAAATAATATAGAAACAATACAAAAAACATTTATTGCTACTCTTTCAAATAAATATAGAAACAATACAAAAAACATTACCTGTTACTTTGCAAAATAATTAGAACATAAACAAAACATTTACTTGTACTTGCCAAATAATATGCAATCAAATATAAAACATATACCTGCTTCTTCAACAAATAATATTAGGAAAACAATTAAAAACATTAACCCGCCTTCTTCCACAAATAATATGGCAAACAAATATAAAACATTTACCTGTACTGCCTGCCCAAATATATAGAAACAATATAAAACATTTTACCTGTTATTCACAAAATAATATATGAAACAATATAAAAACTTTACCTGTTTTCTTCCACCAAATAATATGGGAAACAACACAAAAACATTTTACCTGCTTACTGCTGAAAATATAGAACAACACAAAAACCATTTACCTGCCTACTTACAATATAACAACAATGCCCACAAAACTTTTACCTGCATCTTTAACAATAATAAGCAACAATGCACAAAAATTTTACCCTTTACTTTACAAAAATAGGCGAAACAATTACACAATTAATTTTACCTCAATTAATTGCAAACAATATCTGCCCGCCAACAATACAAAAACATTTTACCTGCTTCGTTTATAAATAATAGGCCTACAAAGAATAACAACATTTACTGGGTACTTTACAAAATAGAGGAACAAGACAAATGTTTTCCGAAAACGATTCAACATTTAAACTTATTTCAGAAAAAATATTGCCAAGCCGAAATAAATTTATTTCGTTCATCTGTTCGCCGCATCAATATGAACCCCTGGCCTCAGGATGCTGAAGAACCCATGGTTCAAATCAACATTAACAGCCATATTATGTTTTATCCTTGTTTATATATGACTTTGGGCGGCTAGCAGCATTAGTTTGCAGATTCATTCGATAACTTCGCCTTTGCAGCCCTGTTAGCTTGGCGTTTAATCTCGATCCAGTTATAAACTGTGCAGGATCCTTTTGTGTTTCACATGATTAGGCCCAATTAATCGGATTTTTTGTTCGTTCCCTTGCGATGGACGCTTGAGTTTGCGTTATCATCGTTAGCATTTGTTGCCTTAAGTTTAAAGATTCCAAGGTGTCCTTCACGCAAGAGTAGCGGCGGCAGTTATGCCGGCACCCCTGAACTGCAACAAATGGCCAAATTCCTGCTCAAACTCGCGCGCAAGTAGCAAAGCCGCGTTCTATCTTCTGTATCCTTCTGAACCCGAGGCATACCTCACTTGCTATCTTAAGTGTGCGTTGTTCTGTGGGCCAGCAAGTTGCTTCACTCCAAAAACAAATCCAGCCACTCAGGGTCTCCAACGTCATCGCTTTGAAAGCCCGTTCATCTTTCGCCGCTACGAAAGGCCAAAACCATCATTAATGTCCTTGCAAACATTAAAACTCATCTTATTATTTTAGATGTATATTCAAAGCTGCTGCATAACAGGCTTTTTTATTTTGGCCAACTCCAGCGCAGAAAAAAACAATTTCAGTACTGTGTACATGTTTACAGTTCTGGGTACAACTTTTCTCATTCACACGTTGCTACAGTAATGCGAATCTAGCTGCCTTTTCCATGTTGACCTTGGGACTGAACCTAAGCTGAACCTATCATAGTCCACAAAAAACACCAAAAGTTAAAAAATTAATCAATAATTATATGATGCCTCAAAGCAAAATATGTTATTTTCCCACAAATATATCAACTATATATTTGAAAAAAAATAATAAAATTGTTGACGTTTTCCCGATGATGTGAGTGTTTGCTTCTTTGAACATTTGAAACAACCCCTCCTCTCACATTGCCACTTCATTCTCATTTGTAAACATGCATTTACTTTCACTTGAAAATTCCCATTAGCTCATGAATTAATTCTCTTCGAAGGCTCGCATTTAAACAAAGCAGAGACGGTACCACTTCTCATGCCGCCACACAACATCGAGGCATGATAAGAATAATTGTCTTATCGAAAACTTTTTTATTCGCTTTACTGTAAAGGCGGCAATCAATTTTTCTACAAAATGTAAAAAAAAAAAGAAAAAAAAAGGATAATAAACCATACTTTCTACTTCTGAAGTGGTGTTCACGATGGAACCTCAATCCGAATCCATATGAAACGACCCTTCCTCGACCCATACCAATTGGGCCATTTCGTTTCCAAGTCCGCGAAATTCGCGACCATTCCTCGAGGCTTGTGGAATGTAGCTATCACAGCTTTACATCGTTCTTATTTAGGGACCACTGGGGTCTCCAGCCATCCACCAATGTCGCCCTCGGTGTTGGCCCAGATGAGGTCCTTCGCGCTCAAACTTTCATCTGAGGTTCTGCACCCACAATAATGACATTGCATGCCGTTCACCCAACATGCCGAAACATCAGGATGGCCAGTTTATAGCCCATGCATCTGCGATTCAAAAACCCAGGTAGACAGCTTTTCAATAAAACAACTGCCACAATATATCTAAGGCTTTCCTTACCAGGCCTTAGGGACCACACATATAGACTCGCCTAGGTTATTCATGCTCAATATTCAAAAGCAAAACACCATGAATCGATTGCCCAGTTAAACCTTGGCAAGGCCTAAACCAAAGAGAATAAGGCAAACATTATTTTGTTTTTTGCTAAAAAGACAGATTTCGGTATGCATAATTGATGAACCAATTTCATGTCAAATTAAACGAATAAATATTGCTGGGAAAAAAATTACAAAGGCAAACCAACCCAAATATTTCTAGGATCCTTGGCCCTAGAATAACATACTGTCCATCCGAACGGCCTATTGCGCAAACCAGTTGTTCATAAACCTTGAACGTTTTGACGATGAATATTAAATTAATTTAGCAGAAAACCTTAAAGGGCTTAGAATAAGATCATGCAAACGTTCATTGCCCCACCACACCAAACTCGTTCATTGCCCTCAACCGGATTCAACACTCCCACGAGTGCCGCGCCAGATGACGATGGCTCGTTTACAAAAGTTAAATGCCGCTGCCTCACATCTTCCCATCTGCCTCGGCGGCCAACCGTTAAAACATCGTCGAACAATTGTGCGAAGCCAGTTTAGGATAAAAGTGCGAGGAGGTTCTGTAAAAAACTTGCTTGCCTTTTTCTTTATCCATGCCCAGCATATAAATAAATTAATAAAAAAATAAATAATTAATTAATTATACTTGTGCTATTCCAGCCTTCAATTCGCTCAGGACTTTTTACCACCAATGCCTAATGAGTAACTTTAGTCGATTTGAACAGTGTTCCAATTGTCAAAAAGCTCATGGCCAGTGCGCATTTACTGCAGACTATTTACGGGTTAGATACATTGTCACATCTCTTGCTTCAAAAGAGGCTTCCCGTCTCACAGCCAATTGCGTGGGGCCCAGGGCCCGCCGTCTATACTTTAACCTGGGCCCTTCCTACGAGAGCAGGATGTGCCTATTGGCCTGTCGGCTTCCGTTCTGAGCGTCTGAGGTCAAAAGCCCTTGCCCGGCCTCTGCGGGCCACGAAAAAACCCTTTCTTGCCAAAAGTACCGTCAACAAGAACACCAGGACAATACAAAATGAGAAGATGCTCCCCAATTGGAAGCTCGTTTCCTTCCCTTTCATTTTTACGCAGCCTCATGGCCATTTCGCCCCCCCCCCCCAAAAAGGGCTCCACATCTCACTGCGCTGGGATTGATCGCCGCTTTTCAAAACTCAAATTCAGACGCCGTCGATATTGTTAAACCGAGGGAAACTCTGCTGACGAGTTTGCTGGCTATAGCAGGAGCTGAAATTAAAAACCAAAAAATGATCAACCAACTCCGGTTGCTTTCCTTAAGTCTATATACCTGTAAACACAAGCCGCCGCAGGTCTGTCTGGAGGAGTGTGGCTCATGGATGGCCTCAAGCTGGACACCTGTACGGCAGAAAAGAAATACCCATGAATGCTCGAAAATGAGGAACCATGAAGCGTCCCGGAAATGAGGGACACAAAGGGGCCGTAACAAAAGCCCGTCTCGGAATGACATACCCAACAACAGTCCAGTCCAAGCATCAACGACAAAAACATTCTTTCTCAAAAAATTATAATATATATATATTATTATATATATTATATATTATATATATATATATATACAACACACAAACATTAATCCCGATCCAGTGTTCCATAATAAATGACCAGGCGGGCTGCCGTCTTTTAATTTACTTTAGTCCGCTGCTGTAACTTTGAACCTTTTAAACTGCATTGATGTAACACATGGAATAGAAACAAAACTATAAAAATGCGCCCATATGAGCAGCCATTAATTCATTCAAGTTTTTACGGATACACGTCAAAAAGCTTTAGGCCTTCCACATAACCACCACCTTTCTAATAAATCGTTTTCAATTTATTTTCTAACTTGCTTTAAAAAAAACATTTCCAAGCTTGCCTTCTTTGCAGTCATTTTCGTGAAATTGCATTTGTGATCGCCTAGTTCGCAAGTTCATCTAAAAGAATGTGGTTGTGAAGCTAAAACAAAAGTTTTTTACATAGCTCCAATTGAAAATTTTCGGCCACATGGTGACAGGCTCGCCGGTTACGAAGGCTGGCCAAAGGCCAATTGGTTCCAGGTTTACCGATCACTTGTCTGGGCGAAGGGACGTTTCATTCAAGAATCCGCGGCCAACCATATCGAAGCCCATAGTTGGCAGGAGAGAATAGTTCTTGTGGTTTAACCAAGTGATATATGCTTGAAAAGATTTGGCATCGTCGTTTTTCGCCCGCGCGATCATGTACGGCTAATTCTTGGTGGTGGAACTTTATCACTGAATGTAGAATGTTGCCCCGCGTCAGAAAATGTTCAAACTCGTCAAGAAACCAGGCTGAATTGTGGATTTAACAAACGCCAATAAAACAAACAAACATAATAACTGCGCAGAGCTTTAAAATAGACCACGTCACCCCTCACAAGATTCAGGTCCTTACACCTTTGACTTTAATAAAATTAATGATTTTAAAAAGCATCGCTTAAAAAAATTCCGCAGAGCGTAACACGGATTGAAGCATTTTATACACCACCCTTTCGGAAAAACATGTCCAAAAGTACTGCAAAAGCTGGCAGGCTTCTTGGGGAAGTTTTAAAGAAAGGCTTGATTTGCTGATCTTCCAGCTGTTCAAAGTTATTAATTCAATTCAATAAAAATAAAGATTGCTAAGTCATATAAATAAATTAATTCCGCGGTTTTACCGCATCTTCAGCAGCTATTCTATTAACACACTCTATAACATGCTTAAAATTAGTTACCGTGCGCCTGTTGTTGTATCCTTTATGATGCTGGTTTAAAAAACAGTAAGTTTCCGTTCGCGCCAAAGTGATTTTTAATTTTGTTTTGACTGCACAGACAGGCAGAGAGTAAAAAACTTATTCTCACTCGCTCTCTGCGCCTGTTACAAATTCAGGAGAACAAAAGTAACTGTTCAGTTGTAGGTTTGCTCTTACAATTCATCTTCCAATTTGTGTTTCAAACATATAAACATTCAATTTTCAAATGAGTTGTTTCCTCGCTTCATTAAAAACTGATTAAGACGGACAGAGCGCGACGCGGGACTGGATGACATGAAAATTACTAACCCCCTTTCACCTTCACGTCTCAGCCGGGTAAAACAACATTAACCATCAACAAAACTGAAATGAACTATGCTTTTATATTGCCATGTATAATTTTGTTTTCTATTTCATTGTGACAATTCAAAAAGTTATTAAAAGTTGGACAACCCGTTGGCATGTATTTTTTGCGAGCTTGGGGTCATCCCAGTGTACCCAATGCTGAATCCTGGCCAGGCCGTTGTCAAACAGTGCGCAGAAACGCCGGCTGATCAAGTGGGCCCTGAGCTGGATTCACCAGTCGCTTTTGCCACAGATACCATGCTAATGGCGACCCATAGCACCTGCCGATCTGTGCGCCCCAAAATTTCGCCGTGTGCACGGCCTGATTCTTCTGGATGAATGGCCAGAATGGAGCAGGTGCAGCGCAAATAAGCGATGATGAACACACAAATTCCACCTGAGACCAAGTTGGTTGTGTTTTGTTATTGCAAACTGCTGGCCGCTCTTGTTGATCATTTTCGGATAGGCGTGGCCTGTGCTGCCTGATGCCCGCAGTGCCCCCTGTTTGCCCAGGTGAGGCGTACTCATTTTGCCCCAACCTCAAAAAGATGGACAGGCTGAGATCAACCCCCACCTGGTGTTATTTCAGTGGCACGGACAAGGTGCTTCAAAACTTCAAGAGCGAAGCATCTTAAGGCCAGCCCACCTTAACCGTTAATGTCAAACACCGGCTTGAAGAATTCAGTGCCTATTTAATAATGAACGTCACCACGGGAAACAAGAATACAAGAAGGCAATAAAACAGTAAGAAGTGACACAAAACAAAAACCCTCTAAAACCCCTTTACCGATACATGCCCAACAAAACCAAAAGAACCATAAAAACAGGAACCTTATTTCTAAACTTAGCGCTAGGTGGCCAAAAACCAGAGGCAGATATACAACAGATAGCAGAGATCAAGACAGTAAATTTACCTTGCTGGTTAGCTGAGAACACAGTTAGGAAACTGAATGCAAGGTGGCAGCACATTGCCCTTCCTTTGCAGGGCAGCTTTTCACATGTCCAGCGCCCGCTTTCAACAGCCTCGCCGTGGCTTGTGCAGGAGGAGGAGAGCAGTGGTTTAGCTGTGTGGGGCGTGGGCTTAGTTGCTGGCCAGCTCCGCCCAGACCCAACACAAAACTTTCTGCATCAACTTGAGTCCGGACGATCTCCCGATTCCCCTTTTGACTGCACAATGCTATTTTATAGGCCCCACCTATTCGCCGCTGATGCACTGCTGGCCCTCCCCTTTCTCACCTTCTCCATTGGGCCTGAAGCCTGTTTGATGAGTGGCCGCCGCGGACAAAACCCCCCCCCCCCCTTGTTTACTTGTCACCCCAGGATTGGCCCTTCCCCTTTCCTTTACCCTCGCACCATGCTCTGACTGACGGTTTGCCACAATTGCAGAGCAAATCGCTGTCAGATAAGAAATCAAGCTCTCAGCACGAGTTTAGTATAGAATGTAGAAGCAGCCGCGTTGTAAACGATCTTGGGAGTGAGAGAAACGAACGCAAAACTGAAAAAACACAACTATTTTTTTTCCAATATAATTCCAATGCGGTATGGCTGACTAATTAAAAATCGGTAGGCGTTGGCAGCTATAGAAAATCGGTAGGCTCGCGCAATCGCGTGGGTTGGCAGGTATGTCTTACTGTATTCTACCGAATGTTGTCACTTCACCATCTTACTGTGTCTACCGAATTTTGTCACTTCACCATTTACTGATCTTACCGAATGTTGTCACTTCACCATCTTACTGTGTCTACCGAATGTTGTCACTTCACCATCTTACTGTATTTACCGAATGTTGTCACTTCACTATCTTACTTAACTTATCTATCTGATCAGAGTCTTCGTCACTGGAATATAACTCTTTCATAGGAATCGAGTTTTTGCCACTCAACATACCTGCAAAGATCTGTGCAACAAACATCATGCTGTCAACAAGAACATGTTCCTGCTTTACATGATGGTTTGTCACAGCTCGTTTTCTTGCATGAACAGACAGTTATTTCCAGCAAGCTGCTTGGAGCTGAAAGCATATCACCCCAGTCAATGTCTAATTCATCATCTACAATTTTCCATCCATGGCCTTTTGGGCTCGGAATAAAAGGAAACTTGTCAAGACATGTTGAGTACAGCGGCCTGGTAATTTGCTCTTATAACATGCTTCTTGAGAGAGTCTTCAGAAGGTGGAAGACGCGCTTCTTACTTGGTTAACATGAGGAACAGATTGTATCTAGCTTCATTGACTTTCTCACAGTCCTGCCCAACGGACACGCTAATGAACCCATACTGGTGCTATGAGAATGCTTGCTTTTGGCATGTCCGTGTGCATAAGCATACTTCATATAGATCTATGCATGTTCTGCAATGGAGAAGTTGATTTTCTTTAATAGCTCTCATTTCTTTGGGCATACTACTTTGAAGTTTTTATGTGGTGTAGAAATGTTGAGATCCGGTACAAATAAAAACTATCAATGATTTTCACTATCACAGAGAGCATCATCATTGCAATTGGATTGACTTGGTGAGTAATTAATTAAATCAGTACTTTTGACCACAAAGAGGGTTATTGATTCCATAATTTTCAAGAAAACCTGGTCAGAAAAACCAGATACAAGCTACAGCCGTTCTTCCCTGGGGAGCGGCAGTGCTCCGCATCGTGGAGTTACCAGCAGTCATGCGAGTGATTTACATATTCTTGATCTAGACTCAAAACCACTGGTCCAACATCTGACCATGTCAAAGGGGATCCTGGATGTTTCAGCCCTGTGCCAATTCTGCCTCAAATGGCTGCTATTACATTGCATACGTTTTGGTTCTCATACATTTTGGCCAGGTTTATATTTCATATGAATTTATTCCAGAACAAATTAAACAATCATGAAATTTTACTGCCTTGGTCCTGGATTAATTTAAATCTGATCTGGAGTACTGGGCTATTTTTGCCTGTTTTAAAGTTACCAACTAATTAAGTCTGTAACCAGAGCTGATGAGAGTTGCTTTTTATGTATCTAGTCTCTGTGTAGTCTATAAATATAATTGTAATTATGGCTGCCTACTTCTGAGTATATGCAGTTGCATGCATAGTTTGGCATAGCTACAATTTTGTGGCTAAAAATGGTGGGGGTGGAAAGTTGGGAAACATATTGCACGGAAAGTTTTGGAGAGCGTTGGAATGTGTCTTTTATCAATGTGACCTTCGGTGGCGGAGACATAAAAAGAGAGATCGTACCTTCCAGGATCCTTCACCTTCATCATCATCAGTAATCGCAATGGCATCGGCTGCAAGTCCCACTCCCACTGTAGCTGTCCCAGCCTGTAACAGGCTGTGTTGATCTATATCTAGTGCCTTGACGGCGAACTTGCTTTCGGGATTTCCTTCCACTTGTATCCACTTAACAGCACATTCCAGAAATTTCTTCATACTCTTTTTACTGAATGGAATCACTTTGCTGTGCGTATTGATGGCATGCATGAAGCAAAACCCCAAAGAACTAACATCAGAATCTTCGCCTTCTGTAGTTGCATCTGACGACATGTAAGTCGCCATGACATGACATGACTTAGTGTATTCTAATAATTTCTCGATTTCTTATGCGCATTTATAGATAAACAGACTGTGTGGTTGTTTGAAAGTTTTTTTTTCTCTCTCTCTTCTCTACTCTTTGTGTTTTTCCTTGCGATGACATTGTGAAAAGGCAAAATACATTGGAGCTAATTGAATAATTGGCCATTAAAACTAAATTGCGAATAATCGTAACTGCGATATGCGAACTTCCGGACAGTGAGGACTTAACTTCGCGTAGGCCGGTGCGCGGCCGGCCGACGATGACGTCACATGCCGTGCCGGTTATAATGGGGATCGATCGGTGCCTTAGTTACCGTGGCGTAGGAGTGGCAATGTTCAATGGCAGCGAATGTCATGGCAAGCAAAGACAGGGAGGTAAACTTGATTTTAATTTGGATTTTAATTAACTCTGTGTGTGTGTAAGTATCACAGCAGTTGTTACTTCAATGCAAGCGATAATTCGTGGAATGCATGTGAAAATTCCGTACGGGCACGCACTACTTCCGGATGGTGACTAAAGCCTGTATCTCACTGGGCTGCGACAGCTCGCGACTAGTTGGAGACACCAAATTGCGATAAAAAGCGATAATTTTCACTTGGAATCACACTGAATTTACACTAAAACACATTTGCGTATGTCTCACGAATATCGCACGAATGTCCCACGAACTACCGGCGAAATTTGGGATGAACTTCGCCTGGAGTTCGCATACATGTCGCACGACATTTGCGCGACGTTCAGGTGACAAAACTGAGATTTTTTTTGGCACATGCAACTGTCGCGCGACAACTGTGCGTGACAATTGAGAAATCGGGACCATATATTTATTATATATGGCCTCTCCCTTCCAGCAATCATATTGTCAGTTGGGAAACGTAAGAGAGTACCTGACTGAGTACTACAATGGTGTGAGAGCTTGTGCCTGGCAGAACAGGATGGTGGGATTACAGGAGAATGCTGACCAAGCCTGATTGTTCAAAGTGTTCTGCTACTTGTCAACGTTGCACCCACAAATATTGTGTGACCCAATTGTTCATCTGCCTTGATAGGGGCTTGTGGGTGTGACCATATTTTGTGTGTGACCTTAATTTATGTAAAATATGTGTGACGTGATTTTGAATGATGGGAAGGTGAAAGGAATGATGGGAAAGTGAAAAGTTTGCATTGAAGGCCATTACTCAGAAAGGAGAGAAAGAGGACAGACAATGCTGGGTTTACAATATGGACTATGAGTTTTTTTTTGTCATATCTGGATTGAACTATTGTGAATCTATCTACATTACATTGCATGTCACATTTGTGCACCTTCTGACTCACGGAAACTAAATTGAGAAGGGTTCGAGACCGGTTCGAACAACCGCGACGACTCTGTGACTATTTTGAGATAAAATTTGTCGCACGAATATTTTGAACATGTTCAAAATTCCAGCGCACCAGAGCGACATCCTGCGACTCACGCGAGGAAATTGAGAACACACGAACGTTTGCAGACATTTTGGAGAATCCGTTCGCATTTTGTCGCGAGCTGTCGCAGCCCAGTGAGATACAGGCTTTAACTTAATGTATTCTAATAATTTCTCGATTCTTATGCACATTTATAGATAAACACAATGCCCGAATCCAGTCGTCGTTTACGAGAGCGAAGGACGGCCTGTGTGTTTGTCTCTGGCTCGTGGCTTGAAAGTTTTTTTTTTTTGGTTTGCATGTACGGCAACGCACGTACGGCCACGCACGTACGGGCACGCAAGAGCGAAGGAACGGCCTGTGTGGTTGTTGTTTCTGGCTCGCGGTTTGAAAGTTGTTTTTTTTTTTTGCACGTACGGCCACGCACGTACGGGCACGTATGGGCACGCACGTACGGGACGTACTAGTATCTATAATTCAGCAATCTGTGTGTGTGTGTGTGTGTTGGTGTGTGTGTGTGTGTGTGTGTGTCTGCGACTGCTGTTTTTCGACAACCACTGGTCCGATCTAATTGAAACATTGCCAGGTATATTGCTGGGGTCCTGTGGATGTGCCTTTCAAGGTTTGGTATTAATCGGACAAGTGGTTCCCAAGTTATGGCATTTATTTACGCACAATGACAGGACACGTGCTATGAGTCACGATTGACGTCACAATTTTTTTTTCACGTACGGCCACGCACGTACGGGCACGCACATACGGGCACGTGAGAGCGAAGGAACGGCCTGTGTGGTTGTCGTTTCTGGCACGCGGTTTGAAAGTTTTTTTTTTCACGTACGGCCACGCACGTACAGGCACGCACGTACGGGCACACACTAGTCTATCGAAAATTCCAGCAATCTCTGTGTGTGTGAGTGGTGTGTGTGTGTCTGTTGTGTCTGTGACCGCTGTTCTCGACAACCACTGGTCCGATCTCATTGAAACTTGCCAGGTATAGTTGCTGGGCCCTGTGGATGTGCCTTTTCAAGGTTTGATATTAATCGGACAAGTGGTTCCCAAGTTATGGCCATTTATTTACCAAACCAATGACAGGACACGGTGCTATGATGTCAGATTGACGTCACAATTCTTTTTTTTTCTCTTTTTTTTCTCTATTATTTATTTTTTTATCGCACGTACGGCCACGCACGTACGGGCACGCGAGGAGTGAAGGAACGTCCTGTGTGGTTGTTGTTTTCTGGCACACGGTTTGAAAGTTTTTTTTTTTGCACGTACAGGCACACACGTATGGCACGCACTAGTCTATCTATAATTCCGCAATCTGTGTGTGTGTCTGTGTGTCTGTGTGTCTGTGTGTCTGTGTGTCTGTGTGTCTGTGTGTCTGTGTGTCTGTGACCGCTGTTTCTTGACAACCACTGGTCCGATCTCATTGAAACTTGCAGGTATATTGCTGGGGCCCTGTGGATGTGCCTTTCAAGGTTTGATATTAATCGGACAGAGTGGCTCCCAGTTATGGCCATTTATTTACCAAACTAATGACGACACGGTGCTATGACGTCACGATTGACTTCACAATTCTTTTTTTTTTCTTTTTTTTGCACGTACGGCCACGCACGTATGGGCATGCGAGAGCGAGGGAACGGCTGTGTGGTTGTTTCTGGCACGTGGTTTGAAAGTTTTTTGTTTTTTTTCACGTACGGCCACGCACTAGTATCTATAATTCCAGCATTCTCTGTGTGTGGTTCTGTGTCTGTGTCTGTGTCTGTGTCTGTCATGTTACGCTGTTTCTCGACAACCACTGGTCAATCTAATTGAAACTTGCCAGCTATATTGCTGGGGACCTGAGTATGTGCCTTTTCAAGGTTTGATATAATCGGACAAGTGTTTCCCAAATTATGGCTATTTATTTACCAAACCAATGACAAGACACACTGCTGCGTAGGCCGGTGCACGGCCGGCCGACGATGAGTCAGCGGGCCGTGCTGGTTACGATGGGGAAAGGGCGCCTTACTTACCGTGGCGTAGGAGTGGCAATCGTCAATGGCAGCGAATGTCATGGCAAGCAAAGACAGGGAGGTGAACTTGATTTAAATTTGATTTTAATTAACTCTGTGTGTGTAAGTATCACAGCAGTTGTTACTTCAATGCAAGCGATAATTCGTGGAATGCATGTGAACATTCCGTTCGGGCACGCACCACTTCCGGTGGTGATGACTTACTGTATTCTAATAATTTCTTATGCGCATTTATAGATAACACAATGCCCCAATCCAGTCGTCGTTTACGAGAGCGAAGGAACAGCCTGTGTGGTTGTTTGAGATTTTTTTTTGGGGGGGGGGGGGGGGGGTTGCACGTACGGCCACGACGTACGGGCACGCACGTACGGGCACGTATTAGTATATATAAATATATATGTGTATACTATATAATCTATACTATTAATTCCAGCAATCTCTGTGTGCTGATGGGTCGTCGAATAGGTGACCCCTTATTGTCAGTAATTCTGTCGTTTGTTTGGATGTTTGTTCGTTTGTCATCAGCATAATTGGTAGTAAACGTTGGTGGATTTTGACCAACTCGGGTGGTAGGTACATCTTATGACCGAGTGCTTTGGAAATTGAGTGATGGTTGCTAGGGACGCTTTGTTCCCTAGCAACAACCGAAAAACTTCAAAATCGGTACGTTCACGTGAAATAAATTCCAAAAAGCCATTATCCCACGTAGGGTTATGAAATTTGGCACGAAATGATCTACAGGTGGATGCTCTATCAAATATATTCCGATTTTTGTGATATATGGAATACTTTACCCGCAGCGCCCTCCTACAATTAGGGTATGCGCGAAAATTGGCGAAAATTGAAGGCCCCCTAGCGACCAGGTGAGTGCATCGATACGAAATGAAACTTTGCAGGTTCATGGTACTCAATTAGTACTACAACTTTGCCTCAGGACATATTGACCGATTTCGCTTATAGTCGTGAGCCGTCGCCTGATTTTGACCAATTAGTACCACCTGGGGGCACCAAACTTTATTGTGATTTTCTGATAGCTATATGTATCTGTAACTCAATGCACATGATGGACATCTGCGACTCACAGCTTAAGCTCAGTAGAGCCTTTTAACATAGGTGGGGTCTACTCAGAAAAACGTCATATTTTCTGACATAAGAACAAACACATTGTGTACTCGCAAGTATTTATTGACACCAACAACATGAAAAACACAAGTCCATTTCCATGGGATGTACCACTGGAGAGAATTACATGAATTGAATCACACCAAATGATATTGATTATTGTTTATAAGTGTCACTATCGCTGTCACTGTCCGAACCATCAGATCCCTCTTCCTGCTCAGCATGGACCTCCTCGTCTTTCATGTTCTCACATTCCTGCAGTAGCAGGCCTGAGTACAGTGCAGTCCATTCACCATACACTGGCAGGTGGGCAACTTGCATGACTTCTTGCATTTGCAAACAGGAACTCCAAGACTGTGTCTGGTGCTGGTGCAGCTGTCATCCAGTTGATAACAAGTTCTCCGTCATCACCCAAGGACCAGCCTTTGTTCTCCAGCGGACTTGGACTTCTGGGTCTCGCTGCAATGCTCTGTGCCAGATGGCAGCCTGATAGTTGGCCCTCGTTGCATGTAGATGCAGACATTTTGGAGGGGGCAACTGTCCAGATTCTACGTTTCCATCTTTTACACGGAACAGTTCATATCGCATCTCATTCACATCACAGATTTCTGACTGGCTTACGTAGAGACGACATGTGAATTCTTCCAAGACCTTAAGAATTTCATCAGTGAGCGCATTCTTTCCCAGTTTTGCGAATACATCTCTGAAGTGATCATGTGGCATCAACATTTAAGTGCAGCGAGCATACCGCGACCACTAAAAGCACCACTTAAAGTTTCTTCAAGCCTATCTATGTTGTCATAGGCAAGTGAGGAGGGAATGCACGGATGGGAAGATGATGGTAGAACTATCTCGGTCTGCTTCTTTCATCTGCTTTTGAAGGCACAATGCAGTGTCTATTTCTTCCAGCTTGGAGTAGGAAACACCATGGCAAGGCGATTGAGCATTTTGATGAGCTCAACATTTCCTGTCAGTGACTTAACACCCCATGGTAGCAATATGTGTTTAGCAGGGACGACTTTTCCTCTACTGACAGCATAGATACAATCCTGACCTACCGATTGGACAACTCGTTCCACCTCTTGCGTTCCATCTTGTTCTGTTCCATGAAGTAGCAGTTTCAGAAACATCTTTAAAGATTCTGGCAATCAGTATAGCCAGATTTCAGTTCAGCAGGGTGTGGAGGCCAAGGCTTTTCTTTCATGTTTTTAATTTGTCTCTCAAGTGGTTCGCAGAAAAGTTTGACAATGTTCTCATATCATCTGAGTACTTTGCATCTGTAGTTGTTCTTCGGCCTTCATCATTTTGACCACTACCTGCTCCAAGGAAAGGCCATCTGGATATACAAGAAGTTTTCCTTTATCATCAGAGACGAAATGAAGTGACTTCTTGATTCACATTCTAGCTTCCGGCGAATATGTTTCTTCGTAGAGGGTTTCACATCATTGATGCCAAGTTCGTGCAGGAAATTCAACAACTTTTCAGTCAGTTCCATCATTCTGACAATTCAGGTTGAACAAATAATGTCTTGCGCACATGCTTGAACAGAAGAAGGTAGGCCTCCCGCTCTGCTGCCAGATAAGCGTCATCATCTTCAGTGACTTTTGATGTTTTCTCCATTGCTCCACGGGTGATTTGCGGTAACATGATTTATGGTAATGAGCCTCGGCAGCAACCAACTCTCTGGATGTGATGGCAAGTATTCTCTGATCCAATTTGGCCTGAGCAACACTTCTCACTGTTTCATCTGACCTGAGTTCTCTGGACTGTAGGAGTGTTTCCCTGGTGTTCGAACCAGCCACATATTTGCTTTCCTTCTCACAGAAGATACATACAGGGTCTAAGACACAAGATGTCGTTGAAGGAGCACGAGAAGATTTTCTCCTTTTGGTGGAACATTCCGGCTCAGAGTCAGGTTCTTGGAACTTCTGAAGCATTTCTTGTGTGTAAAATCAGATCTACAGTCTCTGTGGTAGAACAACTTTTCGCCGTATTCATCTTCTTTAAGTTCCAGGATGGGCCAAAATTCCGTAAGTTGGCTGCATGGAGTAATACACCAACAGATTCATCGTCTCTGGGTTTGGTCAGTTCAGATTCTGAAGTCTGCTTGGAACAAATAATGCAAGCCTTTCTTTCAATGATTGCATTTTCTGTTTTTTCTTTGGTGAGTCCATCATGTATCATTGTAGAGTGTTACCTCCATACAGTCACAGAGTCACCTGAAAAGATATAAAAACTGGTTAAGTACACTATTGTCATATAAATGTATCCACTCTATTATCATTTTATTCTCTGGATCCTTGATAAATTTCCAATTTTGCTGCAGCTGAAATACATATTAACTATGACTTAAGTAAGGTTATCAAATTTAAGATCAACAAGGTTAAAATAACTTAGGAATAAAATGGTCTTACTTGATATTGAAGATCGGTGAAATGAAGACAAGCTGTCGACTGCAAAACAAACTTGACTATGGATGTTAGTATAATAAACTAGAGGTTATTTCACCTTAATATAATCAAATATGAAGAAATTCTCAATAAATGTTATCATGTCCATTAGCAGTAAATATTTATGCTATTGATCATATTGCGCAATTACGATGTCGCAGAGATTAGGACGCAAAGAGAAATTACAATCACATTTTTATGTTATTGCAATATATTTGTTATATTCCTTAAGTATAATCACTTTCAGACACACACAACACAACTTCATTATGAAAATTATTTTTATTTGGCCTGACGCCATTTAGCATTAAAACATGGATGACAAAATTGTATATTTGTGTATTTTGCGCAAAAACATTAATTATGCTATAAAAAAACTTAAGCTGTGAGTTTGAAATGTCCATCAGCATTTTTGTGAAGTATATGGGTACACCATCAATAAAAAATAAGTTTCGTTTGGTGCCCCCAGATGGTACCGATATCTTGTCTGGCTCACGGCTATTAGTCAGGGTCAAGTTCATTGTGCAAAAACGTGATAATATGCGAGAGCTGGAGGTGCCTTCGCGCAATGCTACTCCTCCTCGGGTATGGTCAGATGGTCATGAAAATTCACATTAATCGTCTGGAATACATTGTGCACAAACGATCGAGCGGATTTTCGATTTAGACCTTTGTTCACCACAACACTCCTCGAACTTTGGGATTTCCGATTTCAAACCGCATTTTCAGTACTTTTCATTCAATGGATACGAGTAGTTATCAGTAGATGAACTGGATGAGATTTGATATGCATAATCTTAAGGTGATTCCCTATCACTATAATGACATCCATTTTGCTCTATATCTTATAGTTTCCGATGCTCGGCGACCCATCGCCGCCTACGCGGCTGTCGTTCTGTCTGTCTTTGACCACTGGTTTCTCGACAACCACTGGTCCGATCTAATGAAACTTGCTGGGGACCCGAGTATGTGCCTTTTCAAGGTTTGCTATTAATCGGACAAGTGGTTCCAAGTTAGGCCATTTATTTACCATACATGACAGGACATGGTGGCTATGACGCACGATGACGTCACAATTTTTTTTTTTTTGCACGTACGTATGGCCACGCACGTACGGGCACGCACGTATGGGCCCCACTAGTATCCATAAATATTCTATGTATGACATAAAGAATAATATATATAAATATATATAGCCTGGTGTTGGCGTAGTGTTAGGGTAGCGGCTTGGATCCAAAAGGTCCTGAGTTCAAGCCCCGTTGGCCACTTGAATTAATACACACCAGGAAGGTTGACTCAGCCTGTCATCCTTCCGAGGTCGGCGAAGTGAGTACCAGTGTACTGGGCCCGGTGTATGCCCCGGTTAGAATAGGTGTACCATATACCTGTGTCGTAAGAGGCGACAGGGTTGCGTCAGGAGGGCATCCGGCGTAAAACCTGTGCCAAGATCATTATGCGGATCATACACGATGACCGTATGGCGACCCCTAATGGGAGCAGCCGAAAGAAGAAGAAAAAAATATATATATATTGTTACGGTTGTGGAAATTCACAGAACACCATTCAGGTTCCCCGAAGATCAGTTTATGTCGATAAGTGTGTGTCCAGATTAGATTCCCCACCAA
>CM068952.1:127989893-128009061 GCA_035128595.1 Eptatretus atami | reverse complement strand
ATGACAGCACGTCTGCGGCCATTTATTTACCCAACCAATGGACAAAGACACGTCTGCTGCACTAGGCGTGGCTGGCGTAGTTGGCCGGTGCACCGGCCGGCAACGAAATGATGTCCACGGCCTGTGCTTGGTTACATGGGGAAAGGGCGCCTTATATTCCCGTGGCGTAGGCAAGTGGCAATGTAATCAGCGAATGCATGGCAAGCAGACAGGCGAGCGTTAACTTGATTGTAATTTGGATTTTAATTAACTCTGTGTGTGAAGATAATCCACAGCAGTTGTTACTTCAAAATAACCAAGCCTATATTCGTGGAGATGCATTGGTGAACATTCGCGACGGCGACGCAACCACTCCGGATGTTATGATACTGTTTTCTTAATTAACTTTCTCGATTCTTTGCGTCATTTAGAGATAAACACAATGCCCCAATCCGAGTCGGCTGTTTACAGAGAGCGAAGGAACAGGACTTTGTGTAGTTGTTTGAGAAGTTGTTTGTTTTTTTTGTTGTTTTGTGTTTGCGACGTAGCGCGCCAGCGCATGTACGGCCACGCACATATGGCACCACGGTTACAGCCACGTCACGGATGGCACGCGAGGGGCGAAGGACCGGCTTGTGTGTTGTCCAATTTCTGACTCGCGTTGAAAGGTTTTTTTTGTTTTTTTATTGCACGCGTACGGCGGCCCGCACGGACGGGGCACCACAATGTCGTGGCACGACAGCGTCGCGGACGGCGGATGAGCCGGAGCGAGGAACGGGCCTGTGCTGGGGGTGGTGTATACGGTTTCGGGCGATCGCGGTTTGATGAGAAGTTTTTTTTGTGTTTTTTGTGGTTTTTTGGTGCACGGGACGTGACGGGGCAGGCGCGACTAGTTTTTTATGATCACAGAACACCAACAGAACAAAGATTTTGGTAAAAACAGGCTTTTGTAACCACGTAGTTATCAAAAATCATAATCAAACGCAAGATGTTTGCGATTTTCGTATGAAAACGGTGTCATTTTGAAGTCAGCCAACTGCCTGCCGGCCCGAAACCAACCAAAAAAATTCCAGAAGTCATTCCCCATGTGGAACCCCATCCTGAAAAACCGATGTTGTCGGTAATCTTCCATGTACGTCCTCAGTGCTAATTTGAAGCCTACTATTTAAAAATGTTGCTACATTCTTTTGAACCTAAACATTAAAGCTTTAACAAGAGCAAACAGACTTAGGAAAACAGTGGAGGAGATTCTGAGAGGAAGAGAATAGAAGGCCGATGCTCCAGCAACACACACGAGACAACGAATCCCCAGGTACTTCAAAAAAAATATAAAAATGCGGAACAGTAGGAGGAATTTGAAAGAGAAGAAAGTCTGTAGCCAACAACACAACATTCAGAGACAAGGATAGTCCCCAGAGCACTTCAAAAAAAAAAAAAAAGATGAAAAAATTTCACGATGAACGTGCTATTGGAAATTTGCTCGCCCATGTTCGATGAACACCATTGACGTATTATCTCCACATTAAAGGATCAATGAAAAATTAAAAGTCCTCCGAGAGACAGAGTTTGAAAAAAATAGAGAAGTGTATAGAGAGAAATCATCAGATGCTTCTAACTCGAGTTTGATATTCCAAATGACTTCATGGGCACGTACTTTGGACAGTTTAACCCAAAATTATCACGTCATTTTTCTTGCCAGCCCCTACTCGTGCCAAGTTTGGTTGAAATCCCTTCCTGTTTCCGTTAGTTTCGCCAATGTCGTTCAAAAATGTGCTATCAATGATTTTCAACGAAGTCACATAGCATAGATTTTACCTTTTGACGCAGTGCTCAAAATCCATAATCATATTATGCTTCATCGTTACCAAACTGCCAGATTTGTTCAAAATCCCTTCAGCAGTTCACAGTTCATCCCCGGTAACGTACATGCACACCACGCACACGTTTTGTTATCTCGTATTTTTTTGTGTACGGTTGTTTGTGATGTTCATCTTTGTTTTTGAGTGTTTGTGGGTTTCTTTTTGTGGTTGGTTCTTGTGTTCTTTCTGTTTTGTTCTTTTTTTTTTTTTTTTGGTTTGTTTGACCTTACACAGACCAAAACAGCTGAGACCGACATCAAAAAGCGTAAAGCGCTCTGTGCTTTCGGCGCAGTAGGTGGAACGATAAGTCTCTACCTAATAAAAGGCAGTGTTGGTGTGTGTGGTGTGTGTGCATGTGTGGTGTGTGTGTTGTCGTGTTGTGTTTTTGTGTGTGTTGTTGGTTTGTGTGTGTGTGTTGTTTGGCATCGCCAGTACTATGGTCCCAGAAAGTGGAATTGGTGTTGTGTGTTACATATGGAGTTTCAGAATGTGGAATGGATTCCTCCAAGGCAGGATCAAAAGTTAATCCACCTTCATTTGTATAAGGTCACCATTCCGAGATAACGCTGGTGAAAAGTTTTCTTTTTGTTCAACTTTTGGTCCGAGCTCTCTTCGATCGTTTACTGAGCCCAGGACAGCCCTCCAAACTGTAGCTTGGTTTGGGGTATATTCCACGAGGCGATGGTTATTTTAATATCTCTTGAGGTCTTTCATCATACATAACCATGAGGTTCTCATCACACTGGCACAACTTTGGCATTCTTCACTTCACAGGATCCTTTCACTTGTCACTGTTGAGGTCTCCATGCTTGTGTTGCTTAATGGGTGAGAGGGACGGCTTGGATCCTCGGGCTGAGTTCAATCGCTGCTCAGATGTTGATAATACCAGGTTCGGTTAACTACGATCTGCATCCTTACCACCAGCAAAATGAGTGCCAGCATGCTTGGTATTACTTGAGTCCGAATGGCCCGTCCAGTAATTGTGCCAATGCCAAGAGACTGCTTAGCAGCACCACGCTCTGCACATAAGATATCGGTCCCGACTCTCCGTCTACCTCCTGTATTTATTGCTATTTGGTCATTTTTCTTGATTTCTTTGCATCGTTAGCCAAACTTCACTGTTCACTAAACACCCTCAATTAGCAATCTGCCTTCTTCTCCTTTTTATTTTTTTACAACAAGTATGACATATCTGGTCACATGTTTGGCTTTTTGTAGTTCACGCACGATTGGATCACAACTTGGTACGCGTGAAGCAGTACTTCACATGTTTTCACGGATTGCTTCTTTGGTTCATCTTTCCCACAAATTTCTAGAACTTGGAATATCAAAATTTTTGCAGCATGTGCCATGATTACTTTACAAAACCCTGTTGTGTCTTTGTGCTGTGCATGTTCCCGACATTGTTTTTGTTTCTTTGTTGTGTTCGGTCAATTAAGCATCATATTTCATACTCTTTAGATACCCCACTCACTCTTGGCCTGTCTTTTTTTTTCCTCCCTCCCCCCCCCCCACCTCTCTCCTCACTCTGTCCCTCCATTCACTCCCCCTCCTAATAATATTGCAGCCCCTACTTCCACACCTCTGTCACTCTCTCGCTGTAGTCTCTTGTCTGCTTCTCTGTCTCTGTCTCTTCTCTGTCTCTTACCTGTCTCATGTCTCTGTTCTCTGTCTCTGTATCCTGTCCTCTGTCTCTAGTCTCTGTACTCGTCTCTGTCTCTGTCTCTGTCTTCTGTCTCTCTCTCTCTCTCTCTCTCTCTCTCTCTCCTCTCTCTCTCTCTCTCTCTCTCTCTCTCTCTCTCTCTCTCTCTCTCTCACACACACGCACCCCTACCACCCCCCCAGTGAATAGACAACGTTTGGTGACCGATTCGCTCACCCCACACTCCCCTAGTCCCCCCTCATCATCCTCGCTGCCTCCCTCCCCCCTCCTCACCTTCACTGGCCTCCTCTTTCTCTCTCCCCTCCCTCCTCCCCCCCCTCCATTCCTCCCCCCCCCCATTTATTGACCCTGTCAGTTAAGCAACGTTGATTTGCGAGTTTCTTAAATAAAGAAGAATAAACTATTACACAATGCACACTTTATGCTTACAGGGACCAGTTACCATGTTTAAACGATCTGTGCATGGAGCTGAGTGATGATTTCGCCTCCACAAAAAGTGCGTCAATGAGGGACTGAGCCCACTTGCTTCGACATGGTAGACATTGGATGCTATGAAATACCACGTGATTCAGTGCTGATCTCTTAACTTTCTATTTTTTAATGGAGGATGAGCTCATGTTTACTGAACAACAAACAGATTCATTCATGAAACAAAAGTTAGAAAGGCCCAAGCAACAGAAGGCAAAAAATTTGTAAGACCATAGAGTTGAAACATGAACAACAGCAATAAATATAATGGCCATGAGAACAGGATTAACAAGAGTAAAAAAAACTCTGTCACTAAAATAAGAGGCATTTCTGACATGGGATAACAGCTATCTTGAGGACTTCAGGGAAAGAGAATGAGAAATAACAGATGTCAGGAGATGGTTCCACAGATAAATTAAGGGCACAGGAATTGAAGTGAGTAACAAAACAACACACACACACACACACACACACACACACACACACAACACACACAACAACACCTTCCCTCCTCTCATCGGTATCAATTTGCCACCCCTCTCCATAGCAAACTTGTCTCTCTACATTTTCAAAGCGCCAATAAGTCCAGTTAGCATTCATACCACAACTGAAAAGGCTGGCAATAGCCTAGCGAGCAGCTGTTTCTCAGCGAATTTCACCACTCATCACTGGTAATTTGGCCATGTGACCCCTTGTCATCCCTATAAGGGGGTTTTTTTTGTGTTTTTTTTAAAAACGAGGAATGAAATTTTAAAAAAAAAACCCATTTACTGGCTGAAAAATACTTTGGTTTATTCAACATTGGTTTTTATTTTATTAACTCTGTGGCGGAAGCGCGACTGGACCATTGTTCATCCCTGATACAGAAGTACAAAAAAGGCTGGAATCTGGCATTTTTATTCCCTTAATGCATACAACACTCAATTGGGTCTAGTCTTACTCACGAAACATCGCTACTCGCTCCGACATCAATCAGCCCATTTCTGCTTTTTTTGTGTGAGAAAGAAGAGAAAAGACGAGAAATGTCGAAAAGAAAAAAACAGGAAAATGCTTTTTCTAGCTGAGTTATGATCTGCAAAAATGATCTTCAATTGGCACATGACCTTTGACCTGTTGAACAAATTTAGTCAGTTCACTCTTGCATTTTGCAATCATACTTCTGCCAGGTTGGTTGAAATCCCTTCTCTGGTTAATAAGTTATTGTGCAGTAACACAATTCAATTAAAGGTCACATGACCATAGACCTTTGACAATTTGACCCAAAATCGAAATCCGGTCTATCTCTGCATTTAGATCATATCTACTTTACCAGTTGCTTCAAAATGTCCTTCGGCATGTCACAAGTTATCACAGTAACGATAATCTGTTACAATGCATGCACACAAGAACAGCAACCAGAACAACCTGAAAACTATCTTCGGCTACCCGCAGACATAAAAACACAGCTAACATCCACAAAAACAGCCATATTGAATACAATTGTTGTGCCATCCCTAATAGATGCATTGTTTCTCCACTTCCCACCCCATCCTATTTTTCAACCTCCCAAAATGTTTCACCAATAGACAAAGTTGTGAAGGCCGAGAAGTATTTCCTTCGCTGGTGACAATACGTTTCCAAAGAAATGAGTGCTACAGTGACCATCCGTATGCCATCACCATTACCCAAACTTTCCTCGCATCAGACATGTAAAATATTCCACCTGTATTGCTGAGAAATTTCAACTGAAACAACCAACATCCGGCCCTCACAGTAAACAAAGATCAACATCCGAGTTGAGACATCAAATCACATCAATCACAAAAATGTCATGAACACAGGGGGGAATGGCAAATTACTGAACATTACTAGCGAGAGTTCCCATTAAAACCGTACCTCACATAGTGTTCAATTATAAGTTACTTTGATTTTCATAAAATAATGATTTTAAAGCATCGTTGGCAAAAAATCCAGAAATAATTAACGCTATTAAGGCAGTTTCTTATACTCACCTATAATAGAACATGCCAATACATAGAAAACTAGAGGTTTCTCTGAAGTATTATGAAAGGTGATTTGATGATTCTCTCATGTCAAGTTATATTAAATTTAAATGAAGTTTAGAGAGATTTAAAGGCAATAGAATAATGAATTCAGGTGGTTTACCGCCTTGTCCCAGTGTCATTACATCACCTTCTCCATAACATTATAGTAGTCTGCCTTTCTGAGTGTTTCCTTCCATTATGAATTCCTTTAAAACAGTAAGTTTCCCTGTTTGGAATTATTTTCAATTTTGTTTGACAAGCTAAAAAATTATCTCACTGTCCTATGCATGTGCGTCGGACAAATTCATAGACAACATACTATCACGACAGGTTTGCTTTCCTTTTCATGTCCGATTTGTGTTCCAAAATATAACATTCATTTAAATAAGCTTGTTCCTCATCAAAAGCCTGAATTAGCAGATGGAGAGAAGATGGACGATGTGAAACCAATACTTACTGCCATTTTTCGTCTATGTAGTGTGCATGGGAAAATACCTCCTCTCTTCAACCCTTCCTTGTTGGCTGCACATCATTCTTGCTCAATCAACAGGTTCATAACATATTGTAAAAGTTAGGAAATGTAACATTAAAGTGTATCATAAAGCATTTAAGCTTCTTTCTTCCTTTATGTTCTTCTTTTTATTTCTTTCTTTCTTCCCAAACCATATACAAATCACACACAATCCTAGAAAGCAAATCAATTCCTCGTTTACTTCACATGCAGGTAGCTTGTCCAAGACACCAAAACCAACCAACCACTCCCCCTCCTCCATTTATTAAAATTAATTATCTCACCTGACTTAGTCCGGTGAGGCTTTGCGT
Organism: Eptatretus atami; assembly: GCA_035128595.1. Classification (NCBI taxonomy): domain Eukaryota; kingdom Metazoa; phylum Chordata; class Myxini; order Myxiniformes; family Myxinidae; genus Eptatretus; species Eptatretus atami. The sequence goes on along the minus strand of CM068952.1, from coordinate 128,002,246 downwards.
CCTCGAGCATATCCAAAGGTAAGTCATCCAGTAGTTCTGTAAATACTAAAGTCATTTATTTCTTTTTTTTATATTTTATTAATTTATTTTTTTTTTTTTTTAATTTTTTATTTTATTTATATATAGTTAATGTTTTTTTTTTTAAACTTTTTTTTTATTATTTTTTTTTATTATGTATATATTATTTTATTTATTTTTATTTATTTATTATTATTATCTTTTTTACTTTATTTTTTTTTTATTTTTTTTTTTATTTTTTTTATTTTTTTTTTTTATTTTTTTTTTATTTTTTATATTTTTTTTATTTTTCTTTTATCATTATTCGCTTAACCAAACACACGATTTGATTGAAACTGGCACAGCATTCATATCTGATGCTAATGAGGTTTATTCACCACCATTCAAAATCTGCACTTCAATTAACGGTTTTAAATCAGCATTTAAAATGCTAAAAATTCCTGCATCTAACCTACTGGGGGGACCAGCAACACATCCATGCCCAGCCAAAAACATGACTCTTAATCTCGTCAGAACAACAAATGACCTGTAACATGTAATTCATGCAATCAACATCGAAGGGGATATCCATTCAATAAATCACTCGGCCAGATTTGTGTGTGAACAAATTTCTAATACTTGCATTGATGTCATTGTCTCTTGACGTTGCTTTCTGAATCCAGGTACAGCATTCAGCCGACCATCCGTCCCATTTTCTCGTCAGCTCCGCTGACTAATCATAACTTTGATTCCTCAATCCGTCCGTTCCAATCAACAATTTTTATTTTTCTCAATTCTCTCTCCTAGACGTCTCCGGCCGAATGGTTCTTTCTAACTTGACACGATAGATAATACTATTCTCTCCTTAGATCTCTAGCCCTTTTTGCATTTTTTTTCTCCGGGGTCAAGTATACCATGTCATCAAGGCAAAATGGACCCATTGTCTAATGGTCCCTAAAAGGCAAGTCATCATACGGCGCCGATAATATGCATAATGGGTTTCATAGGATTATTAGACAGATTAATTCGACCACAACTAGATTTATCGTGATACCTCTATCGTTATGGCCCTGTTTATTGGTCTTCGCTGAACGGATCTGCTGACTTCAACACGGCCTTCGCGCGGTTATTTTAAGTTCAACTTGCATTGTTTCACTTTATATGAGTTCGCTCAATTTGCCCAACCTGTTGAAATAAACACTCGTTGCATCAATTTTGTGAAAATTGAGATGTATATCTCGCTTTGTGTGACATGCATTGCAGCGAGCGTTAGCTTCCATGGCTCCACCGTTTGTATCCATTAACGGGGCGTCTAAGTTTTAGTTGATTTTCTCTTTCATTTGCGACCTTCTGTAGCTACACGTTTTAATGAGATAATATTCGATCATTACAAATCCGCTCAGAAACACACTTTTCAATGAGGAAAATATCTATCAATTCATAATAACCGGAGACCTTTTCTGGAGGACGACCACATGACTTTCACGTTCACTGCTTCATACTTCGTAACCTGTCCTCCCTGGGACGCTTATTCGTGCATCTGTGAATAACGTTTATATTAGATGTCTGGGATGGCCTCACCAAATCTGAAAGAATTCCGGTGAAAAACGAAAGTTTTAGAATTTTGTTAGCATTTCATACTGAACCGCACTGGCTGGTCAACGACGCCGCTCGCATGTGCAGACAGCCACATTAGCTCTCTGGCCCGAGGGTCTTTTAGTTCGTCCCGTCTGTCCTGGATACCAGCCATTTAAATCGCACACAGATACTTTATTTACACGTCCCTAAACGTGGGCGGTCTTGCGAAATTGCTTAATGATTTGGGAATGATATCCAGAGACCCACATGGAAAATTTTTTCTATCGAGCGGTACCTCACACGTTTATTTTTAAATTAAATCTTGAATTCCTGTTTTCACTTCTCCATAGTCGCTTTCAGTTTAACCCCCTCCACCTCCAAATGCCTCAGCCTTGCTTCAAATGATACCCATCGTTACTCCCCCCCCCCTCACCATTCCTCACCTCTCCTCTGCCCATAAAAGCAAATGTCATCCCACTCGAACTTTCATCAATCATTCTCATGGGCATCTCCAGTTGGCATCACTTTTGGTATCGAGCTGACCGTCAAAACCCGCTTGGATGTATTATTGATGATTCTTGCCCCGTCAATTTCATTTAAAGCGAGTCAAAGGGGAACAAACAGCACAAATACATAATTTCCTCCATCTCTTGTATTAAGTCAAAAAGTGGAAGATTTGTTAAAAAGTGCTTTAAACTCGTCGATATGATCATGCTCAGAAAAAAAAAACATTTAGTCGTTTTCTGATACACGGGAGTGTTGAAGGAATCCAAATGTTACAATTAATGGTATTTGATCTGTCTGCCTTGTTATTGCAACAAAATCCAAGCGAACATTACATAAAAATATTATTTGCCTAGCCCCTTCCAGACGAACTCGCCTCTAATGTCTCCTGGGTTTGAATCTCACCCAGGTACAAACTTCATTGTGTGCACATGCAGTGTTATTCATCGGCTCTCCAATAACTCGCAGGACATTAAACTGGTGGCAGTTAGGGTGAAACCCCTTTCCTCGTGAAAGAGTGCCGGATATCCCTGCACCCTGGCCAATCCATTTCGCTACCAACTATGGCCACCTGCAATCGACAAGCAAGCCATGCCCTCATCCAATATACTTACCCTGTAGCCTCGTGCTGACATACAAGAGAAAATGAAGCCCTTAGATGAAAGCAGACAGACCATGAGTTAGTGTCTTCAATTTCCAATTACGCAAGTTGTGCTTCACATCACTATTGATGATGCACACTTGGTGTCGGAGAAGACTTTTTAGGGGCGACTAGGTCATCGCTGCACATCTTTTTATGGCATTACCGTCAAGCTCTGCGAAACAAGAACAAACGATCTAACCGCAACAATAATAAAAGACACGCAGGACAGTAGACAAGGGGAAATTCAACAGCAAGAACAAGGACGAAATACTCACGGAAACGACCAAAACGAGGGATGCGGTAGATCAGGTATGAAGACAAACACAAGGTGGAAAGATGGGATACAAAACAAATGGTTGGTGTTAAATGGGTGTAGAACAAGGTCTGTTCTTCATTGAATGAGGTGATCATCGAATTGCGTGAACATTGTCTCAAAGACCTGCTAGCAGATATATTGAAGAGAATGGAATAGTTGTTCCACAGGTGGGAAAAAAGCGAATAAAGAGTGGAGGTGAAGACAGTGTGTCGAAAATAACTCCAATTCCACACGACACCGACTCCTAACATACCAAAGCGAGATCTTTAATTTGTATATACGGCAGGAAGAATCTGAAACTATCACTGAATCATTCGAAGTGAGACTTTGCACTTAACAGAAGCCTGAAGGTAATTCCTTTATAAACACAAGTTGACATCCAAAAATTGAGAGCGGTGGACAGGTGGCATGATTCAACTATGAATGAAGTGTATAAGCACGAGAAGAAATAACTCAAAATCAATACGTGCACTTGCATTGGGAGGACGAGAATGACACAATCATGGCAAAAGTTTGCTGAGTGTCTAACAACAACCAGATCACCCTATTCTATGCAGCGAAGCAAATCTCTTATGCATATAAATATTCCACTGCATTTACCAATATGTAGTCCACAAGATGTTAGGAAAAGCACAACATTACTACAGCCAATTTCGACTACAGCATAAAAATTAAAATTTATATCCAATATCCAGCAACAATCAGCAAAGTGAATAATGAGAATACTTCAAATATAATTATTTTTCTTCCACCACATACAGTGATTCTATGATTATATGCAGGTTCAGAACGGAGTTGCTGGTGATTGTCTTTGCACCTCTGCATACCTGGAGATGTGGAAGAACATGAGAGATCGTCCCACTGAGGTGCACAAAACCAGAATAGAAGCACAAAGAAAGAGAGACTACCGGCTGTCAGCATGGTACGCGTGATTACAATCCATCGCATTGAAGATTCCAATGATGCAAGGCACTTGTTCTTCCTACGACTATCAAGTCTGAGGCAAAGTGTCAGTGGGCACCGCCCAGAGCAGAAGCAGTATCCCATCAGTGTGGATGAAAGTCTTTAGGTGGATAGGATCAGGTGTGCTCAGAATAACTCGACAACGAGGAATGCCCAGTCTGCGCTGGTTTGCGAGCCAACTTTGAAATGTTTTGCCCCAGAAAGATTCATGATCTCGAGATTAGCCAAGAGGCAGTACTAAAATTATTCACAAGTGAGTTGTAAATATTCGAATTGGCCATATGGATCATTTGGAGAACAATATCGATGTGAGATTGTATTGGGTTTCTAGGATTAAAAATATTGTCCAGTGTTTACAGATTTGTATTTGTCAAAGTCTGAAGAAGGAAAATCTGCTGCTTGTCGATCATGAAGCAGGAATCTCCTGCAAGGATGAGTCATCAGGAGAAATTAAAGGTTTCCTAGTCAGAGAGTCTATTGATGAAACTTACAACCGCGATGAACTTAGAAACATTGCTTTGGGCACTGAGCTTGACAGGAGAGGAGATTAAAGGAATCCGATTAGCCAACATGGCTACGAAGGGAGGACCAGGAACCAAGAGAGTTGGCCTTGGATGTACAGATGAAGACTTGGAAAGTAGGAGCATACTGTTTTGAAGTTTGAATAATAGACGATGACGATGGCAAAAGGGGTGAAAGGGAAGATAGAGAAGAGCAAAGCCAGAATGTTTCAGACCATAGAGTGATGCTCTTCATTATAGAATCATTTCCACCCTTCTAGGGCAAAACACGGATTCTGAGCAGTTTGATGTGGATATTTAATATGGAAGTAAAATATATATAATATATATATATATATATATATCTAGATATATATATATACAGTGGGGGGAACAAGTATTTGATACACTGCCGATTTTGCAGGTTTTCCACTTACAAAGCACGTAGTGGTCTGTAATTTTTATCATAGGTACACTTCAACTGTGAAAGACGGAATCTTTAAAACAAACAATCCTTGAAAATCACATTGTATTGATTTTTAAATAATTAATTTGCATTTATTGCATGAAATAAGTATTTGATACATCAGAAAAACAACTTAATATTGTACAGAAACCTTTATTTGCAATTAGAGATCAGACCTTCCTGTAGTTCTTAACCAGGTTTGCACAGACTGCAGCAGGGATTTTGGCCCACTCCTCCATACAGATCTTCCAGATCCTTCAGGTTTCGGGCTGTCGCTGGGACACACAGACTTTCAGCTCCCTCCAAAGATTTTCTATTGGGTTCAGGTCTGGAGACTGGCTAGGCCACTCCAGGACCTTGAGATGCTTCTTACGGAGCCACTCCTTAGTTGCCCTGGCTGTGTGTTTTGGGTCGTTGTCATGCTGGAAGACCCAGCCACGCCCAATCTTCAATGCTCTTGTTGAGGGAAGGAGGTTGTTGGCCAAGATCTCGCGATACATGGCCCCATCCACCTCCCCCCTCAATACGGTGCAGTCGTCCTGTCCCCTTTTCAGAAAGCATCCCCAAAGAATGATCTTTCCACCTCCATGCTTCACGTTGGATGGTGTTCTTGGGTTGTACTCATCCTTCTTCTTCCTCCAAACACGGCGAGTGGAGTTTAAACCAAAAAGCTCTATTGTGTCTCATCAGACCACATGACCTTCTCCCATTCCTCCTCTGGATCATCCAGATGGTCATTGGCAAACTTCAGACGGGCCTGGACATGCGCTGGCTTGAGCAGAGGGACCTTGCGTGCGCTGCAGGATTTAATCCATGACGGCGTAGTGTTACTTATGTTTTCTTTGATACTGGGTCCCAGCTCTCTTCAGGTCATTGACCAGGCCTGCCGTGTAGTTCGGCTGATCCCTCAGCCTCTTTCTATGATCATTGAGGCTCCACGAGGTGGAATCTTGCATGAGCCCCAGACCGAGGGAGATTGACTGTTATCTTGAACTTCTTCCATTTCTTAATAATTGTGCCAACAGTTGTTGCCTTCTCACCAAGCTGCTTGCCTATTGTCCTCTAGCCCATCCCAGCCTTGTGCAAGTCTACAATTTTGTCCCTGATGTCTTGGACAGCTCTCTGGTCTTGCCCATTGTGGAGAGGTTGGAGTCTGATTGATTGATGATCAGCTGTCTTCTATTGAGATAACGAGTTCAAACAGGTGCAGTAATACAGGTAATGAGTGGATGAGTGGAGGGCTTCTTAAAGACAAAACTAACAGTGCTTGTGAGAGCCGGAATTCTTACTGGGTGGTAGTGATCAAATACTTTCATGCAAAAATGCAAATAATTATTTAAAAATCATACAATGTGATTTTCAGGATTTTTGTTTTAGATTCCGTCTTTCACAGTTGAAGTGTACCTATGATAAAATTACAGACCTCATTTGTCTTGTAAGTGGGAAAACCTGCAAATTGGCAGTGTATCAAATATTTGTTCTCCCCACTGTTTATATATATATATTATATATATATAATATATATATATATATATATATATATATATATATATATATTATATATATATATATATATTCTTCTTCTTCTCTTTTGGCTGCTCCGTTAGGGGTCGCCACAGCGGATCATCCATATGATCCGCATAGTGATTTGGCACATGTTTTACACCGGATGCCCTTCCTGACGCAACCCTGGTCGCCTCTTACGACCAGAGGTTCCTATCATCTATAGATACGACACACACACACACACACACACACACACGAGTCCGTCAAACATGTATATCAACTTTGTATCGAGACGGTCATAATTGAATCCAATCCAATATATATGTATAAAAATACATGTACACTCTACCTGGAATTGTAATGAAGAGAAACTTTGCAGTTGTTCATTTTGACAATTCATTTTCTCATTTGGTCTTGGGTAGTTTGGCTGGTTATTGGTCAAACATTTGAGACAAGATAGTACTCAACTTTTATCTCTAAATATTTTTATGCAAGGTCGAAGGATCACAATGGAGTTGCCACTCACACACACAGACATTCAGACAAGCCAAATATTTATCACTGCCACTGAGATCGGGGGAAGTGCCGTCACTTCCCAGTGTACTTTGGGTACCAGCAACGTCACCACAATGGTGCTGATTTGTTCACTGCACTCAGCAGGGCATTTCCTCAGGAGGAATTTCCTCCTCTCCATGGATGCCAACCAATGGGGATTGTCCATGTTCTATCCTTTTGAATGCTGAACGAACATCAAGTAAGGAATCAGTACGTACCATTTTATAAGGCTTTGTTATGACTCAGCCAGAGTTTGAACCACCGACCTCCCAGACTCGGAGCAGATGCTCTAACCATTACACCACCGTGTTTTCTTCCACGAATGACATAAACATACCAGTTGGAATATAAGTATAAATAAAAGTAGAAATTAATGATCATTGTGTGCAATTGTTATGAAATAAAACAGATAAAATCGAAAATTAAAGTTATTGTGATTTTGTTAAAGTAACTTATCATATATATATATATATATATATGAAAGGAGCAAAGTTTCTCTGTCCATAACACTTTATTCCAAAGAGTTTCTGCTGTCATACAATAATACAAATATACTGTTGTAAAGCTAATAATGGAATTACTTGGAACAAAAATTAGTTCCTTTTATCACATTTCCTTGCCTCTTTTAAAAGCTCGCATTTCAGGAATCGAGGAAGAAGAAGTGGGACCTCAAGCTTTAATTTAGCAGTTCAAACGGTAACATTTATATAATTTAGTGGTTCAAAGCCTTTGCAAGGACACGGGAGGAGCACACAAAAGGAAATATCATCATATTTCTTAAAGCAATAGAAAAATGTATAGAAGTACACGGAAGGAGCACACAAACAATAACAACAGCCACAAAGACAGTGGCAGCAACAACAATTACGTGTTGTAAAGGATCAATTTTCCACACGTTTTACTTCATTTTACATCCTCAACAGACACAGATAGACATGCCATTTTATAAGGCATTGTTATGACTCAGCCAGAGTTTGAACCACTTTGGTTGCGTCTGAAAGTTTGTAAGTGGGATGGCCTAACCCTAACTCCCAATGTTAATCCTGTGTACAGTATATGTGAAGAACAACCTAACCCTAACCCTAACTCCCAATGTTAATCCTGTGTACAGTATATGTGAAGAACAATATGCTCTCTTTTGATTAAATCCATCAGCGAAGCAATGGGTAGGCATGCCTAGTTTATATGAAACCATTCCTATTGTACCTCATTGGTTGAAGTGTACGTGAATGCCTTTAATCGACGTCACCTGGATATAAAAAAAACCCCCTGAAAAGTGCTAATTGGTGACCACGTCTGTTTATACTCACCTTTGGACGTCAAGTTTAGTTGATCAAATTCAAAATATGACTGCAGAGCAGCTTCACATGCATCATGGGAATATTCTGTTGTGCAAAGTATGACAGCAGATCAGTTACAGAGGTTAATGTACTGTCCTCTTTCAGCATTAATACTGCCTCTAGTGGTACAACTTTGTGGTTTTTTTTCTGCAGTTCTATTGGCAAACCCTAACGTTGCAACCAGCTGGTAAGGCAAATTATCTTTCCACAGGATATTCCTATTTGCAAACAACTGCTGTTATAAGTGAGAGCGATTGGCCACAGCTGCCATTAGAGGTGAAAGACACTTGAACTACAATGTGTGTTTCTTGAATGTCTCTCTTTCTCATCTGTTCCTGTTCAAAGCATGGCATATTTATAAAAGAAACAACATGACATTGCATGATCACACAATGTGATCCATCAGCTTTTAAGCTCTCTGGCTAATGGCAACTTTTTTCTCTATCTTTGTGGCCATCAGGATGATGTAGAGGTAGCTTTAAGTTGGCAAGTTTGGGTTTGATTCCTGGCCCAATTATAAACTGTTGGACTAGTGCTTTGCAGGCCGGGTGTTGCATCAATGTGTGTGCCATTCCTCATAGAGATGTTAAGCTGGGGATCCATCTGCCATCATCTGCTTGTGGACATTGAAGATCCCATCCCATGGTTTCTTTTAATGAATAGTGGATGAGTGTTTGACATCACCCTAGGCAAAATTAAAATTCCTGTCCGAGAGTACAAGGGCACTGTATTGGCAGCGTAGCTGTGCCTCGGTCGTGATGCAACAAGTGGGGGAGATTCGTAATTTAACCTTGGTCCAATATGCATGTGCTTACAATGACTGTCTGTGAATCATCTACAGTTGAGTTTCATTCATCGGTGGGCATTTATAATTTAATTTACTAATCTCTCCCATTAATTATAGGTTTAAAAAAAAAAAATTGGTGCCTCATTATACTCACCTATAGTTGTATTGCCTTTTTTTTCTTTATCTCGATAACTATTCTCCTAAATATTTTTTACCAACCAAGATACGCTAATGGACTATCTTTAAGTCAGAAAAACATAGGTTGGGAGTACTGAGGATGGAGGGGGTGGGGGAAGAGGCTCGGGGTTGCTTGAACTGATAAATGAGAAAAAAAAGAATAGAATCAGGGAATGTAGGAGAAATAAAGGAGACTTTGATAATGTGGGAGTAATGGGAAAGAAGGTTGGGAAGCGAGAAGATTAATGAAAGAGTGATCTCACAGGCAATTCCTCCATTCTCACATGTCTCTCTGGAAGGACATCAAACAAACCTACATAACTATTTACTCAATCAATACTCAAAGAGGTTCAGTCACTCAAACTATAGGCCTCACCATGAGTTACAAGTTCTCTTGTTCAGATGATTTATCAAAGCTATCCCCCAAAGCGAGCTGCAGAATTGGAATTTCCCATCATGCCAAGTCCTTCCTTGGTGAACTTCTCACATTAGTGGGAGAATTTCCTGAGCCAGAATCTTTGAAGCAGTGAAGGTCAGTGATGATAACGCAATGGACTGCAACCAGTATGCTACTTGAAACAAAAACATCATGTACACTGTACAGGATGACCCTTTTCCACGAGACTAAAGCCTGCTCTTGTATGGCTGCTCGTAAACCCCTGGATTTTACATATTAGATCCTCACATCGTTTGGGCACTTGGACGATCTCTTTTACCCACTCGTGCAAGTTGGCATCCATACTACTGTGATTAAGTTCCAAGTCATTACCTAACAAATCCACTCTTTTATTTACCTGCTCCAGCTCCATGTCTGTCCTTTGTGATTCACCTCCCAATTTTTCTCAACCCCAATTGTTTTCGTGGAATTTATTTCAACTTTTTGAATTAGATTCCAATGTGCAAGTTTTGTCTTTCATGCTATCCTTTCCTTCATTTGGTGCAATTTGTTGTCCAATTTAGCTTCTAACCACTGGAGCGTATCTTCATTATTTTTAATAAATTCTAACTTCCATCTCATATAATTTACTTTTCCATTTTTGTGAAGTTATCTCCCATATCAGCATTGCGATGTTTAACTTGCACAATTATGGCCTGCATCATCATCTCGGTATCAGCCTGTGCCCGAGGAAGATGGGCTTACATGCGTAACACTCGGGGTGGGGAAGGTTCCTCTGTTAAGCTCCTCCCCACTGCTAAGCTGCCCATTGCCCCACCCTCGAGTTCTACACCACATGCTCTATCTTGGTCCACCATCTTGTGACGCATTCCGGAGACGAAGATAAATGTTTTGAATCTTAAAAAAACAATCACGAGCAAAACATTTCAAATTTGAATTTTTTTTTCTCTGGAGGAGTAAGAGTTGAATACCACTCCCACAGAACAAATGTCACATGGCTGGCAGCCTCCTGAAGATACATATTTCCGATGTAGGCAGACACCAATCTTGCTAGAGTGCACATACTCCACAATTGAACCAAATGATGGAAATTATTATGGATAGACACCTGAGCGGTTGAATGTCATTCATTCTATATGCATGTTCTAATGTGCCTGTTATAAATCAGGATTACTTTGCTATTTTATCCTCCAAGGACGTCAGTCAAACCAAAACCATTGGCATGGCAAAATGATAGGATCATGAAGTGCACCACATATCTATAAGAGTTTAATAATTTATTCATACAAGACACAAGGACATGGAACAAAATCTTGAATAAGAAGGCACATTTACTCAGCACAATCACTTATTGTACAAATAAACTAACCCCCTAGACGAAAACACACACACACACACACACACACACACACACACACACCTGCTTTATAATATAGACTAGTGGGGCACCCATGGGAAACCCACAGCCTTAGAAATGTATGACATTTGGACATCTTGAGTTTGATGCTGCACATAGAATCTTCCAAAATGGGTCCTGGCAATTCATCAGAACCAGAAATGACGTATAATGTACACAATTTATTTCCTTCACATAACATGTGAATACATCATATGTGAAGACGTGTCCATGCACATGTGAAATACAGTTTGTTTATAAATCCCAGACATCTGAAATGGCTGTGTTTGGAGAAAAGCCGAATTGCAACTTCGCATATTGTCTCGGAAGTTGCGATATCTTCCATCATTACTTTCATGAAGTTGTTGCAGTTGAGCAGGTATGGCAAATAGTGGAGGTAATTCAACTTTCCTCTTAAAGCAACAAAGTGTAAATCCATCCCCTTTTCCTGTTGATTTATTTGTAAAATGTTTCGCAGAAGAGTGCATGCATGGTGAGGTCATCGGACCGAAATAATGCTCTTGGACAATATTATCAGATACTTCGTCCGATTCATTGCGGATGCTGTTGTATATGTTTGCTGAGCACGCATTACCCTCCAAAGTCTTCGTTGCTCAGCATTCTGTGCAAGTCTGTGTTGAAGTTGATCAGCTGTCTCATTCTCCCACCTCATTCTTTTTCTTTCTGCATCCTGTGCAAGTCTGTGTTGAAATTGATCAGCCGTCTCATTCTTCCACCTCATTATTTTTCTTTCTGCATTCTATTCAAGTCTGTGTTGAAGTACATTAGCCGTCTCATTCTCCTGCCGCACTCTTTTTCTTTCTGCTTCCTGTGCAAGTCTATGATGACGTTCATCAGCTGTTTCATTATGTTCCCTCATTCTTTGATTAATTTTGGAAATGGCAGTTCCAAATGCAACGCGTCACGTCCTCCGGTTTAACGTCCCTCTGACTCATACCTCAGCCTGCATGCCAAATGCCAGGGTGGTAGTTTGTAGCTGAGTTGGGATTCCAACCCTGGCAAGGCAGCTCAAAGCCGAATGTGCAATCCTTTAAGAGTCTAAGCTATCCTGGTAGGCCATAAAACAACAAATGCAATGCGATTGATTATTTGAAATAATACTGTTGCGGCTACAGGTACCGAGACACCAGCTTGTCAACTCAGGGGGATTAATCCCCAGTTGTCCTCAGTAGAGCCGGACCTGGGGCCACCGCTCACAATTAACGTT
>CM068952.1:127918012-127944154 GCA_035128595.1 Eptatretus atami | reverse complement strand
CGTACGGCCGCCGTATCCTCGCCGTAGAGCAAATGTGACTTAGGCCTTAGGTCTTAGAAATTGTGGAGACCGAAAACGTGGGGTTGCCGTACGGTCTTTGATTTGATGTCGCACGGTGACCGCAGGGGGCCCTAAGGCGAACGTGCGGCCAGACGGACGGTAACGAATGGGTTTTTTTTTTTTTTTTTTACCATTTCTTTTGTTTCGGCTTGTCGAATTGCTACGGCGAACGTAGAAATGAAAAAAGTTATAACTCCGCGTTATAATTCCATGGCGACCTTACGGCCTGTAAAATATAGCAACGGCGTAGGGCACCCTGAGGCACCCAGAAACTCTGCGGCCGCCGCACGTTTCTGTCAATTCAGAGGGCGTACGGCCGCCGTATCCTCGCCGTAGAGCAAATGTGACTTAGGCCTTAGAAAGGTGAAATAAACCATTTTGTTCGCTAAAGGGGCCCAGAACCGTTGTGGGTGCGACAGCTGGTGAAGAAGAAGCTGACAATCCTCTTTATTTTATTCAACGCTGCATTTAAAATCTCTAATTTAATCATTCTAAATCACACACGTTTAATGAGACACCTTGTTCTGTCGGTTCTATCCTTCTCTCTTTGTCCTCGTGCAAACGGAAAATGATTCGGATGATGGCGGAAGAGAAATTCCTTCCGGAACGTTATTTTTCATAGTAAAAATTGCAAGCCGCGGCTAAGCTACTAAGCCAAAGCCTAAGCCTTTTTTCATCGGATTTTCGAGGTAATCTCATTACTCCCCTATAGATACTGTTGTAATCCGGGAACAGAATTACAAAAATAATTTTCCGTTCGTTTGTCCGAACCGCTTCGGTGAATTTTGCATATTTTTCAACAGCTACCTTTTAAAATCTATAATTAATCCTCATAAGTCCGACGACCGAATGATACCTCTCGTTTTGTAGGTCTATACCTCCCCTAAGTCCAATACCAATGAAAACATTATTTACATTAACCGCCGGCAAAAGCGAGTGAATCAGCGCATTTTATTTTATGTTTCCCAAGTATTCAAAGCTGATTAGTCGCCAAAATACCCACCTTCCTTCGATTTTCACCCGGTTTTCAACGTTGGATTTAGGGCACTGTTATCGACTGCGAAAATATGAAAACAGAATTACAAAAATATCTTTCCGTTCGTTCGTGCGAGCCGGTAGAGTGAAACCGCGTCATCCTGCCACAAGCTCCACCATCTCAATCAGCATACCAGACCGCGAAATATTTTATTGGCTTATAACTCGACGGTGCAGTCACAAAATTAAAAACACACACATCATCGTGTAGGTAAAATATCAGGCATCCGGCGATATAAGTTAGAAAGGTGAAATGAACTATTTTGTCGCTAAAGGGGCCCCGGGCCGTTGCGGCCTAACACTATCCGAGGCGTGGCGCTCCGGGCCATGAAGCCGCCGATTTCTTTAAACATTCATAAAATGACGATACAAAGCCCGAAAATGTCCCAACATACCTCAAAACGTCCAGGTCACGTTCCCTGTTAGTGGGCGAACAATCCAACGCTTGGCGAATTCTGCTTCCGCAATGATAGGAAGAAGGCGACATCGAAGGATCAAAAAGCGCCGTCGCTATGGACGCTTGGCCGGTGGAAGACCATGGCTTGGGAAGCACGGATTCTTCAATGTTGAATTGTTAACCTATCATCTTTAATAGAACTATAATAGACCAATAAAACTTTAATAGAGAATAAAAAATTTATTCTTGTATTTGAGGAGCATCTCGGCCTGGTTGTCTAGAGCAGCTCGTTTGTGTTACGTAATTTACGTTCAATGAAAAGAGTGGGGGGGGGGACAAATCGATATGTTGTCCCCCCCCCTTGATAATAAGTGGGGGGACATGTCCCCCCCGTCCCCCACCAATCGCGCCCATACTTCTAAGCAAAAAGTCAACTTCGGGAGGCTAGCTTGGCGGCCATCTTGAAAAATGGCTGCCATCTTGGATTTTCAAATGGCCAATCAGGCAGATTTGATTAGAATCCCCTGGAGAACAAATTGTGCCAAATTTGATGCTTCTATCATTATTTGCACGATCCTCTCAAAAATTGCTGTTATCTGCCCCACTATTTCTGTGAAATGCAGCGTTTTGCGAATTTGAAGCTAAAATACTCACTATAGTTTCGCTCGATTTTAATTGCTTTCTTGATGCTCGTATTTGTGTTTCTCACCTTTTCTTCCTTACACAACTTTTGTTCTTATTTCCATGTCGGTTGGCTCGATATTTTATTAAATAAAAGTGGTCGTGAAACAACAACAACAACATCTGCAAACAAGGAGCAACCGGAAGCGAGATTTCCCTGGAGCCTTGCGCGCGTCACGGCTTCTCAACAAGATGGCGCCCGTCGTGGGGCTTGGGTGCCTTTGCGAGCGGTGACGCTGTTCCTCAAATGCAGGGATTGCGAAGATGCGTGAGGAGAATTATCAGTGGATGGAAGGAGGGGGACTGGTGAAAATAAGTTATTTTAACTCGTTTGTGTGAACACGTTGCTGAAGTTATTTATCGTTGGAAGTGCTATCGTTGTTTCGTGTTTAAAGTAATACACGAGAAGTTGGAATTGTAGCTGTGTTTTGTAAAACATTTCGTGCGTGCACAGAGGACAGCACGACTTGAGTTACTGTACGTCTGCACGTGTGTGGATGCTGTGATCACCCTCACTGATGCAGAGCATCCGTGTTGCCAAAGCTGTGACCAAGCGACAATCCAGGACGGTCACCACTACAATCCAGGACGGGTCACCACTACAATCCAGACGGGTCACCGCTACAATCCAGGACGGGTCACCGCTACAATCCAGGACGGGCGCCACTACAACAAGGACGGTTCGCACTACAATCAAGACGGGTCGCCACTACAATCTAAGGACGGGTCGCCACTGCAATCCAGGAAGTTAGGGCAGGAATTTGTAGTTTGTTCAGGGTGCCGATGATAACTCTCGTACTCTTCACGAAGGACACCATGGGGTCTTAAACGTTCATCAACTAATGCCGGCAGACGAGACGTCCAGCGCTTAAACGTACATCCGAGGGTCGGCACGTACATTGAATCACCTTGCCTGTGAAATACCGGGATGACAGTTTAGAGCTGGGTCCGGATACAAACCCAGGAAAGACAGTTTAGAGGTGCGTCCGTGTGTCTGTTCGTGTCCTACATGTATTCCATTGCTAAATGTGGTTGAACGTACTGAAAGGAGTTGGGAAGGAGTGGTGGTATAGATAAAGACCAGATTCTTCAAATTTTTTTTTATAAATAAGGCTATAATCAAATTGTTGGAGCGTCCGCTCCGAATCTGAAAGGTCGGTGGTTCGAACCCTTCCGAGTCAAATCAAAGATTTAAAAAATTGTCCTGCTGCTTCCTTGTTTGACATTCAGCATTATAAAGGATAGAGCACCGACAATCGACGCTTGGAAGGCAATGGCAAACCACCAATGTAACCCTTGCCAAGGAAACTGCTTCGGCAGCACCAACGCTCTGTGGCTTGAGGATGGTGCGGACAGGTAGATTGAGTGAAATAGTGTTAAAAAACTCGCCATCCATGTTTTTCAGTCCAATTTGTGGTTTTGCTCAGAAATCGTATTTAACGCGCTTTACAGCCAAAGAAGGTCTTGTGTTTTATTTTTTCACAATTAAATTTACCGACAACTTCAGAGTTTCAATAAATCTATTCGCTTAGCAAAAGCCCAAACTTGGTGATGATCAAATTCGAGCAACATATGACGGACATGATTTATATCATGTGTAAACGTATCGTATGTCACTGGGTGTCAAACCGTGCATTTAACGTCATGTATGATTACCTCCACCACCGAAGGTGAAGGAGGTCATGTTTTCACCACTCTCTCTGTCTGTCTGTGTTGTACAGTATATCTCAAAAAAGTTGGGACGGATTCGGACGAAACTTGGTGGACATGTTGGGTTTGTGACCACGAACAAATTGATTCGATTTTGGTGAAGATCTGGATCTGGATACAAGAATTATTTAATTCTTAAAGTTGATCTTCACCATTGAGAGATAAGACCAAAAACGATAGATAGCATGATATTTCAAAAAACGGAATGGCCCTGTGAAAGAAACTCAGTTCTTCTCTTTCGGAGTCTGAAACCATTTATTAACAGCACACATCAAGTTACAAATAACAGCAAACATGTGCATGGGACAAATAACAACAAACATGTCCATGGGGAAAAGGATAACAAGACAAGCAGTAACAAACATGATCCTCTTTCTCCTCAAATGCACAGAGCAATTGATTTATACTATTCTGGAGTGCAAAAGACACGGGAGAGCTAAACATCTGGCAAGGGTTATTTGGGTGGGAGGAGTCGGTAGGCATGAGAAAGGGAACTGCAGACATGGCCACTTTGGGAGGAAGTGGTGATAGACACGCTCAGGTCATGATTGCAGTATGGGAATACGAGGCCGGCCGTGAGAAGGAGAGGGGTGACGACAAAGTTAAGACAAAATATGAAGGGGCCGAGTGAAGATGAGTGAAGGAGATACAAGCCTATTGCTTTGATCATACCTTCCGTTCACCATCGAGTAACCAGATTCTAAAAATACGACATTCCGGTTTGTTGCTGTCATGTAATCATCCTTGGACAACAAGGCGTCTATTGCAATCTCCTTCAAGGAGTTATTTAATTACCACCAGACAATAGGTGCCAGCAGCAAAGCGTCCTTTCTCTTGATCAGCAGAGCAATTTTATTTAAGTATTGGAAATACTAATTTGGAGTATACACTGATGAGCCAAAACATTTGACCACTGACTGGTGAAGTGAATAACATTGTTATCTTGTTACAATGGCACCTGTCAAGGGGTGGGATATATTCGGCAGCAAGTGAACAGTCAGTTCTTGAAATTGATGTGTGGATGCAGGAGAAATGGGCAGGAGTAAAGACCTGAGCGACTTTGACAAGGGCCAAATGTTTATGGCCAGACGACTGGGTCAGAGCATTCTGAAACGGCAAGGCTTGTGGGGGCTCCCGGTCAGCAGTGGTGAGTACCTACAGACAGTGGTCACGAGGAGGACAAACCCACAAACCGGCGACAGGGTGTTGGGTGCCCAAGGCTCATTGTTGCTCGAGGGCAATGAAGGCTTTCCCGTCTGGTCCAAACAGACAGAAGGTCTACTGTGGCACAAGTCACAGAAAATTTTAATGGTGGTCATGGGAGGAATTGTGTCACAATCCACAGTGCATCACACCCTGCTGCGTATGGGGCTGCGTAGCCGCAGACCGGTCAGAGTGCCCATGATGACCCCTGTCCACCGTCGAAAAGCGCCTACAATGGGCACGCGAGCATCAAGGACTGGACCTTGGAGCAGTGGAAAAGGTCGCCTGGTCCGTTGAGTCCCGTTTTCTTTTAGAGCACGTGGATGGCCGTGTACGTGTGTGCCGTTTACCTGGGGAAGTGATGGCACAGGATGCACTGTTGGAAGACGACAAGCCGGTGGAGGGAGTGTGAAGCTCTGGGCAATGTTCTCCTGGGAAACTCTGGTCCGGCCATTCATGTGGATGTCAATTTGACACGTTCACCGACCTAAACATCGTAGCAGACCAGGTACACCCCTTCATGGCAATGGTATTCCCTGATGGCAGTGGCCTCTTTCAGCAGGATGATGCGCCCTGCCACACTGCACACATTGTTCGGGAATGGTTGAGGAACATGATGAAGTGTTCCACGGTGTTGCCCTGGCCTCCAAATTCTCCAGATCTCAATCTGATTGAGCATCTGTGGGATGTGCTGGACCGACAAGTCCGATCCACGGTAGCTCCACCTCACAACTTACAGGACTTGAAGGATCTGCTGCTAATGTTGGTGCCAGATATCACAGGACACCTTCAGGGGTCTTGTAGAGTCCATGCCTCGGCGGGTCGGCGCTGTTTTTTGCAGCACACGGAGGACCAACAGCATATTCGGCAGGTGGTCATAATGTTTTTCATCAGTGTATATTTCAATCAGACGAAGCACATAAGATTTAGTAAGATACCATTTTATCTTGCTTGTATATCATCTACATCACCATAGAGATCATAGGACTGTAAAAAGAGATTTTACTGACAGTCAATTTGATTCCAGTACAAAAGTTATACCTTATTCTATAGTCTATACCAGTGTTTCTCAACCGGGGTTCCCCGGAACCCTAGGTTCCGCAAGAGGTCGCTAGGGTCCGCGAGAAACAGTAATAAATAGGCTAATGTATTTTTGAGTAGTTTTGTTTGATTTAATATTCGTAATTTTACTATACACGGACGGGCATATTGTTGGAAACTCCTTGGTTATTATAATAGAGGCTTCAACCTCTTATATTATTTACAATATTAACAACCATAGGGAATGTATTAACGATGTCTATATGGCGCCAGTGTGAAACCGCCCTCACTGGTTAGTGGACGTCCTGTACGCGGCGGATTCATGTATCATTGAGTGACTGACTCAAGTACGGGACGCATGCACGGTGTCCATCTATCTTCTCTGTGCTCCTAGCGCGAAGTCTCTCTCTCTCTCAAGGTTAGTCTTCTGTTTACCTTTATGGCTTCAGCTTTATTTGTTTAAGTTTTGTTTATCAAGTTACATGTGTATTTTTTATTATTATTTTAAAAAGATTTTTTTTTTGTGAATTAAAACCTCGGTGTGAGGTCTCATAAACGAGCAGTGTGTTTTTTTTTTCATTGCCAATAAATTTGACAAAAAGGGTCATTTTTTCCTTAAACCAGGTATCCGAAAAAAATATATTATATTTACCACGTGAACTACGATAAAAAATATAAAAGAGCTAGATTATTAATAATGGTATATAATAATTTTTATGCAGGGTTCCCTGAGACATGAAAAACTATTTCAAGGGTTCCACAAGGGTAAAAAGGTTGAGAAACGCTGTCTATACTGTTAAAAACAAGGATAACGAAATTGAGAATGCATGAATAGAATTAATTTTATTTCTTCCAAAGCCCGATATGTTCTGGTGGATCAGGCATTACGTGGCGGAGGTTGCACTCTACCGAGTGCCCTTCTAGTTATTATTGTGTGCAATTAATTTACAACTACTACTATATGGGTTTTACAAATAGTCTTCCAACAATGTTGACTTTTTCGCCATCCAGGGAAAAAAATATTCTGGAAATTTTCATTAATTTTCTGCATTTCTGCATTAAATGTCTGCAGATTGTTGTGCAGTGCATGATAAATTCTTCTTTTTCTAAATGTACATCTCTTTGACTGACATCTTTCTTCCATGAAGCAACAAATTATCTCCAAACATGGTCACTGTATAGAGGACAAGGCCATCAGTTTGTCTATCAGCTGTTTGACTAACATGCATCCCATGTTGGTGGGATTTGGTAGTTAGTGATCAGGAACATTTGCCGTTTACCACACCAGTGCTAGGTAATGAGTTTTATTATTAGTTTATTTTTCACGTCGAACCGCGCCACGAGTCGCTGGTCGATGTTCCTGTTTGTGACACTTTTGAGGAGGTTGACATGTTCCTTGTTGCATGTTTCTTCTTCAGCCATGCTACATTTGGTGCAAACAACCCTTTCTGTGGACTTGAGTCTTGTCGGAAATGCTTCCCATCGCCCAACTCTTGAAGGAGTTCACAATGATTCTCAAATTATTTTCATGAAACCTTTTTGCTAATGCCTACCTAATCCCGAATCCAGACTCGAAGATTTTTATTTTGGTTATTTCTTTTTCCAATCCATCGCACAGTTGATCAAAGCAACAGGCTTTGGATCTGTTTAAAAATATTTGCCCACCAATAATGAGAAGTGGCAGTGTGTGTGTGTGTTTTTATATATTTATATTTATTTATATTTATATATAATTTATATATTAATATATATTTATGTATTTTTATATATTTACGTATTTATGTGTATATGTATATATATATATATATATACACACACATACAGACATACATATACATACTGTACATACACATTACAAATATTTCTATATCATCTTGCTTGTGTTGTCTTTATGTTTAAGGAGAGCTGTTGTTCGAGTGTTTGTTGATGTCGTCACTGTGACAAGCCCGATCCATAAAAAGGTGAGAATTTGTTGTAACTGTTTTGAACGTTTTATTGGCAAGAAAGTTCACTGGATAAGCGGCGCTTGTTGTTGGTTTTTGGCTTTCTGCCTCACTCCTTCACACGCAGTGATAATGATTTAATTACTTTTTAAAAAATTGTATTTCTGTTATGAATGGGGAGTAAAGCTCCAAATGGAAATGTAATTGAGGCTCTTTGCATCGTGTGACTTTATATTGTTTTAACTATTGCGTACACAAACCAAGCTACCGAGATGGTTGCCATGACAACATAATTCCACCAATCGCAGCCGTGATCTAATGAGGTGAGATAATGTCATGAGGAATAGATAGATATCTGCAATATGAAAGTGAAATGTTCAACAGTTTGAGAAATATCGTGCACACAAAAGTACATGAACAGATGATCATTTGGTTGGATGGAGCTCATTTTCATGTCCCCCGTCTCCGACCTCGTCACCGAGGTTGTGGGGGAACAAAATATGTCGCTTTGAGCGATTGGATGCACAAAAAAACGAATGATCTTTGTTGTGGAATATTAAAGGAAATTAATTTTACCTTGATTTGAACATCTTGTGCAAAAAGCAATACATGGGCCCGAGAAATGATTATTACGGTATTGTATTGTTGGTCACCATTACTTAATATGTCGATCTTGGTCAGAATTACCATTTATATGACTCACAGAGAAAAATGTTGGACTTGAGGTGTACTGAACACAACAGTTTAGAGTGTTGTTTCTTAACCTATTTGCTGTAGTGGGCCACACTTGCAACAATAAATGTGTTCTGTGGACCGCAATCCACTTAACTCACTTTCTGTTTAGCCAGTATAAACATTTATTTTTAATCTGTTATCTAACAGCAATGCAAATCAAAGTAATATTCTGTATACCTCTAACCCTGTAAATAACCAATTGCAAGACTCAATTTGAAAATTTCCAACACAGACTAGTTTTGACTTCAGGCACTTGGATCTCAGGCCACATGACTTTTGGAGCATGTTCATTGGTTACTACACAAGAAATTGGGACACCTGTAACTAATGGGACTCCCGTTTAACATCCATCAGAGGGACGGCACACGCATTCACGAATCGCTTTGCCTGTGAAACACCAGGATGAAAGTTTTTAGCTGGGTCGAGATTTGAACCCAGCTTGGACAGCTCTGAGGCAAGTGTGCGTACCTCTAGGGTCAAGGCCATCCTGTCAGGCCAAAGTCTGACCCAATCGACAATTTATCCCAAACTATGCAGCTCCTTGTCAAGTGTGGAAGCACCTGAATTACCCCTGTCTCCTCTTTATTACCTCTGCCACCTAAGGTGGCCGGAGGTTACGTTTTCGCCCGTGTCTGTCTGTCTGTCTGTTCTGTCTGTCTGTCTGTCTGTGAGCAGGATATCTCAAAAAGTTATTGACCGATTCAAACGAAACTTGGTGGACTCGGGTGGTGACGAGACGAATTGATTTTATTTTGGTGGAAGACCTGGATGCAGATCCGGCCTATCAGTGGGATACAAAATGTAAACTGTTCAGCCTGGCAGAGGTGTGTGCTCTACCAAGTGCCCGTTCTAGTGCACGTTGTAATACTGACTTGTGGAAATGTTTGTTGTTGTGTTCATTTGTTTTATTTTTAGGACATGGTGGTGCGTCTTACAGATGATGAAGATCCTTTCTTTCTCTATAATCTCACTCTTGGTGAAGAGAAGATTTTCAAAAGTGAGTTGTATTTATTTATTTATTTACAGATAATGCAATCGATATACATTCTGTGATTCAATGTCATTTATACCTGGATTTTACCAAATAGCAGATTTTCATTGTTTTTTCCACTCAAAAATGGTTTCTAACGTGACCCAGTGAAACCCTGTGCAGAACAAGAACCAGAAATCAGACTTAACCAGACCATGTCGGGGGTAAATACAATCTATTACTCAGGTTGGAAAATAAAGAAAAAAAGGTTATTTATGACATTCGTGCAGCACATGATAATAGTTGTTCCTTCATTTTGAAGTACAAGCGACTCATTTGGTATAGTCTTTTGAGAACAATGGGCTGGCAGGATGGCCAAGAGGTAAACACACTCCCCTCCAAGCTGTCTCGCCTGGGTTTGAATCCTGACCCAGCTGTAAACCGTCATCCCGGTGTTTCACAGGCATGGTGATTCATCAATGTGTATGCCGTCCCTCTGATGGAGGTTAAACTGGGCGTCCCGTCTCGGCATTAGTTAGTAGACGTTAAAGATCCCACAGTGTCCTTCACGAAGAGTAGGCAAGCGAGCTATTGCCGGCACCAGAACAAATTCCAAATTCCTCTCTGACTTTCTTGAGTCGAAGTGATGACCCCAGCAGGATTGCAGTCTAGTAACTGCCTTGGAAGCATAAGCACTCTGCATAAGGCAAGGTATATGTTGATGATGATAGGATATGAATATTTATGATGATTCCAAAAAAACCCAACTTTTTATTTCATTCTTCTGTTGCTAATTATTGTTACAAAAATACTCTGAAAGATTATTTGTCTTTCCGAGAGTCTTGGGTGAATTTAAATATTTTTTCTGTCAACTTTCATTGCACATAGATACTGTTTGAATCTTGAACTGAAATATAGATTTCTCGTGAGTCAGACTTCTGATTTCTTGATCAGTGTTCTCCTCTCCTTGCAGCTTGAAGAACCAGCAGGGCTTGCTGGTGGACTCAGTTCTTTTCCACAGAAGTTTATTATCTTCTCGAACTGTGCATTGATGAAACAAAACAAAGACGGTGCCAAGGTAAACAACTTTATATACACTATTGCCTATTGTGTTGCTTTTTAATAGCTAGCTCGCTTACTCTCCACGAAGGACATCGTGGGTCTTTAACATCCACTAATTAATGCTGACAGACGAGACGCCCCATTTTAATGTCCATCTGATAGACGGCACACACACAAACACAATGCCTCGCCCGGGCTACGGAACACGAGGATGACAGTTTTATAACTGTGCTGAGATTCCAAACCCAGGCTAGACAGCTCAGATGTGAGTATACATACGCATTAGTAAGTAAAAGAAGAGAATAGAACAGAGTAAGTACGTGCCAGAGCATGCTTTCGACGAACATCAAAGAGGAACATGTACGTAAATTTTTCCAGAAAGCACTGATGTTAACTTCTGACAGGTCCAGGCAACAATTCAATGAAGACGAGACAATTCCTGATGGTGTTCCTAACCTTCTTGAGGTAAATCAGTTGCGAATAAAGAGCCACCCACGTATCATCAATGAGGAACCGAAGTATGCAGTAATCTCCTCCTGTCAATTCAGAGGGCGTACGGCCGCCGTATCCTCGCCGTAGAGCAAATGTGACTTAGGCCTTAGAAAGGTGAAATAAACCATTTTGTTCGCTAAAGGGGCCCAGAACCGTTGTGGGGTCGACATGGTGAAGAAGAAGCTGACAATCCTCTTTATTTTGATTTTCAACGCTGCATTTAAAATCTCTAATTTAATCATTCTAAATCACACTTTAATGAGACACCTTGTTCTGTCGGTCTATCCTTCGTTCTTTGTCCTCGTGCAAACGGAAAATGATTCGGATGATGGCGGAAGAGAAATTCCTTTCCGGAACGTTATTTTTCATAGTAAAAATTGCAAGCCGCGGCTAAGCTACTAAGCCAAAGCCTAAGCCTTTTTTCATCGGATTTTCGAGGAATCTCATTACTCCCCTATAGATACTGTTGTAAATCCGGGAACAGAATTCAAAAAATAATTTTTCGTTCGTTTGTCCGAACCGCTTCGGTGAATTTTGCATATTTTTCAACAGCTACCTTTTAAAATCTATAATTTATCCTCATAAGTCCGACGACCGAATGATACCTCTCGTTTTGTAGGTCTATACCTCCCCTAAGTCCAAGTACCAATGAAAACATTATTTACATTAACCGCCCGCAAAAGCGAGTGAATCAGCGCATTTTATTTTATGTTTCCCAAGTATTCAAAGCTGATTAGTCGCCAAAATACCCACCTTCCTTCGATTTTCACCCGGTTTTCAACGTTTGGATTTAAGGCCACTGTTATCGACTGCGAAAATATGAAAACAGAATTACAAAATATCTTTCCGTTCGTTCGTGCGAGCCGTAGAGTGAAACCGCGTCATCCTGCGCACAAGCTCCACCATCTCAATCAGCATACCAGACCGCGAAATATTTTATTGGCTTATAACTCGACGGTGCAGTCACAAAAAATTAAACACAACACATCATCGTGTAGGTAATAATATCAGGCATCCGGCGATATAAGTTAGAAAGGTGAAATGAACTATTTTGTCGCTAAAGGGGCCCCGGGCCGTTGCGGCCTAACACTATCCGAGGCGTGGCGCTCCGGGCCATGAAGCCGCCGATTTCTTTAAACATTCATAAAATGACGATACAAAGTCCGAAAATGTCCCAACATACCTCAAAACGTCCAGGTCACGTTCCCTGTTAGTGGGCGAACAATCCAACGCTTGGCGAATTCTGCTTCAGCAATGATAGGAAGAAGCCACATCGAAGGATCAAAAAGCGCCTCCTATGGACGCTTGGCCGGTGGAAGACCATGGCTTGGGAAGCACGGATTCTTCAATGTTGAATTGTTAACCTATCATCTTTAATAGAACTATAATAGACCAATAAAACTTTAATAGAGAATAAAAAATTTATTCTTGTATTTGAGGAGCATCTCGGCCTGGTGTACTAGAGCAGCTCGTTTTGTTACGTAATTTACGTTCAATGAAAAGAGTGGGGGGGGACAAATCGATATGTTGTCCCCCCCCCTTGATAATAAGTGGGGGGACATGTCCCCCCCGTCCCCCACCAATCGACGCCCATACTTCTAAGCAAAAAGTCAACTTCGGAGGCTAGCTTGGCGGCCATCTTGAAAATGGCTGCCATCTTGGATTTTCAAATGGCCAATCAGGCAGATTTGATTAGAATCCCCTGGAGAACAAATGTGCCAAATTTGATGCTTCTATCATTATTTGCACGATTCCTCTCAAAAATTTGCTGTTATCTGCCCCACTATTTCTGTGAAATGCAGCGTTTTGCGAATTTGAAGCTAAAATACTCACTATAGTTTCGCTCGATTTTAATTGCTTTCTTGATGCTCGTATTTGTGTTTCTCACCTTTTCTTCCTTACACAACTTTTGTTCTTATTTCCATGTCGGTTGGCCTCGATATTTTATTAAATAAAAGTGTCGTGAAACAACAACAAACAACATCTGCAAACCAAGGAGCAACCGGAAGCGAGATTTCCCATGGAGCCTTGCGCGCGTCACGGCTTCTCAACAAGATGGCGCCCGTCGTGGGGCTTGGGTGCTTTCGAGCGGTGACGCTGTTCCTCAAATGCAGGGATTGCGAAGATCGGTGAGGAGAATTATCAGTGGATGGAGGAGGGGTGACTGGTGAAAATAAGTTATTTTAACTCGTTTGTGTGAACACGTTGCTGAAGTTATTTATCGTTGGAAGTGCTATCGTTGTTCGTGTTTAAAGTAATACACGAGAAGTTGGAATTGTAGCTGTGTTTTTGTTAAAACATTTCGTGCGTGCACAGAGGACAGCACGACTTGATTACTGTACGTCTGCACGTGGTGTGGATGCTGTGATCACCCTCACTGATGGCAGAGCATCCGTTGCCAAAGCTGTGACCAAGCGACAATCCAGGACGGGTCACCACTACAATCCAGGACGGGTCACCACTACAATCCAGGACGGGTCACCGCTACAATCCAGGACGGGTCACCGCTACAATCCAGGACGGGTCGCCACTACAATCAAGACGGTTCGCCACTACAATCAAGGACGCGGTCGCCACTCAATCAAGGACGGTCGCCACTGCAATCCAGGAAGTAGGCAGGAATTTAGTTTGTTCAGGGTGCCGATGATAACTCTCGTACTCTTCACGAAGGACACCATGGGGTCTTAAACGTTCATCAACTAATGCCGGCAGACGAGACGTCCAGCCTTAAACGTACATCCGAGGGTCGGCACGACATTGAATCACCTTGCCTGTGAAATACCGGGATGACAGTTTAGAGCTGGGTCCGGATACAAACCCAGGAAGACAGTTTAGAGGTGCGTCCGTGTGTCTGTTCGTGTCCTACATGTATTCCATTGCTAAATGTGGTGAACGTACTGAAAGGTAGTTGGGAAGGAGTGGTGTATAGATAAGACCAGATTCTTCAAATTTTTTTTTTATAAATAAGGGCTATATACAAATTGTTGGAGCGTCCGCTCCGAATCTGAAAGGTCGGTGGTTCGAACCCTTCCGAGTCAAATCAAAGATTTAAAAAATTGTCCTTGCTGCTTCCTTGTTTGACATTCAGCATTATAAAGGATAGAGCACCGACAATCGACGCTTGGAAGGCAATGGCAAACCACCCAATGTAACCCTTGCCAAGAGAAACTGCTTCGGCAGCACCAACGCTCTGTGGCTTGAGGATGGTGCGGACAGGTAGATTGAGTGAAATAGTGTTAAAAAACTCGCCATCCATGTTTTTCAGTCCAATTTGTGTTTTTTGCTCAGAAATCGTATTTAACGCGCTTTACAGCCAAAGAAGGTCTTGTGTTTTATTTTTTCACAATTAAATTTACCGACAACTCAGAGTTTCAATAAATCTATTCGCTTAGCAAAAGCCCAAACTTGGTGATGATCAAATTTCGAAGCAACATATGACGGACATGATTTATATCATGTGTAAACGTATCGTATGTCACTGGGTGTCAAACCGTGCATTTAACGTCATGTATGATTACCTCCACCACCGAAGGTGAAGGAGGTCATGTTTTCACCACTCTCTCTGTCTGTCTGTGTGTACAGTATATCTCAAAAAAGTTGTGGACGGATTCGGACGAAACTTGGTGGACATGTTGGGTTTGTGACCACGACAAATTGATTCGATTTTGGTGAAGATCTGGATCTGGATACAAGAATTATTTAATTCTTAAAGTGATTCTTCACCATTGAGAAGATAAGACCAAAAACGATAGATAGCATGATATTTCAAAAAACGGAATGGCCCTGTGGAAGAAACTCAGTTCTTCTCTTTCGGAGTCTGAAACCATTTATTAACAGCACACATCAAGTTACAAATAACAGCAAACATGTGCATGGGACAAATAACAACAAACGTGTCCATGGGGAAAAGGATAACAAGACAAGCAGTAACAAACATGATCCTCTTTTCTCCTCAAATGCACAGAGCAATTGATTTTATCTATTCTGGAGTGCAAAAGACACGGGAGAGCTAAACATCTGGCAAGGGTTATTTGGGTGGGAGAGTCGGTAGGCATGAGAAAGGGAACTGCAGACATGGCCACTTTGGGGGGAAGTGGTGATAGACACGCTCAGGTCATGATTGCAGTATGGGAATACGAGGCCGGCCGTGAGAAGGAAGAGGGTGACGACAAAGTTAAGACAAAATATAGAAGGGGCCGAGTGAAGATGAGTGAAGGAGATACAAGCCTATTGCTTTGATCATACCTTCCGTTCACCATCGAGTAACCAGATTCTAAAAATACGACATTCCGGTTTTGCTGTCATGTAATCATCCTTGGACACAACAGGCGTCTATTGCAATCTCCTTCAAGGAGTTATTTAATTACCACCAGACAATAGGTGCCAGCAGCAAAGCGTCCTTCTCTTGATCAGCAGAGCAATTTTATTTAAGTATTGAGAATACTAATTTGGATATACACTGATGAGCCAAAACATTTGACCACTGACTGGTGAAGTGAATAACATTGATTATCTTGTTACAATGGCACCTGTCAAGGGGTGGGATATATTCAGGCAGCAAGTGAACAGTCAGTTCTTGAAATTGATGTGTGGATGCAGGAAATGGGCAGGAGTAAAGACCTGAGCGACTTTGACAAGGGAAATTGTATGGCCAGACGACTGGGTCAGAGCATTTCTGAAACGGCAAGGCTTGTGGGGTGCTCCCGGTCAGCAGTGGTGAGTACCTACAGACAGTGGTCCAGGAGGGACAAACCACAAACCGCGACAGGGTGTTGGGTGCCCAAGGCTCATTGTTGCTCGAGGGCAATGAAGGCTTTCCCGTCTGGTCCAAACAGACAGAAGGTCTACTGTGGCACAAGTCACAGAAAAATTTTAATGGTGGTCATGGGAGGAATGTGTCACAATCCACAGTGCATCACACCCTGCTGCGTATGGGGCTGCGTAGCCGCAGACCGGTCAGAGTGCCCATGATGCCCCTGTCCACCGTCGAAAGCGCCTACAATGGGCACGCGAGCATCGGAACTGGACCTTGGAGCAGTGGAAGGAAGGTCGCCTGGTCCGATGAGTCCCGTTTTCTTTTAGAGCACGTGGATGGCCGTGTACGTGTGTGCCGTTTACCTGGGGAAGTGATGGCACAGATGCACTGTTGGAAGACGACAAGCCGGTGGAGGAGTGTGAAGCTCTGGGCAATGTTCTCCTGGGAAACTCTGGGGTCCGGCCATTCATGTGGATGTCAATTGACACGTTCACCGACCTAAACATCGTAGCAGACCAGGTACACCCCTTCATGGCAATGGTATTCCCTGATGGCAGTGGCCTCTTTCAGCAGGATGATGCGCCCTGCCACACTGCACACATTGTTCGGGAATGGTTGAGGAACATGATGAAGTGTTTCACGGTGTTGCCCTGGCCTCCAAATTCTCCAGATCTCAATCTGATTGAGCATCTGTGGATGTGCTG
The DNA here is from genome assembly GCA_035128595.1 of Eptatretus atami. NCBI lineage: Eukaryota > Metazoa > Chordata > Myxini > Myxiniformes > Myxinidae > Eptatretus > Eptatretus atami. The sequence continues at coordinate 127,927,365 of CM068952.1, read as the reverse complement.
GACCGACAAGTCCGATCCACGGTAGCTCCACCTCACAACTTACAGGACTTGAAGGATCTGCTGCTAATGTTTTGGTGCCAGATATCACAGGACACCTTCAGGGGTCTTGTAGAGTCCATGCCTCGGCGGGTCGGCGCTGTTTTTGCAGCACACGGAGGACCAACAGCATATTCGGCAGGTGGTCATAATGTTTTGGCCATCAGTGTATATTTCAATCAGACGAAGCACATAAGATTTAGTAAGATACCATTTTATCTTGCTTGTATATCATCTACATCACCATAGAGATCATAGGACTGTAAAAAGAGATTTTACTGACAGTCAATTTGATTCCAGTACAAAAGTTATACCTTATTCTATAGTCTTATACCGTGTTCTCAACCGGGGTTCCCCGGAACCCTAGGTTCCGCAAGAGGTCGCTAGGGTCCGCGAGAAACAGTAATAAATAGGCTAATGTATTTTTGAGTAGTTTTTGTTTGATTTAATATTCGTAATTTTACTATACACGGACGGGCATATTGTTGGAAACTCCTTGGTTATTATAATAGAGGCTTCAACCTCTTATATTATTTTACAATATAACAACCATAGGGAATGTATTAACGATGTCATATGGCGCCAGTGTGAAACGCCCTCACTGGTTAGTGGACGTCCTGTACGCGGCGGATTCATGTATCATTGAGTGACTGACTCAAGTACGGGACGCATGCACGGTGTCCATCTATCTTCTTCTGTGCTCCTAGCGCGAAGTCTCTCTCTCTCTCAAGGTTAGTTCTCTGTTTACCTTTATGGCTTCAGCTTTATTTGTTTAAGTTTTGTTTATCAAGTTACATGTGTATTTTTTATTATTATTTTAAAAAGATTTTTTTTTTGTGAATTAAAACCTCGGTGTGAGGTCTCATAAACGAGCAGTGTTGTTTTTTTTTCATTGCCAATAAATTTGACAAAAAGGGGTCATTTTTTCCTTAAACCAGGTATCCGAAAAAAATATATTATATTTACCACGTGAACTACGATAAAAATATAAAAGAGCTAGATTATTAATAATGGTATATAATAATTTTTATGCAGGTTCCCTGAGACATGAAAAACTATTTCAAGGGTTCCACAAGGGTAAAAAGGTTGAGAAACGCTGTCTATACTGTTAAAAACAAAGGATAACGAAATTGAGAATGCATAATAGAATTAATTTTATTTCTTCCAAAGCCCGATATGTTTGGTGGATCAGGCATTACGTGGCGGAGGTTGCACTCTACCGAGTGCCCTTCTAGTTATTATTGTGTGCAATTAATTTACAACTACTACTATATGGGTTTTACAAATAGTCTTCCACAATGTTGACTTTTTCGCCATCCAGGGAAAAAAATATTCTGGAAATTTTCATTAATTTTCTGCATTTCTGCATTAAATGTCTGCAGATTGTTGTGCAGTGCATGATAAATTCTTCTTTTTCTAAATGTACATCTCTTTGACTGACAGTTCTTTCTTCCATGAAGCAACAAATTATCTCCAAACATGGTCACTGTATAGAGGACAAGGCCATCAGTTTGTTCTATCAGCTGTTTGGACTAACATGCATCCCATGTTGGTGGGATTTGGTAGTTAGTGATCAGAACATTTGCCGTTTACCACACCAGTGCTAGGTAATGAGTTTATTTATTAGTTTATTTTTCACGTCGAACCGCGCACGAGTCGCTGGTCGATGTTCCTGTTTGGTGACACTTTTTGAGGAGGTTGACATGTTCCTTGTTGCATGTTTCTTCTTCAGCCATGCTACATTTGGTGCAAACAACCCTTTCTGTGGACTTGAGTCTTGTCGGAAATGCTTCCATCGCCCAACTCTTGAAGGAGTTCACAAATGATTCTCAAATTATTTTCATGAAACCTTTTTGCTAATGCCTACCTAATCCCGAATCCAGACTCGAAGATTTTTATTTTTGGTTATTTCTTTTTCCAATCCATCGCACAGTTGATCAAAGCAACAGGCTTTGGATCTGTTTAAAAATATTTGCCCACAATAATGAGAAGTGGCAGTGTGTGTGTGTGTTTTTATATATTATATTTATTTATATTTATATATATATTTATATATTAATATATATTATTATGTATTTTTATATATTTACGTATTTATGTGTATATTATATATATATATATATATACACACACATACAGACATACATATACATACTGTACATACACATTACAAATATTTATATCATCTTGCTTGGTGTGTCTTTATGTTTAAGGAGAGCTGTTGTTCGAGTGTTTGTTGATGTCGTCACTGTGACAAGCCCGATCCATAAAAAGGTGAGAATTTGTTTGTAACTGTTTTTGAACGTTTTATTGGCAAGAAAGTTCACTGGATAAGCGGCGCTTGTTGTTGTGTTTTGGCTTTCTGCCTCACTCCTTCACACGCAGTGATAATGATTTAATTACTTTTTAAAAAATTGTATTTCTGTATGAATGGATGTAAAGCTCAAATGGAAATGTAATTGAGGCTCTTTGCATCGTGTGACTTTATATTGTTTTAACTATTGCGTACACAAACCAAGCTACCGAGATGGTTGCCATGACAACATAATTCCACCAATCGCAGCCGTGATCTAATGAGGTTGAGATAATGTCATGAGGAATAGATAGATATCTGCAATATGAAAGTGAAATGTTCAACAGTTTGAGAAATATCGTGCACACAAAAGTACATGAACAGATGATCATTTGGTTGGATGGAGCTCATTTTCATGTCCCCGTCTCCGACCTCGTCACCGAGGTTGTGGGGAACAAAATATGTCGCTTTTGAGCGATTGGATGCACAAAAAAACGAATGATCTTTTGTTGTGGAATATTAAAGGAAATTTAATTTTACCTTGATTTGAACATCTTGTGCAAAATAGCAATACATGGGCCCGAGAAATGATTATTACGTATTGTATTGTTGGTCACCATTACTTAATATGTCGATCTTGGTCAGAATTACCATTTATATGACTCACCAGAGAAAAATGTTGGACTTGAGGTGTACTGAACACAACAGTTTAGAGTTGTGGTTCTTAACCTATTTGCTGTAGTGGGCCACACTTGCAACAATAAATGTGTTCTGTGGACCGCATCCACTTAACTCACTTTCTGTTTAGCCAGTATAAACATTTATTTTTAATCTGTTATCTAACAGCAATGCAAATCAAAGTAATATTCTGTATACCTCTAACCCTGTAAATAACCAATTGCAAGACTCAATTTGAAAATTTCCAACACAGACTAGTTTTGACTTCAGGCACTTGGATCTCAGGCCACATGACTTTTGGAGCATGTTCATTGGTTACTACACAAGAAATTGGGCACCTGTAACTAATGGGACTCCCGTTTAACATCCATCAGAGGGACGGCACACGCATTCACGAATCGCTTTGCCTGTGAAACACCAGGATGAAAGTTTTTAGCTGGGTCGAGATTTGAACCCAGCTTGGACAGCTCTGAGCAAGTGTGCGTACCTCTAGGGTCAAGGCCATCCTGTCAGGCCAAAGTCTGACCCAATCGACAATTTATCCCAAACTATGCAGCTCCTTGTCAAGTGTGGAAGCACCTGAATTACCCCTGTCTCCTCTTTATTACCTCTGCCACCTAAGTGGCCGGAGTTACGTTTTCGCCCGTGTCTGTCTGTCTGTCTGTCTGTCTGTCTGTCTGTCTGTGAGCAGGATATCTCAAAAAGTTATGACCGATTCAAACGAAACTTGGTGGACTCGGGTGTGTGACGAGACGAATTGATTTTATTTTGGTGAAGACCTGGATGCGATCCGGCCTATCAGTGGGATACAAAATGTAAACTGTTCAGCCTGGCAGAGGTGTGTGCTTCTACCAAGTGCCCGTTCTAGTGCACGTTGTAATACTGACTTGTGGAAATGTTTGTTGTTGTGTCATTTGTTTTATTTTTAGGACATGTGTGTGCGTTCTTACAGATGAGAAGATCCTTTCTTTCTCTATAATCTCACTCTTGGTGAAGAAGATTTTCAAAAGTGAGTTGTATTTATTTATTTATTTACAGATAATGCAATCGATATACATTCTGTGATTCAATGTCATTTATACCTGGATTTTACCAAATAGCAGATTTTCATTGTTTTTTCCACTCAAAAATGGTTTCTAACGTGACCCAGTGAAACCCTGTGCAGAACAAGAACCAGAAATCAGACTTAACCAGACCATGTCGGGAGGTAAATACAATCTATTACTCAGGTTGGAAAATAAAGAAAAAATGTTATTTATGACATTCGTGCAGCACATGGATAATAGTTGTTCCTTCATTTTGAAGTACAAGCGACTCATTTGGATAGTCTTTTGAGAACAATGGGCTGGCAGGATGGCCAAGAGGTAAACACACTCCCCTCCAAGCTGTCTGCCTGGGTTTGAATCCTGACCCAGCTGTAAACCGTCATCCCGGTGTTTCACAGCAGGTGATTCATCAATGTGTATGCCGTCCCTCTGATGGAGGTTAAACTGGGCGTCCCGTCTGCGGCATTAGTTAGTAGACGTTAAAGATCCCACAGTGTCCTTCACGAAGAGTAGGCAAGCGAGCTATTGCCGGCACCAGAACAAATCCAAATTCCTGCTCTGACTTTCTTGAGTCGAAGTGATGACCCCAGCGGATTGCAGTCTAGTAACTGCCTTGGAAGCATAAGCACTCTGCTAAGGCAAGGTATATGTTGATGATGATAGGATATGAATATTTATGATGATTCCAAAAAAACCAACTTTTATTTCATTCTCTGTTTTGCTAATTATTGTTACAAAAATACTCTGAAAGATTATTTGTCTTTCCGAGAGTCTTGGGTGAATTTAAATATTTTTCTGTCAACTTTCATTGCACATAATACTGTTTGAATCTTGAACTGAAATATAGATTTCTCGTGAGTCAGACTTCTGATTTCTTGATCAGTGTTCTCCTCTCCCTTGCAGCTTGAAGAACCAGCAGGGCTTGCTGGTGGACTTCAGTTCTTTTCCACAGAAGTTTATTGATCTTCTCGAACTGTGCATTGATGAAACAAAACAAAGAGGTGCCAAGGTAAACAACTTTATTACACTATGCCTATTGTGTTGCTTTTTATAGCTAGCTCGCTTACTCTCCACGAAGGACATCGTGGGATCTTTAACATCCACTAATTAATGCTGACAGACGAGACGCCCATTTTAATGTCCATCTGATAGACGCACACACACAAACACAATGCCTCGCCCGGCTACGGAACACGAGGATGACAGTTTATAACTGTGCTGAGATTCAAACCCAGGCTAGACAGCTCAGATGTGAGTATACATACGCATTAGTAAGTAAAAGAAGAGAATAGAACAGAGTAAGTACGTGCCAGAGCATGGCTTTCACGAACATCAAAGAGGAACATGTACGTAAATTTTCCAGAAAGCACTGATGTTAACTTCTGACAGGTCCAGGCAACAATTCAATGAAGACGAGACAATTCCTGATGGTGTCCTAACCTCTTGAGGTAAATCAGTTGCGAGTAAAGAGCCACGTATCCATCAATGAGGAACCGGAAGTGATGCAGTTGATGTAATTAAGACTTTAATAGCTTAATTGCATCGAGCCACATAGGTGGTGCATGAAATGATGCCAGATATTGGAGGACGATTCCTGCAAGTTGAGCTCCTTTGCATTTTACTTTTGCTCTGTGTTTTACTCGTATTACCTCTGCATCTCTGGTGTAGACTTGCTGCAGTGTCAGCAGTAGGTTCAAATAATCTCACTGAGGTAACACTATATGGAATTGATAATGATTTGTCAAGCTTTCCAACACATTCTGATGAAAGTCGATTGTACCAAATTGGAAAAGGAATTGATTTGGTTAGGCCCAAAAGAAAATGGATTTGGTGAGTGATCCTATTTCTTTTGTTTTCAACCTGATGTGCATCAGTGTTCTTTTTGCTTCAAAACAAATGATTTGGTTTTTGCAATGACGTGAATTATTATGAAAAATTCAGGAAGGCTGGTAACCATATTAATATCATCTGTAATATTATGTGTAAGGGAAGTTGGCGGAGGAAGGGGGGGGGGGATTATAGATATATCGTGTTAAGCATAATACGGACATGTGATGATCGCGTAGTCGCTCGGTTAGATTCTCATTACAGATAATTTGTCTTGTAAATGTGTGGTAATTTTAAGTGAGTGGTAATGGTAATTGAAGAGGGCAATGAGTGGTAATTTTAAGACAGTATAGATTAGATTGTATTGTGTAAAACTTCCTGTCTTTGGGTGAGGACTTGGGCACAAAGGCACCAAAAGCCACAACTGTGCTTCTCAGGACTTTATTTATGGATGCTTGACAGCACCACAAACAGGTTTTGTAGTTCTGCTGACTGCTGTTGTCGAGGACCAGCAACAGCAAAGAGTCACTGTCTGTCAAGACATTATCGAGTGCCTCGAGGACGATTCCAGACCTGCTCGGAGAGAGTCATTACTGGCGATGAATCGGTGGATATTCAAATACGATCCCGAGACCAAACGGCAGATTCGTCAGTTGAAAATCCGGATCACCAAGACCAAAGAAAGCAAGGATGTCGAAGTCGAAGGTCAAGGTGATGCTCATCACGTTTTTGACATCAGGGGGCATCGTCCACTTCGAGTTTCTACACAGGGTCAAACAGTGAATCAACACATGTACAAGGAGATCCTCCGGCGCCTCATGAGATCAGTCCGGGACAAGAGGAGGGATCTTGGAGACAACGCCTGGTGTTCCACCATGACAACGCCCCTGCTCACAGTGCTTGAGAATCCGACAGTTTCTGGTGGAGAGGAACGTGCAACTCTGGAGCAACCCCCGTATTCGCCAGACTTGGCCCCTTGTGATTTTTTTCCTAATCCCCAAGCTCAAAGGGTGATCAAGGGACCCGATTTCCTGATGTTGGTGGCCATAAAAAGGGCCGTCGTCCACTTCGAGTTTCTACCACAGGGTCAAACAGTGAATCAACACATGTTACAAGCAGATCCTCCGGCGCCTCATGAGATCAGTCCAGGACAAGAGGAGGATCTGTGGAGAATCTCTGACTTTCCACCAGAATCTGAATCTCCACCAGAAACGACGGAGCTCCGGAGGAATCCAGAAGAACCTTCCGGGGTGCATCGAAGCATGGAAGAAGAGGATGGACAGTGTGTGAGACTGGAGGGAAACTATTTTGAAGGGACAAGCTGTGATTTCAATATATTTTTTGAGTAAAATTTATGTGAAGTCAGTCCGTTACTTTTTAGACGGACCTCGTATATATGGACATAGTAAAAGTGAGCACATGCTGCGTTTTCCTGATCCTGCAATAAACTGAGAAATTATTCAGAAACCATAACATTTATCAAAAAGAAAAACATATATGTTAAAGTTTCGATGTCTGACAAATGACTGGGGAAAATTCAGAGATTTTGTTTAAAAAAACAAACAAACAAAAACCCATCACTATGGTTGATCACAAAATGAGGATTTCTCTAAGACACTGTTTTACAGAAAAAAGCACGATGATTTTAAAATGGGACTGCTGGCAACATATCATGTGATGTAAGGCTCAAGACAATGAATAATGACTTCCAACGATGTTACAATGGAATGAATATCCCAAAAGGTCAATGTGTGTAATTACCATTAATTGAAGGCTGCTGCAACCCCCCTCATCTCATGAACAACCTGCCAAGGAGCATCCAAAGTAGTTTTTGCCATTCCTGTGCAAAGCAGCCTCCAACTGCCAGAGTCTGCATCGGAGGTCCATTTTCTTAAATCTGTGCCAAGAATGTGCCAACTATGTCTATTGATTTGTATCTGGACTCCTTCCTTGCTGGTAGGGTAATTGTGACGGCATTATTACCTCCACCACCGAAGGTGGACTGAGGTTATGTTTTCCACCTCTGTCTGTCGTTTGTTTGTCTGTGAGCAGATATCTCAAAAACTTATGACAGGTGTGGACGGAATTTGGTGGACAGTTGGGTGTGTGACAAGGACTGATTTTATTTGATGTTTGTGCGAAGGTCCGGATGCAGATCTGGCCTGCCAGTGTGGATACAAAATGTAAACTGTTCAGTCTGGTGGACGTATGTGCTCTACAGAGTGCCGTTCTAGTTTTTGCAAGATTCAGGGGATCCTTCCATTGCCAATCCATGAATACAGCTCTTGTGGGATGCGGTAGTTGTTAAATATAGAGGAATAATTATATCCAATAAATTCCTATGGTATTTTCGCACGCTCAGGTTATTCTTTGCATGCCAACGTCAATGTTATAACCATAATAGGTAGTCGCACCTAACGGATCCATCCCTAATGGGATGTAGTCACAATGGGATGTAGTCCACAATGGGATGTAGTCCACAATGTAGTCCACAAAAAATATCAAATTCAAATTTGTTTAAACATAAATGAAAGAACCTTCTAACACCGGCTATGTTAGGGTTGCACGAAACTCGAGTTCTCCCAATAGTCACTTGCAGGAGAAATCTGCTCTTATCAAACCAATGGATGAACCTCCAGGATGCGAGACACTCGTGTTGCCGCTTGGCACCGTGCCAAGTGGGCTGCTTTGTGTTGTGGAGTGAGAAGAGTGTATTTTCAGTCCACGGGCTTTTGTAACGTGCAGAATGAAGCCGGTTCTGAAAAGTGCTTATGATGACCTTCGAGGGACATTCCATTCATTGTTGCAGCAAAAGGAAATATGTCTGAAAATCTCGATCAGAGCTGCATTTTCTCTGTTAGAAGTTACCTTGGGCGATCTAGATTGAGGCCTGTTTTTAGAATCATTGTTTGTTGATAACAGTTCTGATGAAGCCAAGTTTGCCATCATTTTTACTGTAGTCACGCCAATATTGTTCGTCCCAATAATTTGCCATTTTGGGATTTACCGCAGTCTTTCTATGAGCCAAAGTAACAGTCTGCTCATTGAAGTACGCAATGATGATATTACCTTCTCCAACCTTGACCAGGTGAGATTGGTTTTTCAAGTTGAACACCTACCATGCTGTACTTGCTGGGTGTCAACATGCCTTGTTTATTGATAAATGTGAAGTACAGCTGGTGTTTGGGGGGTTCTTTCATTTATGTTTAACAAAAATTGAAATTTGATTTTTTTTTTTCACAAACAGGACTATTTTGTATGCATGCTTAACTTGTTGTATTTTTTGATTGCCCTACATATGGCCTTTGGCCAATTATTCATTAAGCTCAAAAATTCCCACAAGTCTATCAGAATATTGTTTCATTGACCTTTGCTCAGTTCTCTACTCTAGCTGATATGTGTCTCCCCTCTGGCTGAGCGTGGTCCTGCCTCTCTCAATTTGTGGAACCAAACTCCTTTCAAGCACCATCCTC
>CM068952.1:127888832-127905027 GCA_035128595.1 Eptatretus atami | reverse complement strand
TGCACTGTTGGAAGACGACAAGCCGGTGGAGGGAGTGTGAAGCTCTGGGCAATGTTCTCCTGGGAAACTCTGGGTCCGGCCATTCATGTGGATGTCAATTTGACACGTGTCACCGACCTAAACATCGTAGCAGACCAGGTACACCCCTTCATGGCAATGGTATTCCCTGATGGCAGTGGCCCTCTTTCAGCAGGATGATGCGCCCTGCCACACTGCACACATTGTTCGGGAATGGTTTGAGGAACATGATGAAGTGTTCACGGTGTGCCTGGCCTCCAAATTCTCCAGATCTCAATCTGATTGAGCATCTGTGGGATGTGCTGGACCGACAAGTCCGATCCACGGTAGCTCCACTCACAACTTACAGGACTTGAAGGATCTGCTGCTAATGTTTTGGTGCCAGATATCACAGGACACCTTCAGGGGTCTTGTAGAGTCCATGCCTCGGCGGGTCGGCGCTTTGGCAGCACACGGAGGACCAACAGCATATTCGGCAGGTGGTCATAATGTTTTGGCTCATCAGTGTATATTTCAATCAGACGAAGCACATAAGATTTAGTAAGATACCATTTTATCTTGCTTGTATATCATCTACATCACCATAGAGATCATAGGACTGTAAAAAGAGATTTTACTGACAGTCAATTTGATTCCAGTACAAAAGTTATACCTTATTCTATAGTCTATACCAGTGTTTCTCAACCGGGGTTCCCCGGAACCCTAGGGTTCCGCAAGAGGTCGCTAGGGGTTCGCGAGAAACAGTAATAAATAGGCTAATGTATTTTTGAGTAGTTTTTGTTTGATTTAATATTCGTAATTTTACTATACACGGACGGCATATTGTTGGAAACTCCTTGGTTATTATAATAGAGGCTTCAACCTCTTATATTATTTACAATTATAACAACCATAGGGAATGTATTTAACGATGTCTATATGGCGCCAGTGTGAAACCGCCCTCACTGGTTAGTGACGTCCTGTACGCGGCGGATTCATGTATCATTGATGACTGACTCAAGTACGGGACGCATGCACGGTGTCCATCTATCTCTCTGTGCTTCCTAGCGCGAAGTCTCTCTCTCTCTCAAGGTTAGTTCTTCTGTTTACCTTTATGGCTTCAGCTTTATTTGTTTAAGTTTTGTTTATCAAGTTACATGGTGTATTTTTTTATTATTATTTTAAAAAGATTTTTTTTTTTGTGAATTAAAACCTCGGTGTGAGGTCTCATAAACGAGCAGTGTGTTTTTTTTTTCATTGCCAATAAATTTGACAAAAAGGGGGTCATTTTTTCCTTAAACCAGGTATCCGAAAAAAATATATTATATTTACCACGTGAACTACGATAAAAATATAAAAGAGCTAGATATTAATAATGGTATATAATAATTTTTATGCAGGGGTTCCCTGAGACATGAAAACTATTTCAAGGGTTCCACAAGGGTAAAAAGGTTGAGAAACGCTGGTCTATACTGTTAAAAACAAAGGATAACGAAATTGAGAATGCATGAATAGAATTAATTTTATTTCTTCCAAAGCCCGATATGTTCTGGTGGATCAGGCATTACGTGGCGGAGGTTTGCACTCTACCGAGTGCCCTTCTAGTTATTATTGTGTGCAATTAATTTACAACTACTACTATATGGGTTTTACAAATAGTCTTCCACAATGTTGACTTTTTCGCCATCCAGGGAAAAAAATATTCTGGAAATTTTCATTAATTTTCTGCATTTCTGCATTAAATGTCTGCAGATTGTTGTGCAGTGCATGATAAATTCTTCTTTTTCTAAATGTACATCTCTTTGACTGACATTCTTTCTTCCATGAGCAACAAATTATCTCCAAACATGGTCACTGGTATAGAGGACAAGGCCATCAGTTTGTCTATCAGCTGTTTGACTAACATGCATCCCATGTTGGTGGGATTTGGTAGTTAGTGATCAGGAACATTTGCCGTTTACCACACCCAGTGCTAGGTAATGAGTTTTATTTATTAGTTTATTTTTCACGTCGAACCGCGCACGAGTCGCTGGTCGATGTTCCTGTTTGTGACACTTTTTGAGGAGGTTGACATGTTCCTTGTTGCATGTTTCTTCTTCAGCCATGCTACATTTGGTGCAAACAAACCCTTTCTGTGGACTTGAGTCTTGTCGGAAATGCTTCCCATCGCCCAACTCTTGAAGGAGTTCACAATGATTCTCAAATTATTTTCATGAAACCTTTTTTGCTAATGCCTACCTAATCCCGAATCCAGACTCGAAGATTTTTATTTTTGGTTATTTCTTTTTCCAATCCATCGCACAGTTGATCAAAGCAACAGGCTTTGGATCTGTTTAAAAATATTTGCCCACAATAATGAGAAGTGGCAGTGTGTGTGTGTGTTTTTATATATTTATATTTATTTATATTTATATATATATTTATATATTAATATATATTTATGTATTTTTATATATTTACGTATTTATGTGTATATGTATATATATATATATATATACACACACATACAGACATACATATACATACTGTACATACACATTACAAATATTTCTATATCATTCTTGCTTGTGTGTTCTTTATGTTTAAGGAGAGCTGTTGTTCGAGTGTTTGTTGATGTCGTCACTGTGACAAGCCCGATCCATAAAAAGGTGAGAATTTGTTGTAACTGTTTTTGAACGTTTTATTGGCCAAGAAAGTTCACTGGATAAGCGGCGCTTGTTGTTGTGTTTTGGCTTTCTGCCTCACTCCTTCACACGCAGTGATAATGATTTAATTACTTTTTAAAAAATTGTATTTCTGTATGAATGGATGGTAAAGCTCAAATGGAAATGTAATTGAGGCTCTTTGCATCGTGTGACTTTATATTGTTTTTAACTATTGCGTACACAAACCAAGCTACCGAGATGGTTGCCATGACAACATAATTCCACCAATCGCAGCCGTGATCTAATGAGGTTGAGATAATGTCATGAGGAATAGATAGATATCTGCAATATGAAAGTGAAATGTTCAACAGTTTGAGAAATATCGTGCACACAAAAGTACATGAACAGATGATCATTTGGTTGGATGGAGCTCATTTTCATGTCCCCCGTCTCCGACCTCGTCACCGAGGTGTGGGGAACAAAATATGTCGCTTTTGAGCGATTGGATGCACAAAAAAACGAATGATCTTTGTTGTGGAATATTAAAGGAAATTAATTTTACCTTGATTTGAACATCTTGTGCAAAATAGCAATACATGGGCCCGAGAAATGATTATTACGGTATTGTATTGTTGGTCACCATTACTTAATATGTCGATCTTGGTCAGAATTACCATTTATATGACTCACCAGAGAAAAATGTTGGACTTGAGGTGTACTGAACACAACAGTTTAGAGTTGTGGTTCTTAACCTATTTGCTGTAGTGGGCCACACTTGCAACAATAAATGTGTTCTGTGGACCGCATCCACTTAACTCACTTTCTGTTTAGCCAGTATAAACATTTATTTTTAATCTGTTATCTAACAGCAATGCAAATCAAAGTAATATTCTGTAATACCTCTAACCCTGTAAATAACCAATTGCAAGACTCAATTTGAAAATTTCCAACACAGACTAGTTTTGACTTCAGGCACTTGGATCTCAGGCACATGACTTTTTGGAGCATGTTCATTGGTTACTACACAAGAAATTGGGACACCTGTAACTAATGGGACTCCCGTTTAACATCCATCAGAGGGACGGCACACGCATTCACGAATCGCTTTGCCTGTGAAACACCAGGATGAAAGTTTTTAGCTGGGTCGAGATTTGAACCCAGCTTGGACAGCTCTGAGGCAAGTGTGCGTACCTCTAGGGTCAAGGCCATCCTGTCAGGCCAAAGTCTGACCCAATCGACAATTTATCCCAAACTATGCAGCTCCTTGTCAAGTGTGGAAGCACCTGAATTACCCTGTCTCCTCTTTATTACCTCTGCCACCTAAGGTGGCCGGAGGTTACGTTTTCGCCCGTGTCTGTCTGTCTGTCTGTCTGTCTGTCTGTCTGTCTGTGAGCAGGATATCTCAAAAAGTTATTGACCGATTCAAACGAAACTTGGTGGACTCGGGTGTGTGACGAGGACGAATTGATTTTATTTTGGTGAAGACCTGGATGCAGATCCGGCCTATCAGTGGGATACAAAATGTAAACTGTTCAGCCTGGCAGAGGTGTGTGCTCTACCAAGTGCCCGTTCTAGTGCACGTTGTAATACTGACTTGTGGAAATGTTTGTTGTTGTGTTCATTTGTTTTATTTTTAGGACATGGTGGTGCGTCTTACAGATGATGAAGATCCTTTCTTTCTCTATAATCTCACTCTTGGTGAAGAAGATTTTCAAAAGTGAGTTGTATTTATTTATTTATTTTACAGATAATGCAATCGATATACATTCTGTGATTCAATGTCATTTATACCTGGATTTTACCAAATAGCAGATTTTCATTGTTTTTTCCACTCAAAAATGGTTTCTAACGTGACCCAGTGAAACCCTGTGCAGAACAAGAACCCAGAAATCAGACTTAACCAGACCATGTCGGGGTAAATACAATCTATTACTCAGGTTGGAAAATAAAGAAAAAAATGGTTATTTTATGACATTCGTGCAGCACATGATAATAGTTGTTCCTTCATTTTGAAGTACAAGCGACTCATTTGGATAGTCTTTGAGAACAATGGGCTGGCAGGATGGCCAAGAGGTAAACACACTCCCCTCCAAGCTGTCTCGCCTGGGTTTGAATCCTGACCCAGCTGTAAACCGTCATCCCGGTGTTTCACAGGCAGGGTGATTCATCAATGTGTATGCCGTCCCTCTGATGGAGGTTAAACTGGGCGTCCCGTCTGCCGGCATTAGTTAGTAGACGTTAAAGATCCCACAGTGTCCTTCACGAAGAGTAGGCAAGCGAGCTATTGCCGGCACCCAGAACAAATTCCAAATTCCTGCTCTGACTTCTTGAGTCGGAGTGATGACCCCAGCAGGATTGCAGTCTAGTAACTGCCTTGGAAGCATAAGCACTCTGCATAAGGCAAGGTATATGTTGATGATGATAGGATATGAATATTTATGATGATTCCAAAAATAACCCAACTTTTATTTCATTCTCTGTTTTGCTATTATTGTTACAAAAATACTCTGAAAGATTATTTGTCTTTCCGAGAGTCTTGGGTGAATTTAAATATTTTTCTGTCAACTTTTCATTGCACATAGATACTGTTTGAATCTTGAACTGAAATATAGGATTTCTCGTGAGTCAGACTTCTGATTTCTGATCAGTGTTCTCCTCTCCCTTGCAGCTTGAAGAACCAGCAGGGCTTGCTGGTGGACTTCAGTTCTTTTCCACAGAAGTTTATTGATCTTCTCGAACTGTGCATTGATGAACAAAACAAAGAGGTGCCAAGGTAAACAACTTTATTACACTATGCCTATTGTGTTGCTTTTTAATAGCTAGCTCGCTTACTCTCCACGAAGGACATCGTGGGATCTTTAACATCCACTAATTAATGCTGACAGACGAGACGCCCATTTTAATGTCCATCTGATAGACGGCACACACACAAACACAATGCCTCGCCCGGGCTACGGAACACGAGGATGACAGTTTATAACTGTGCTGAGATTCAAACCCAGGCTAGACAGCTCAGATGTGAGTATACATACGCATTAGTAAGTAAAAGAAGAGAATAGAACAGAGTAAGTACGTGCCAGAGCATGGCTTTCACGAACATCAAAGAGGAACATGTACGTAAATTTTTCCAGAAAGCACTGATGTTAACTTCTGACAGGTCCAGGCAACAATTCAATGAAGACGAGACAATTCCTGATGGTGTCCTAACCTCTTGAGGTAAATCAGTTGGAGTAAAGAGCCACGTATCCATCAATGAGGAACCGGAAGTGATGCAGTTGATGTAATTAAGACTTTAATAGCTTAATTGCATCGAGCCACATAGGTGGTGCATGAAATGATGCCAGATATTGGGAGACGATTCCTGCAAGTTGAGCTCCTTTTGCATTTTACTTTTGCTCTGTGTTTTACTCGTATTACCTCTGCATCTCTGGCGTAGACTTGCTGCAGTGTCAGCAGTGGTCAAATATCTCACTGAGGTAACACTATGGAATTGATAATGATTTGTCAAGCTTTCCAACACATTCTGATGAAAGTCGATTTGACCAAATTGGAAAAGGAATTGGATTTGGTTAGGCCCAAAAGAAAATGGATTTGGTGAGTGATCCTATTTCTTTTGTTTTTCAACCTGAGTGCATCAGTGTTCTTTTTTGCTTCAAACAAATGATTTGGTTTTTGCAATGACGTGAATTATTATTGAAAATTCAGGAAGGGCTTGGTAACCATATTAATATCATCTGTAATATTATGTGTAAGGGAAGTTGGCGGAGGAAGGGGGGGGGGATTCATAGATATATCGTGTTAAGCATAATACGGACCATGTGATGATCGCGTAGTCGTCGGTTAGATTACTCTTGTAACAGTGAATTTGTCTTGTAAAATGTGTGGTAATTTTAAGTGAGTGGTAATGGTAATTGAAGAGGCAATGAGTGGTAATTTTAAGACAGTATAGATTAAGATTGTATTGTGTAAAACTTCCTGTCTTTGGGTGAGGACTTGTGGGCACAAAGGCACCAAAAGCGCACTAACTGTGCTTCTCAGGACTTTATTTATGGATGCTTTGACAGCACCACAAACAGGTTTTGTAGTTCTGCTGACTGCTGTTGTCCGAGGACCAGCAACAGCAAAGAGTCACTGTCTGTCAAGACATTATCGAGTGCCTCGAGGACGATCCAGACCTGCTCGGGAGAGTCATTACTGGCGATGAATCGTGGATATTCAAATACGATCCCGAGACCAAACGGCAGATTCGTCAGTTGAAAATCCGGCATCACCAAGACCAAAGAAAGCAAGGATGTCGAAGTCGAAGGTCAAGGTGATGCTCATCACGTTTTTTTGACATCAGGGGCATCGTCCACTTCGAGTTTCTACCACAGGGTCAAACAGTGAATCAACACATGTACAAGGAGATCCTCCGGCGCCTCATGAGATCAGTCCGGGACAAGAGGAGGGATCTGTGGGAGAACAACGCCTGGGTGTTCCACCATGACAACGCCCCTGCTCACAGTGCCTTGAGAATCCGACAGTTTCTGGTGGAGAGGAACGTGCCAACTCTGGAGCAACCCCCGTATTCGCCAGACTTGGCCCCTTGTGATTTTTTTCCTAATCCCCAAGCTCAAAGGGGTGATCAAGGGGACCCGATTTCCTGATGTGGTGGCCATAAAAAGGGCCGTCGTCCACTTCGAGTTTCTACCACAGGGTCAAACAGTGAATCAACACATGTACAAGCAGATCCTCCGGCGCCTCATGAGATCAGTCCAGGACAAGAGGAGGGATCTGTGGGAGAATCTCTGACTTTCCACCAGAATCTGAATCTCCACCAGAAACGACGGAGCTCCGGAGGAATCCAGAAGAAGCCTTCCGGGGGTGCATCGAAGCATGGAAGAAGAGGATGGACAAGTGTGTGAGACTGGAGGGAAACTATTTTGAAGGGGACAAGCTGTGATTTCAATATATTTTTTGGAGTAAAATTTATGTGAAGTCAGTCCCGTTACTTTTTAGACGGACCTCGTATATATGGACATAGTAAAAGTGAGCACATGCTGCGTTTTCCTTGATCCTGCAATAACTGAGAAATTATTCAGAAACCATAACATTTATCAAAAAGAAAAACATATATTGTTAAAGTTTCGATGTCTGACAAATGACTGGAGAAAATTCAGAGATTTTGTTTAAAAAACAAACAAACAAAAACCCATCACTATGGTTGATCACAAAATGAGGATTTCTCTAATGACACTGTTTTACAGAAAAAGCACGATGATTTTAAAATGGGACTGCTGGCAACATATCATGTGATGTAAGGCTCAAGACCAATGAATAATGACTTCCAACGATGTTACAATGGAATGAATATCCCAAAAGGTCAATGTGTGTAATTACCATTAGATTGAATGGCTGCTGCAACCCCCCTCATCTCATGAACAACCTGCCAAGAGCATCCAAAGGTAGTTTTTGCCATTCCTGGTGCAAAGCAGCCTCCAACTGTGCCAGAGTCTGCATCGGAGGTCCATTTTCTTAAATCTGTGCCCAAGAATGTGCCAACTATGGTCTATTGGATTTGTATCTGGACTCCTTCCTTGCTGGGTAGGGTAATGTTGTGACGGCATTATTACCTCCACCACCGAAGGTGGACTGAGGTTATGTTTTCACCTCTGTCTGTCTGTTTGTTTGTCTGTGAGCAGGATATCTCAAAAACTTATGGACAGGTGTGGACGGAATTTGGTGGACAGGTTGGGTGTGTGACAAGGACTGATTTATTTGATGTTTGCGAAGGTCCGGATGCAGATCTGGCCTGCCAGTGGGATACAAAATGTAAACTGTTCAGTCTGGTGGACGTATGTGCTCTACAGAGTGCCGTTCTAGTTTTTGCAAGATCAGTGGGATCCTCCATTGCCATCCATGAATACAGCTCTTGTGGGATGCGGTAGTTGTTAAAATATAGAGGAATAATATTATCCAATAAATTCCTATGGTAGTTTTCGCACGTCAGGTTATTCTTTGCATGCCAACGTCAATGTTATAACCATAATAGGTAGTCGCACCTAACGGATCCATCCCCTAATGGGATGTAGTCCACAATGGGATGTAGTCCACAATGGGATGTAGTCCACAATGTAGTCCACAAAAAATATCAAATTCAAATTTTGTTTAAACATAAATGAAAGAACCCTCTAAACACCGGCTATGTTAGGTTGCCACGAAACTCGAGTTCTCCCAATAGTCACTTGCAGGAGAAATCTGCTCTTATCAAACCAATGGATGAACCTCCAGGATGCGAGACACTCGTGTTGACGCGCTTGGCACCGTGCCAAGTGGGCTGCTTTGTGTTGTGGAGTGAGAAGAGGGTGTATTTTCAGTCCACGGGCTTTGTAACGTGCAGAATGAAGCCGGTTCTGAAAAGTGCTTATGATGACCTTCGAGGGACATTCCATTCATGTTGCAGCAAAAGGAATATGTCTGAAAATCTCGATCAGAGCTGCATTTTCTCTGTTAGAAGTTACCTTGGGCGATCTAGATTGAGGCCTGTTTTTAGAATCATTAGTTTGTTGATAACAGTCTGATGGAAGCCAAGTTGCCATCCATTTTTACTGTAGGTCACGCCAATATTGTTCGTCCCAATAATTTGCCATCTTTGGGATTTACCGAGTCTTCTATGAGCCAAAGTAACAGTCTGCTCATTGAAGTACGCAATGATGATATTACCTTCTCCAAACCTTGACCAGGTGAGATTGGTTTTTCAAGTTGAAACACCTACCATGCTGTACTTGCTGGGTGTGCAACATTGCCTTGGTTTATTGATAAATGTGAAGTACAGCTGGTGTTTGGGGGGGTTCTTTCATTTATGTTTAAACAAAATTTGAATTTGATTTTTTTTTTTCACAAACAGGACTATTTTGTATGCATGCTTAACTTGTTTGTATTTTTTTGATTGCCCTGTACATTATGGCCTTGGCCAAATTTCATTTAAGGCCAAATAACTTGTGCCCTTCACAATGTGTTGGTTTTATCAGGAATATTGTTTTCATTGACCTTTGCTCAGGTTCCTACTCCAGCTGATATGTTCCTCCCCTCTGGCTGAGCGTGGTCCTGCCTCTCTCAATGTTGTGGAGACAAACTCCTTCAAGCACCTCACTCATCTCTCATTATGCCTGCTGCCTGGCTCCGACAATGAGATAAAGCAATTCTTGGCCTCGTGTCTTCACTCTCTTAAGGCAAGTTTAGTTTTGTAAATATTACTTCCCCCTTTATTTTTTCTCTCTCAAATATCGAGGCTCATGGAAGATCAAGGTAAAGGAGGGAACGGTATGAACCGACAGTTGAGCAGTGGAACAACTTTTGCACACAAGTAGCAAATGTGTGAATGAAGAGGAGAAGAAACACTGCAAATTGCAAGTAAAAGTTGGATTAGGAAGAGTTAGTGGGGGTAATAGAGGTTGTGATTTTACATGAGAAGATAGTGGTACACTGCCTGCTTAAAAACCCTAAAAGGAACACAAAAACCCTGAAGGGAACACCACCCCCTTCCAAATTTCATGTTTTTCCTTCGTCAGATTTTGCTTCTGTATCCATCTTGTCCATCCCATGCATCCTCCCCTACCTCTCAATCCTCCCCACATCCCTTATTTGGTCGTCTCCTATTTTGTCAAGTCTCCTATTTTGTCGTTCAACTCTGAAGTTAATAGTACTTTTTCTCTTCTTCTTGCATATGGCAGCTTGGCTGCTGGGTAGCTATCATTTTGTTGTTGCGTGACTATGCCGCTGATGCTGTGCCTCTATACCAGTACACTGGTATTCATTTTGCCGACCTCGGAAGGATGACAGGCCGAGTCAACCCCACCTGATGTTAATTCAGTGGCCAACGAGGCTTGAACTCAGGACTCAGAGCCCAAGCCAGCCACCATAACCACTAAGCCAACACCAGGCTACTTTGGCTCTGAATTCGTCCCGATCGCACATGCGTAAAGTGGAGTGAGCTAACTTTTTTTTCTTCTGTCTGCCTATCTTGCAGTCAACCAAAATTGAAAATCATTCCAACTAGGAAACATTGTTTTTAGTGATATCAAAAGGACACAAACAACAGGCATGAAGAACTAATGTAACTTGTTAAATAAGGTGGTGTAAAAGATGCTGAGTCACCGGCAGTAAATTGCCAATTTTTTTTTTCTATGACCTTTGAATTTTTACATTTTTTTAATTTCAGTTGAATTATTTACTTGAACAATGTAGAACCAAATCACCTTTTTAGCACTTTCAAAACCCTTCCGTTTAGCAGTACAGTACTTGGACAAAATATTACGGCATTTTACGTCAAAATGACCAATCAGATTTTCCGCTTGTAGACCCCACCCATGTCCTTTTTTCTCAAGAATAAGGTGTTCTATGAACTCTCTCGTGGTTATTGTTTCATATTTGCAGTTTGAAGCAAGTTGTTAAATGAACAGTTTGAAGGAGGAATTGTTAAAGCAAACTTCTGAGTTACTTTTTAGTTAATAGTAAATTTATTGGGAACATACGTTTCACCAATAAATTTTTGACTTGAATCTTTAAATTGCCATGTTCATTTCTTTCAACGATTTGCAGGCTTTTTGTGGCTACGTATTTTCAAGTAGTAACAGATTAGCTTTTAAATAATGCTTATCTTTCTTTGGTTCCTATACATTTAGTTAGGTTCCTATGCATCCTATGCATTTTTTGCTCACCTGGACTTGAGTCAGTTGAGCTTGTGCGATCAAGCAGTGTCCGTAGGGGAGTGAGTCAGTCGGTCTCAGTCAATCAGTCCGTAAACACGTCATTATCGCTTGAAGCAAACACACAATTTTGATGAAACTTGGCCACAAGCTTGATATCTGATGCCTAACAAAGGTATATTGACCGCTTCAAAATCTGTGCTCATTAGGGGGGTCTACGGGGGGTTTTTTTGACCCCCCCCCCCACAAAAAAAATGGGTACTTGCTGTCTCTTCTTAAACTACACACTATTTTGATGAAACTTGACCATAACATTCATCACCTGTTGATGGACCAAATTTTATCGACCACGTCAAAATCTGCGCTCAGTAAAGGGTTCTACGGGGGGTTTTTTTAAACCCCCCCCCCCCCCAAAAAAAAACAAATAATAGGTATTTTAGGTATAGGTTTCAATAGACTCTCTTCTCCGAAACTGCACACACAATTTCGATGAAACTTGACCACAACATTCTTCTCCCATGATGTACCAAAGTTTATCGACCGCATCAAAATCTGTGCTCACTAATGGGTCTACGGGGGTTTTTCTGCCCCCCTCCCTCCAAAAAAAGCTATTTTGCTCTCTTCTCCGAAACTACACAAAGAATTTCAATGAAACTTGACCACAACCTTCATCTCCTTTGATGTATCAAAGTTTGTTCATGGCATTAAAAAATTCAGGGTCTAAGGGGGTCTGTGGGGGGTTTGAGTGACTGCTCCTGATCCAGGTGAGCTTCAGGACGGGCGGTCCTATTTTTCTGAGTTAATGTAATTTGACTCTCTTCTACTTTGATTCTTATCATATTTCTATTTTTTTTCTTTCTTTTTTTCACTGGACCAACTGATTTTTTCCCTTGTTTAGCACTTTGAGATTCTTGGTATTTGAAAAGTGTGCGATAAATAAAATGTATTATTATTATTTTGCTTAAATTTACTTTTTTAATAAATAATAATGTTGACTGTCCCCTATATGAATGTCCTTTGAAAATAATCAGATGTTTCTTGAAGATGTTTCATGATGATCATGTCAATTTAAAAATGCATTTCCAAATTCAAATTGAGTTCTCATAAGCATCTTGCACACTTATTTTATTTTGGGAAATTAAATGTTCATGAGTGAACAGGACACAAGTGGAATATGTATTTTGTGCACACGCATTTTAGACCATCTCTATTTAATTGTTAACCTCCGCCATCGAAGATCGGAGGTTACTGTTTTCACCCCTTTCTGTTTGTTTGTTTTTGTTATCTTGCCAAAACGAAGTTTTTGCAAGATATGTTAGTCAGTCTGTATGTTTTCTTTTATTATTTATTTATTTTTTTTGTCTGTAATCACGAAAAAAAATTCTGCAGAGCACAGTTTTCATTGGAAATTTTTGTAACTTCGCATATCAGAGGCCTATGGAGGTCCCTTTCAGCGCATAAAATTTTGAAGGTCAAGGTCAAAGGTCAAGGTCACTTTTTCGCAAATCAGGGTAATCGACAAAACCCTTATTTTTTGAGTAATTTTGATCGGATCGTCTTCAAACTTCATGGAATATAGTTCATGGTCTGGCGCTCAGCTGATTAATTTTTGGTGGCGATTGCCTTGACCTTCATGTGTTTTTTTTTGTTGTTGTTTTTTTTTTTTTGTCTGTAATCACGTATAAATCACTCTGCAGAGCACAGTTTTCATTGGAAATTTTTGTAACTTCGCATATCAGAGGCCTATAGAGGTCCCTTTCAGCGCATAAAATTTTGAAGGTCAAGGTCAAAGGTCAAGGTCACTTTGTCGCAAATCAGGGGAGTCGACGAAACCCTTATTTTTGAGTAATTTTGATCGGATCGTCTTAAAACTTCATGGGAATATAGTTCATGGTCTGGCACTCAGCTGATTAATTTTTGGTGGCGATTGGCCTTGACCTCATGGTTAGCGCCTAAGTCAAACATATTTGACCCCAAGGTCAAATTTTCAAGTTTTAGGAACCATATTGTGTAGTACCTCAAATTGAACACCTCGATGAGTGCTTTCTAAGATATATCAAGCTTGAGACATTATGACGTCATTTGGTGACGTTATGAGGCAAACGCATATTTTTCATGTTACTCTGTAGAACGATTCTCATCGGAATCTCTCGTAGGCAGATATTCCTCAAGGAGTCGCTCCTGGTGGATAGCAGCTCTGTTCACCTCAGTGTGACCTTAAAGAAGTCACACGTGGTCACCTTTTGGCAAGATACGGGTCACCCTAAGGGTGACATTGGTTTATTTGTTTGTTTGTTTGTGAACAGTATTACGGCAAAACTCCTTGACGGATTTCGACGAAACTTGGTGGGGGGGATTAGGTATGGTCCAAGGATCATGCCATTAGATTTTGGACTTGGTCCAAAATCCAATATGGCAGCCATTTTGAAAAAATATTTGAATATTTTTTTTTTTTGCATTTCTACATGTTTTAAGTGATTTCCAACCCCCCCCCCCCCCCCAAAAAGTTGTTAGAGAAAAAAAAATTTTGCAACTTTTTTTTCAACAAAATTTCGATTTTTTTTTTTTTTTGCATTTCTACATGTTATAAGTGATTTCCAACAAAAACATGCCAAAATTATAATTGCAACTGATTTTGGAACTTCAGGTGGATATACCCACGTAAAATCAATTTCTGTCTCAAGGAATCTAGTTATGACGAATGAATTGAGTATGTAAAAGTTAAAAGTAAAAGGGAAAGTTGCAAACTATAACTCTGTGAGCACTGTTGACATCAAATTTAATGAATAGTATTATCAAGGTTCACTTGAGTGAGCTAGCAGTATTGGCGGCGGAGGTTTTGCACTCTACCGAGTGCTCCCCCTCTAGTTGCTTTTGTTTTTGTTTTTTTACCCTTGCCAGAGGCTATTGCATTTGTTTATTTGTTTGTTTGTTTGTCTGTCTGTTTTATAATATGTTCACATAAGCCACAAATGCCACCTGGTGGTTGCAACTACAGTAAACCCTTAAAAATTTTGGTTTTGACCAATCGCAGCAACCTCTTTCTGCACCAATTTAGTTATCGTGGGGTTTAATTTTGACCAATCGCAGCAACCTCTTTATGCACCATTTTAGTTATCGTGGGGTTTAATTTCGACCAATCACTGTTTTTGAGCTGAGCTGTGATAATTATCTCTCACCACGAGGGAAAGGAGGCTTTCCCACGCCATTGATAAATACCATGGCTTGACGTCTGTGTAAAACAACAGACAAAAGTGATTCTTTTAATTTCATTTCTTCGCAGGACGATTTATAAAAGAAATCCATCCACTGATTTCAAAAGACAATGATTGAAGAGATTAATAGTGGAGGGCGCATGAGAGCAAGTTTAATGGCTTCTGAATGTTTAATCTTCTTCAACTCA
The DNA here is from genome assembly GCA_035128595.1 of Eptatretus atami. NCBI lineage: Eukaryota > Metazoa > Chordata > Myxini > Myxiniformes > Myxinidae > Eptatretus > Eptatretus atami. The sequence goes on along the minus strand of CM068952.1, from coordinate 127,890,295 downwards.
GCAGTGAACTTCATCATGAAGCTGATTTGTATTTATTTCAGATTTTGTTGAAGATCCAGATCTGGATACTGGAATTTCTAAAGTGATTCTTCACCATTGAGAGATGGGACCAAAAACGATATATAGGTATAGCATGATATTTCAAAAAGTTGTGGACAAGTTATGATAAAACTAGGTGGCTGAGTTGGTGAGGTGACAAGAACAAGCAGATTCGATTTTGGTTAGGGTTCGGATCCAGACCTAGCCTATCGATGAGATACAAAGCGTAAACTGTCCAGCCTGGTGGAGGTATGCGCTCTACAGAGTGCCGTTGTAGTTTCAATTGTGATGTTTTTTTTTGTATTGTTTTTTTGGCTGCCGCCCAACGTCCCCTATATTTTTCTCAAAGCCCAGGAATCTAACCCTCTTTTTCCCAGAGGAAATTGGTTTTAACTATCGCGGTTTTGAATATCGCGGCATTTTCCAGGATCGTAACCCCAGCGATATTTATGGGTTCACTGTATTGCATGTTATCTTTTTTTTTCAACCAAGTACTTCTATAAAGTATGTACAATTAGAATGTAAGTACTTCTATAAAGTATATGCCTGGTGTTGGCTTAATGGTTAGGGTGGCGGTCTTTGGATCCTAGGGTCCTGAGTTCAAATCCCGCTCAGTTGTTGAATTAATACCAGGTGGGGTTAACTCGGCCTGTCATCCTTCCGAGGTCGGCAAAATGAGTGCCAGCGTGCTGGTATACTGTGTTGGAGTGGCGACCCATCCAGGATTGTGCCCAATAGCCAAGGAGACTGCTTAAGCAGCACCAACGCTCTGCACAGAGTATGGTCCCAATCTCCTCCTCCTTTTAAGTATGTACCATGAAATTGTGAGTACTTCTATAAAGTATGTACTATTAGAATGTGAGTACGTCTCTAAAGTATGTCCAATTAGAATGTGAGTACGTCGATAAAGTATCTTATATATTATTTCCGAGTTTGTGGTTTCGTGTCGCGCTATCTTCGACTTTGTTCTGCGGCTCGAGTAACGTGATATTCGGCTTACATTATCTCAAAGACCATATGAGGTGCATGGTACAAAAAAAGTAAATAAAATGGTTCTGAAACAGTGAAATCGTATTCCACTTACTGCATTAAAGTAAAATTACTACTGATACTCTGCATCAGTTCCTTTCTCAAACACACCCACCCCAACATGTCGCGCAGAGCGCGGGTTATGCTAGTGTAGAATTGGAATGTAAGTACGTCTATAAAGTATGTACTATTAGAATTTTCATATGTCCAGAAAGTTCAGAACATGCATACAAACGTCTGTTTGGCCACTGTGTGAACAGAATCTTGCATTGTTTACACACACCACAAATACAAACACACCAGCACACAAACACCACACAAAATATACCACACAAAACAAGTCCTGGCAAGGATCTACAATCTTTGATTGCTCTTTCTACTTTTTTTTTTATGTC
>CM068952.1:127875921-127885937 GCA_035128595.1 Eptatretus atami | reverse complement strand
TGTTTTTTGACCCTCTCGGGACTAACCCGGAGGTTATTTCACGGGTGGCTTTCGGCTCACCACGATTCGTGCAATCGACCACCCGCTGATGGTTGTTCGCAAACTACCTCTAGTTACACTGCTGATGTAAACGGGGCAGATCGCAACCTCCGCAGCGTCGACTCACACGGGACCCGGCGTTAAGCGCGTCCGTTCCGGCTTATCGGGATTACACAGCGTTTTCGTGCCTCTCGATTACTTTGAAAATTATCGGGTATTAAGCCACGACAAGACCCCGTCTGGTGAAGGCAGATAGAGATTCAAATACAAAAAGGAAAAAGGGACCGGCGCAAAACGGAACAATTTCCAAAAACATATGCCAACATTTTCCAATTTAAAAAACATAGCAAACCAAAGGAAAATGTAACAAAAAGGGAAGACAATTGAAGATCTCTACGGACATACGCGAAAAACACACCGGGGCAAACCACTTATTTTACAGGTTGTTACTTCCAACAGGACGGGCGCCCCACCCCACACGTTACACAAACCCAAAAGAAATGGAATTGCGGACTTCCCCTTGTTGGGGGGCCGTCAAGGGCCCCTCTCGGGGGTCTCGACGTGGTCCGCTTGCCGCGCTCCTCTCCCTGGCGTGGTTAGGGAGTCACTTCTCCTCGTTTTTTGCTCGCGCCTTGCACGCATTTGGGCCACTCGGGACTCCCACGGCAACGGGTGTTTCCGCTATTTTTTCAGCGCTGATAGAGGGGGGGGGCGACAAACGTGATGCGAGTCGGGAAGCAGGGAATTGCGGTGGCGGCTCTTCCGCCAGCGGTTCTTGGAAACTGGCCCACCAAAGGACCGGCCAGCAGCTCCAGGAGAGCGAACCGGGGGAAACGGCAGGCGACCAGACAACCGGAAGGGAGGGCATCACACAACTAGAGCATCGACAAAAAACCATAAGGAGCAACAACAAAACTAGGGCATCGACAAAAAACTAGAAGGCATTCGAACCCAACAAATGGACATCGACCACCACAGAGTGCTCGTACAAAAACTAAGCTCGACAAAAAAACTAGGATCACCCACAAACGCTTCCCCCCCCGGTCTCGATTTACCCCGGGAGCTCGCCTGTTGGTTGGCCCTCTTTCTCTGCTCCACCCCTCCGAGAAACAGTTTCTGAAGGGTCGTTCTTCTCCTGGGCTCTCACGTGGTACATCACCAACGCGGGGCTTGCCCTTCCTTTTTCACCAAGCGCGGAAAGAATTCGGAAAAAACAGGGGCGGAAAAAACGAGCCGGTCCTGGCATGCTCTTTTCCTGCGCCTTGTTTTTTGCCGTCGGTGAAAAATCAATTAAGGGAAAGGAAAATAACGACTACTCAAATGGTCTGCCCGCAGGGATCAATAAATTTTCCCCAATACAAAACGGGTTGGGGTTAAATTAAACATGTTACTTTCGAGATATTCACCTACGGGTCTATGGTGGTTGCGGATTTTCCAAAGCCTAACCAAATTATATATATATATATTTTCAGTCGAATGGGAAATTATTTATTAATGTATATTAGGTATCTATATTACATCTATCAATTCATTAAAAAATGTAAGGCTTCTTTAGTTAAACAAGTTATTCCCAATTTGTGTGAGAAAACTGAATATTGAAAACATAGTGGTGCAGGTTTCTAAAACCGGTTTCCGGGACCTAGTGGTTTCGCAAGGTCTCTAGGTTCGCGTGGAAAACTTAATGGCTAATGTATTTGAGTAATTTTGTTTATTAATATTTGTAATTTTTTACATAACAGCGCATTTGTTGAAATCCTGTATTATAATATGGCCTAACCCATTATTTATTTCAATTAATGAAACACAAACATAGGGATGGATTAACATGTCTATATGCGCCAGTGTGAAACGCCCCAATGGTTAGTGAGACTCCTTTTACTCGCGGTTCTTGTATTATTTAGAGTGGACGATTCAAGTTACGAGGGCATGACAGTGTCCCATCTATCTTCTCTGTGCTCCTAGCGCGAGCTTTCTCTTAAGGTTTTCTTCTGTTACCTTTATTGCTTACTTTATTTTGTTTAAAGTTTTGTTTATCATAATGGTTATTTTTTTTATTTATTTTTTTAAAAAGATTTTTTTTTGTGAATTAAAAACCTCGATGGTGAGGTCTCATTAACGAGCAGTTTTTTTTTTTCATTGCCAATAAAATTGACAAAAAAGGTCATTTTTTCCTTAAACCAGGTATCCCAAAAAATTATTATTATTTTTACCACGTGAACTCGATAAAAATTTAAAAAAGATTAGATTATTAATAATGGTATATCATATTTTTAGAGGGTTCTAGGAATTTGAACATTTCAAGTTCACAGGTGGAACCAAATGTTTTGGAAATTGTTGGAACCTAAGTGAATGTTGTAAATCTTGCCATTTATTTTCTTCTTTTTATTTTCAGTGTTTCCCTGATTACACTGTGAATGCCATGCATTTCAAAGTTGAACATTAAACACCTGAAAAAAAAATGTTCAACAAAACGCAGAGTGAAGGATTTGCTTCTTCTTTTTCAGTGAAGGGGATTTTTTGTTCCAATAAGAAATGTTGATTTACATGTATCACTCGTGAAAAGATCTAAAAGGACAAGGTGTGAAGTGGCGCTATCTAGGTTGTTTTGACCTTAAAATTCCACTGGGAGGATTCCTTTCCTTTAGGTTCTGGCTAAGTCAGATTACATTCATTGGTCTGTTTCAGCAGTTTCGGCCAAACACCTTTTTGACAAACACTCTCAATTAGAGATGTGTAGGAAAACTTTGTCTTCCCCAAACCACCCAAAACCTTTTCGTTGCATCATTTATCTCTTGTGTATGCAGGTGTTCCCAAAACCGTGAGGGCCATTCAAGACAATAAATTTTTTGAGGCAGCAAGGCTGTTTATAAGCAGGGGAAAGTGCTAAGTGCTTCCGAAGGAAAAATGATTTATTCTTAACATTTCTTTATTTGCCAAATCATTACAAGGGGCTGCAACGAGTAGTAATCGATCTAGGGTCAAAGGTTATAAGAAAATTCAGGAGGATTACTGCTGATGACGAGTCAAATGGTTCTAGTGGAAAACGTCGAATCCTGAGATTGCCGCGGATTAGAAATATTATCATCGAATGTGCTCTGGTTTTGCAGGGAACAGGAGTTGCATGAATTTTGGAATGATAGCATGACATTTGACATGTAAGAAAAATTGTGTGTTATGCTGAATTTGGTTGGGTCTGTGAGAGATTGCCCTTAAAGTGTCGTGGCTTGTGTTACTTTTAGGCATGGGACTGTATTAATTTAAAACTTTATCTTGTTTAGGAGAGAAATTTTCATGAGCAGAAGACCAATCACAAGGAAAGACACTTGAAGAGTTATTACAGCATTGCCAGAGTTAAATTTGTGCTCCCAAATTGTGAGGGTCACGAGTTATGGGAGAGTATCAGTGCAAAGCTGTTTAGGTTTGCAACTGCAACCCACAAGATTTTTTTTCTCCTTATTTGACTCGAAGGGGGACAATGAGTTTGGGAACCTTTGGGACCTACACTGGATTTCAACAGGGAAGGGGCAACCAGGTTTCAGAAAGATCGAATTTTGAGAGAAGGAAGAGATCCCGTTCAGATGTAAATTTTCTCGGCGGGTTAACCATACTTCACTGCTGACGGGGTGAGTTTGTGGTTTGACAAGAAGATTGGGATCAAGGATATTAATTGACCCAAACTGATTCTATCATTGATTCATTCCAGGAGATGGATGATGGACCTTCCTCGATCTGAGATTTAGATGTAACACCTCATGAGGAGGGATCCAGGCTTGGAACACTTTGTTGTGGCCGGAGTATTTTGCCATGCCACAAAACGCTCCCCATTCATTGGGGAGGCTTTCTTTCAGCGAAAAAAAATGAGGTTCTGAGGATGCTGCCCCAAACCAGTACCCCACTTTATGCTGCTTATAATCAACGTGGCCAACTTTGTATGCATGTGAAAAGTTTATGTTCATTAACAACGTACCACTTCAGTTGGGAAACAGATTGGTCCCGAGATGTGCCAATCTTCCTTCGGTGTTTTTCTTTGCACTACCTGCCCACCAGAATCTAGGAGCTATCCAATTGCGGCTGTTTATCTCTGCCTTGGCCACGACTTTCTTGGCAAAAAACAACTTTCCCTGGGCATGCTTGGCATTGACCCGATTTTCCAATTCAGGGCATTACGTATATTTGTGTATATGATTAATGTACAGGTTCGGTTTTATAAATTTTAAGGTTTATTTTTGGTTCATGAGATCGAATGTGATTGTTCATTTAAGTAGCATTTGCTTTGGAGTTTTTTCAATAGTTTTATTACTGCTCGGTTATTCACAGATGTGCCATATTTTTTTCAGATTTTTATACCCAAAGACTTGACCTAATTTTAAACTTTGATTCATGCCTCCAATAAAAAAAAAAAAGGAAGGTCACATTGTAATTCTCACCACACCAAAGGAACAGTGTTTTGCCATATCGTTTTCATTATTGTGGCGATTGACTTTGAGGCCAGCTTTTGGGATCCTGTTATGGACCTGACTTCAATTCACCTTATACAAATTCATAATGAACTCAAAGGGCCCTTAAAACCCTTCCTAGACGCCAGGAATTATGAAAAAAGCTAGGCATGTCTCGGAGGATTATGGCAGTGAGCATATTTGGGGTTCCCCAACCTAAGGCCCAAATACTAAAGTCAACGAAAAAAATTTTCACCGAATTTCTGTTTTAATTACCCCTTATAGTGACAAACTAAAATCCATTGCACAAAATTCTACGAAAGTTCATTTTGTTACATATTCATAGCTCCCAATATGAGGTCGTGTCGACCACTTTATTTTTTAATTTTTATGGTGGCCAATGGGCAAAAATTTTAACTTTATTTACTGTTTTATTGTTAATAATTCTGTAAGTTTCAATTTATTTAACATTTTCTTCGTTTTCATGTTATAAATTTTATTTATGTATAACGTTTTTCGTTCGGGTATTTTATCGTCAAATGCATTACTGCAGTTACAAATTGGTTTAATTTCAAAACATCAAAAATAAACATTCTTTACAGTAGTACCAAAAAACTAACTTAATTAAAAAAATACAAAAAATAACAAAATACAAAAAAAGATCGTTTTTTCAAAGCCGCGTTTCCTTTTCATTTGCAACCGGCCGCGCTTTGGCGTTTCCAAACCGGAACGATTCTCGCACGCAGATCCTGGAGCCGCTGTTTCCGAATATTTCCGTCGCTCTTTTGGCTATTAGATGGAAAGGATTCTAGCCTTTTCTGCACATTAAAGAAAAAAGGCTAAAGGTCGTTTTGAATTTCTGATTTTGGGCGTGGCGGAAAATTAGGAGCGAGTCTGGAGTGGGCGGAGCGAGTGGTCGTTAAGTTGGTTCGTGTTCGTAAGTCGATTCCAGCGTAAAGTCGGCATTAGTCGTTAAGTCGACGAACACTGTACTATCTTTTTGAATTATATTATTTCAATCGGTCAAATGAAGTAAACTATGAGAATTCTTATCGTAACTGGATGTAAATTCAGGCTATGGATTTAAGGTTTGTATTGGTAGACGTTGGGTTGAGGAAGGTCAATTCGGTTGATGGCCCCTTGGCCATCTGGTCCACATTCGGTAGTCGTGGGGGCTTGTAAAACGCCCAAAATTTTTCGGTTTTAAGTTGATCTTGTGGGATGGGAGTTAGCCACTAGTCTTAGCCCAGATTAAGCTATCCATGTGAATTGGAAGTTATCGCAGGAGGGCATTTTTTCCTTCCCCACGCATCCCGATCCAGTAAATTGAATATATATCTATATGTTTAGACTGGACACTTTTTGTTTTCAACAACCAGATGCCAAAATAAGTTATTGTTAGTATGTTGTGTAGTAGATTTCCTCCTTTTGTTCGGTGGGAGAAATCAAAGGCGTGCGTTGCGATTTCCTAGTTGCGTTTTAATCTAATAAACCATCCATTTTGCATGACCCCTCGGGCCTTACGCTCCATCCACCCGCTGGCTGCTCGTTTCACCTTAGGAACTTTGCCGAGAGGGGGGCGTTCTCGCGTTCGGTCTAAGACTCAAAGGGGCATTTAGTTCTTGGACAAAACAGGGTTTCGTATTTACTCATCAAGTGCGAAATGAACTGATGTTGCTCCAGTGTTTCTCAAGCTATGAGATCTCGTTCATGGTTCGAGCATAGTATAAAGACGGAAATTGCTTCTTCTTTTGCATCCCGGAAATGTTCTAAACCAGAGAAAGATTTTTTCCACAGTGGTATCAAACTTTCTTTCCAGGAAATCAATTTTGTGGGGACTGCTGAGTTTGGGTGTTTGTGAATGATGGAGCCGGAGCATTGTATTGGTTTTGCAATTCGTTTTCACCAAAAACAAACATTGAAGAAAAAAAGCCCATTCTTGTTATAGGTACACACATATGCATCCTTTCATCGTAGCCTTTAGATCAGAGAACTCTTCCTGCTAAATGAGAGATGGTTCAGACTCTTGTTCAAGGTAGTCCAATTTTCATCAAGGCTCGCCTTAAACAGTATCTTTCTCAAACAAAGCTTGTGTGTGGGCTATGATTTCTTGAACATCAAGGCCTTGCTTTTCCCACGAACGTTTACGATGCTTCGAAGGGAAACAAATGCTTGGAACGACTTTAGAAGCTAGGACAAGAAGTGGACACATTTCTGGGTTCGCAGCAGAAGCAGATATTCCATGACAGTTATATTTTGAGTTTTCCTCTCTAGCTACTGGGAACAATCTTGGATAGTGTGAAATTGCCATTCTACCTACTCAGGGGAAAACATCAACTAAATATGCATCATGACGTCTTGAGCCTTCATTGGCCAAATTAACTCGGACTTTTGGAATTGGTCGAGATTTCAGGTGGAAGATGCCAGTTTTGCGACGATTTCTCTCTCATTCAACATAACCTTGGATTTACTGGTTAAATATAAAAAAAAATTATTAATTCATCTGGACTGAAATTGAAAGCAGAAATTAATCAACATACTTTGGTGTATAGTAATTGAGGAGCACGGAAAGCCTGGAAATTCATTAGGGAAAACCCATAATTCATGTGAATAGCTTGAATTTGACAACAACGAGTCGAGCGATTCTTGAGTTTAAAGCTTCAACTTTTCTTCGACTGAAAGAAAGGGACTTCAAAACTTGGATCTTAGGGAAAGACGTTCTGGGTTCACGTAACCTTCCTTTTTAACCCTTTATCTTCACAGCAAAAGCTTTTCGGATTCTTTGACAACTTTGGCATTCAACGTATCTTGGAATCTCTGCATTTTCCCGGGCTAGTTGCTTTTTCAAGGACCCGTACTGAAAAAACAGTGAACATTGAATAAGGATGCATTGTGATCTCTTCTGGCATTTGACCAACGCTTTCAAACTGTCTGGTACTAAGGAAAAGGCGTGTTCAAAGGTATTCATAAAATATTGAGCATGTAATAGTTTCTCCACATTGCTTTGATCAAAAAAAGGACTTTATAACCTGAATTATTTCAGTTTTTCCTTTAATTTCAGGAGTCTTTTTTAAATCATTGGGTTGAAATGTTGAGGGGGGGGGCGGTTGGAGGCAGGAAAAATAAATAAGGGGGCTGGTTGGTAAAAAAGTTAACCATGGTTAACCCATTGTGTTAATCTGTGGTCTAGTGGAACTACACCAAAACCCCACACACCCTCCAACAGTTCATGACAACAGACGTAATTAGACACTTCGGGAGCGACAAAGAACATTTTGCGTGCCAGACTTTGGCACAAACAATTGGTTCCCTTGTATTCATTGACAAAGGAACTTTCTAAATGAGATACTTCCCTTCCTACGCATTGATTGCTATTTTCCTGCTGGATTGTCTGCTTATACTCTTATATCTTTTGAAAAATTGACGTCAAAGCAATGGGCAGGGCAAATACATTTTAAACACTTGTTGACCTTGGGGTCTTTGGATTTTTAATCACCAACTCGTTTTTCATATTGGCGGGAATCCCCAAGTGGATTAATGACCACGGCAAAAGACTTGGAGTCGTTCATAAGGTTCTTTGTCACGGATTGTAACAATTTGTACCGATGTAAATTTACCCACCTAGATTTGTAATCCAACGGTTGATTAATAATAAAAACCTTGTATTTTTTTTTTTCACAAAGGGGGGACAAACGGCCAAAAAAATCATAAGCTTCCTCGAAGGAAACAATCAGACTAGATTAACAACCTTTTAGGTTTTAAAAGGCTTTGGCATACAACCAGGTCTAATTTATAAGACATTTTATGACGTGACACTGACATAGACTTGAAACCTCCAGTTTTAGCTGACCTTCAATGATGGACTTCCCTCGTATCGGGACTAATTGAGAAACCTGACTTGAGTTGCCGCAAAAACCTTCGAAGACTTGATTTAAAGGCTTCTTGCTTCAAAAACTATAAAACTTGGGCCTCCATATCCGCCAAAAATTGGAGTACTTCACGAGGCTTTGACTCATAGATTGAGGGCTTGCCCTCAAATAATAATTGAGGCTTCCACTTTGAGGGTATTGTCCTCATATACATCAATTGAGGCTTGATTGACTTTGTGCCTCGTATATACTAATTTTCATTGCCTCGTATAGGGGGGCTAATGGGGTCTGCTCGTTAAACTATGAAGTTCTTGGCCTTTCATAGACGAATTTGAGTCTTTCCCTTCATTAACTTTAGGAAGACTTATGTGAGGACTTGCCCTATATAAAACTAATTTGGGAGAATTTGCCTTTCAAATGGACTTGAGGGACTCTCTCTAAAGGACTTTACTTGAAACTGGCCCTAGTAAGGCAATTGAGTTGACGATGACTTTGCCCTATCGTATAGACTTAATTGGACTTGACTTGAATCTTTTGTCCCTCATTAGGGACTTGAGGACTGCCCTCTATTAGCTATGAACTTAGCCCTTTTCATCGAACTTGGACTGCCTTGTATCGACATTTCATCTGACTTTTGAAAGAAACTTGTGCCTATCGACTCAAGACTTTGCCCTCGGTTTAGGGGACTAAGGAGAACTTTGATGTGAAACTTGCCACTTTCATTTGACTTGAGAATTCCCTTCTATAGACTAATTTGAAGGAACTTTGCCCCCACATAGAACCTTGGAGGGACTTTATGCCCAGGTTAGATAAATTTCAGTTGATTGAGACTTGCCCTCGGCTTGAGCGAATTTGCCTTTTAGAATTGATGACGGGACTTGAAACTTACCTTTTGTATTAGTACTAAGGGGGACTTGATGGAGCTTGCCTTCATAGATTGAGAGTTGACTTGAGAACTGCCCCTTATATAGACTAATTGGACTTGCCCTTTTTGCATAAGAAATTTTTGGGACTTGCCTCATATGACTTCGTTATTCCTCATAATTCAGGGACTTGACTTGAGGAAATTCCCAGGCAGGGGGTCTTCCACCCCATGCCCGGGAATCCTGTTCACCCGAAAGCGAGGCTTGCTTTTTTAATTTTTTTTTCCCAATTGCGCGCAGCACCAGCGCGGCAACTCACAGCTCGCACACTTTGCACCTTCCCATGACGTCATGCAGCTGCACGCATTCCTCGTCCCTCTTGGACGGTACCATCCGGCAGGGATTCACCCTCCTTCGCTGTCTGCAACCACGAGACCGCCAAATCCTGCCTCGCGTCTGGCACGGGAGTGAAGCCCGCTTCCGGAAACCCATCGTGATTGCCGATCCCCGACGGACAAAGTTAGGCAGATACCGTAAAGTATTGACCGAGTTCTCCACGCGTACGTTGTGTTACACTTCCAACTGGTTCATAGTCACCATGTGTTCTGCTTGGCGACCCTCGGAGTGCCGAGGTCTCTCAGGTGCACAGTCTATGCTCTTCACGTAGGCTTGAATCCAGCGAGCCGTTTGAACCCTGCCCGATGTACTCTCCAAGATGACAGTATGCGTCGAAGCTGCATACGTCACTGGAAAGGCTGCAAAGTGTGCGAGCTCGATTTGCCGCAAAAACTGCGTCCTGCAGAATGGAG
>CM068952.1:127809907-127822042 GCA_035128595.1 Eptatretus atami | reverse complement strand
TCCCTGTGTGTTACCCCATACTTGTCTTACCCGTGTACTCCGCCCATCCCTCTCCCTTCCACAGCTCTTCCCATTGTCTCTTCCCCCCACTATTTGTTTTTTCCCTCTCCTTCCTACCTTGTACTATGTTTCTGTGATTCTAGCTCTTCTACGAGCACTCGATCATGGATACCAAAATTAAAAATCTTTTTAACAAACCAATACACGGCAGTCGTTACTGCACATTAGAGCAAAAACCTTTCCCACCCTATCGTTTTTGCATTCATGTATACCTTTCCCTTCGCTTTCTCTAATCTGCGTTCATAACCTCTTACCAGGGTTTAAGCTGGACCATACCAAAATGAATATTCCGCAGTTTGCGTTCTAAAAATGTGTAGACTAAATATCAAGTTTTCCTCATCCCCAACAAAAAGCAAAACAAATAGTAGACTCCTTGAGCCATATAAAAGGGAATAACAACTTTTCTTGAGGCATATAAGTATTTCAGCTGCATTTCAAAATTATATGTAATATTGCAAACGATCGCCGCCAGTTCGGATTAAACTCCGGTCCAAAGTTGGGCGAATCCGAATGATATGGACACGTATCCCCTTACCGCGCCGAATCAACGAAATGACTACGGTTATCCCCTTTGTCCCTGGAAGCTTCCTGCCCAAATCCCGCATCCAGGCCCTTGTTATTTTATGCTTGAAAACGGCTGGTGTTGTGTGCAATTTCCCTGTTGTGTGTTGTATTTGATTTGTGTGTGTGGTACCTGTGTGTGTTATTTCCAATTTATCTCAGTTGTCTTTTTCTTTTGTTCGTCGACAGTGTTTTATGTGTACAAAGTATAGTTAGATCGGAAGTTGTCCCCCGATTTTCCTCCGTTAGCCGGCTGCTTGCACCTATTCTGTTCCACGCAGAAGATCCACAGGTGTTGGGCCAAGGATGTGCCCTTTGGTTAGTTGCCATGCCCAATAGAAACGGTCTATCGCAGAAACTTCTAAGATCCACCCTGCTTGGCCGGTAGTCAAGCACTCTGGCTGTGTAAAGAAACCACAGCCTGTGGACGTGGATGTTTTCTGTGGGTCAGCGCGCCCTCAGGACCAGGCGTGTTCGCGGTAGAAACTCGAGTGCTTCCCCTCATGGCAAGCCCCTGAAACCGGGCCATAACAGTACGATTCATTGGTGTTAGTTTGCAACAGTGATGCTTCCCATCTTCGTTTTTACTTGCACAAGGGAATCGCTTTACTTTGTTCAAACCATCTTCCCAACAGCACCTTACTCATGCCACCTTTTGTGATGCTTCTCTACGAAGGTTTCCTTTTTTTTTTTTAACTTTTCTACTTCCTGTTTGGTTTTCTTGTCTTTATGCTTCGATTGATGAAGCTACACACAATTACAGAATAAAGGTATCGACGACCCAAATGAAACGCCTTCCAAATACAACTCAGAAACAATGAAACTGAAGTAGTGACATGTCTGTTTTCAACAAGTAAAGCACCAATTAAGTTTCATTCATGAGTTTTAATTACTGCCTTTTTCGATGAAATTTTATTTGTATACGACGTGATAATTACCGGCAGTATTATGTTGCATAGGCCAAAGCAAAAGAAGAAAAAGTAGATTTATTTTTTTCTCCATGACATTCGATGACTATAATTACATTATTCCTACTAGTGCGGACCCGTATGCGCGTGCCCGTAGATGCGTGCCAGTTATGAGGCAGCTTCGTTCCTTCGCTACTCTAAACGACGACTGGCATTGGGGCATTGTTTCAATTTAGAATCGGGACAACGCGTATCACTAAAATGGCCATAACCTTGAAACACCTGGGAAACATTACTCAGGTCCCACGTCAATTGTGATGTCATATCAACGAAGAAGAAGAAATTGCGCCCTCCCCCTCTCCGCCCCCCTCTCTCGCCCCCTCTCTCGCCCCCCTCTCTCGCCCCCCTCTCCGCCCCCCTCTTCTCCCGCCTCTCTCACCCCCCTCTCCCGGTCCCCCTCTCTCGCCCCCTCCTCTCTCCCCCTCTCTGAATTGTGATGCCCCCTCCCTCTCGCCCCCCTCTCTCACACCCTCTCTCTCCCCTCTCTCTTGCCCCCCCTCTCTCTCCCCTCTCTCTTGCCCCCCTCCTTCTCCCCCCTAGTCTTCGCCCCTCCTCTCTCCCCCCTCCTCTCTCGCCCCTGCTCTTCTCCCCCTCTCTCTCGCCCCTCCTCTCTCGCCCTCCTCTCTCGGCCCTCCTCTCTCGCCCCTCCTCTCTCGCCCCTCTCTCTGTAAATGTATTCACAAATGATTTACAAGCACAACAATTAATCAAACGTTGGGAAAAAAAAAACAAAGCTTTCAAACCTGCGAAACACTTGGGAAACAGCTGACGGTGAAGAACGATATCAAACCTTGACAAGGCACATACTCAGTTTCCCCAGCGTCGATTGTGACGTCATACCAACGAAGAAAGAAGATTGTGATGTCAATTCGTGCAAAAATAAATAAATAAACGTTAAAAAAATTTGTTTGGAACCCCCCATTTTTTCGGTTTTTGACGGTCAAGCACCGTGTCTTGTCAATTGGTTGTACATAAATTGCCTATGGGAACCGCTTGTCCGATTAAATATCAACTTGAAAAGCGACATCCTCAGGCGCCAGCAATATCGGCAAGTTCAATCTAGATACGGACCAGTGTCGTCGAAGAAACGGCGGTCGCAGACAGACACACATACAGACAAGACAGACAGACAGACCACACACACCAGAGATGCTGAATATATAGATAATTAAAATAGCCATGTTTTAATTTTATCTTGCGTTCTCATGCTGGGTCGGGTGAAAGGTTTTAGACTAATGCACAAAACACGCCACTCTTTCTGCATCTTCACACCGCGACGACGCGGGACGGCGACACTTCGACAACAGACTACTGTCTGCAGAAAGTTCCATCAGTTCATTTTCAAGTACAACGGACAAGCCACATCTTCTGAAGCAGGATCCACTGAGAAAGGGTGCAAAATCCAAAGGTTTCCTTGCCTTGGGTCCTCTGGAAAGTAGGCTGCAAACTTTTGTGATAACTCGGTCAAATGCTGGATTATGAGCCCAGATACGTCTGTATGAGGAGTGGATTCCAAGTTTCCACTCAGAAGTGAAACAATCTCAAGTCGTCCATCCTTCATTTTTTTCTGTTCCAAAGAACAAGCTTTTTCTTGAAGCCTTCAATTTTTGCAGCAACCAAGAACACTGAACTGTTCCTACCTTGCACTTGATATGTTGAGCTGATTTAAACTGTCAAACACATCTGACAGGTAAGCCAATTTGGCACAAAAGTTATCATTACTGTAATGATCAGCAAGTGGTGAGTGTTTCTCTTCAAGGAACATGTGACTTCATGTCTCAGGTTCAAGAGGCGATTTAAGCATACGTCCTCTTGAAAGCCACCTCACCTCACTGTGGTACAGAAGCTGCAAGTGATCAGAATCAAGTCTTTCAAACAGTGCAGCAAAACACCTTGAGTTGAGTGCACTCTTCTTAATGAAGTTCACAGTTTTAACAGCTACATTAATGACTTCATTCAGTTCTGGTGACATCTGCTTTGTGCCAGATTTTCTCTATTTATGTAAGAACAGTGGGTCTCTTGCATCTGGCCCTCTGTTGGATCTGTTTTTACAACACCACGGACTCCTGTCATTGATGCAGCACCATCTGTGCACACACCTACGCAGTTCTTCCAATCAATACTCTTGTCAGTGAAGTATTTGTCAAGGCAGAGCATTACATCACCTGCAGCTGTTTTTGTGGGAAGGTCTTTGCAAAATAGTAGATCCGCATGAACATCACTGTCCCCGCAGTACCTCACGAAAACTAGCAATAAAGCATTATTGCTGATGTCAGTAGATTCATCCAACTGAATGGAAAAATACGGACTGGCCTTTATTTTTCCAACCACTTGGCATTCAACGTCATCACTCATTTCAACAATTCTTCTCATCACAGTATCATTAGAGAGTGATACGGACTGAAGTTTGGTTAGAAAGAAAAGAAGAAGTATATAAAAAGGGTCTGATCTTACAGTGTAAGACTTACACCGACACAGCTGGAATTCAGCTAGGTCTGTTTGTACTTCCGTCTTCTGAAACCGTCTAGCGAGCGCGCGCGCGAGAGAGATAGATTGAGTCATTTTGTGCTTACGTACGTCATGTTTATGCAATGTGGTTTACGCCCGTTCGATCTACATGTAACGTGATGTGAACGTACTATATCCGTGTGTATGTGTGTATTGTGCACGTGCGCATATATGCGATGTGTGTGTATGCATGTACGTGCCTTGTACTTTGTTCATGCGTTCACGAACTTAATTTTTTGTAAACTTTTCAACTTTCGCGATAATTTCTTGACCGAAAATGGATCGATTTTTTGAAACGAAAGTGTGATGGAGAAGACAAATCTGCTACGGAAAAATCTCGAAGGTTGTGGTGAGGAAATATGACCCCGATTACATTAAATATGGATTCACGATGGCAGGCAGTGATGTTGAGCCAAAATACAGTGTGTTGAATGTGCTGAAATCCTGTCAAACGAGGCGCTTAAACCGTCAAAGCTTCAGAGACACTTAAACACAGACACCGAATAGTGCAGGTAAGCCAAAGGAATATTTTGAGAGGAAAAGGGCTGGACTTCAGGCACAGCAGAAAGTGATTACACATTTACAAATCAGCATTGAAAGCTAGCTACATGGTTGCTGCTCGTGTTGCTCGTAGCAAAAAAGCTTTCACAATCGCGGAGGAGCTTATTTTACCAGTGCTGTTGATATGTGTCGAGAAATTCTTGGAGAGGCAGCTGCAACCAAACTTCAGTCCGTATCACTCTCTAATGATACTGTGATGAGAAGAATTGTTGAAATGAGTGATGACGTTGAATGCAAGTGGTTGGAAAAATAAAGGCCAGTCCGTATTTTTCCATTCAGTTGATGAATCTACTGACATCAGCAATAATGCTTTATTGCTAGTTTTCGTGAGGTACTGGGGACAGTGATGTTCATCGGATCTACTATTTTGCAAAGACCTTCCCAACAAACAGCTGCAGGTGATGTAATGCTCTGCTTGAACAAATACTTCACTGACAAGAGTATTGATTGGAAGAACTGCGTAGGTGTGTGCACAGATGGTGCTGCATCAATGACAGAGTCATCGTGGTGTTGTAAAACAGATCCAACAGAGGGTGCCAGATGCCAAGAAGACCCACTGCTTCTTACATAGAGAAAATCTGGCAACAAAGCAATGTCACCAGAACTGAATGAAGTCATTAATGTAGCTGTTAAAACTGTGAACTTCATTAAGAAGAGTGCACTCAACTCAAGGTGTTTGCTGCACTGTTTGAAAGACTTGATTCTGATACTTGCAGCTTCTGTACACCAGTGAGGTGAGGTGGCTTCAGAGGACGTATGCTTAATCGCCTCTTTGAACTGAGACATGAAGTCACATGTTCCTTGAAGAGAAACACTCACCACTTGCTGATCATTACAGTAATGATACTTTTGTGCCAAATTTGCTTACCTGTCAGATGTGTTTGACCAGTTAAATCAGCTCAACATATCAATGCAAGGTAGGAACAGTTCAGTTTCTGGTTGCTGACAAAATTTGAAGGCTTCAAGAAAAAGCTTGTTCTTTGGAAGAAAAGTGAAGGATGGACGACTTGAGATGTTTCCACTTCTGAGTGAAACTTTGGAATCCCACTCCTCATACAGACATATCTGGGCTCATAATCCAGCATTTGACCGAGTTATCACAAAAGTTGCAGACTACTTTCCAGAGGACCCAAGGCAAGGAACCTTTGGATTTTGAACCCTTTCTCAGTGGATCCTGCTTCAGAAGATGTGGCCTTGTCCGTTGTATCTTGAAAATGAACTGATGGAACTTTCTGTAGACAGTAGTCTGAAGCTTCAGCATGCACAAGTAGACCTCCTTCATTCTGGATATTGGCAAGCAGTGAATACACTTCTTTGTCAAAGCGTGCAATCAGATTTCTTTTCCATTCACCACAACCTATCTCTGTGAATCAGGCTTCTCGACTGTAACTGTGACAAAATCAAAAGCACGAAATAGTCTAAAAACGACACTCTGAATGCCACTTTGCATGTGAGCCTGTCCCATCAAACCCGATTTGACCATCTTATTTCAAGAAGCAGCTCAAGTGTCTCATTAAAGGTAAGCATAATGATTTGTTTTGGCATTAAGTTTTATCGCCATTTTTCTCATTACGATTCTGTATAAAGGGCTCGAAAATTTCATCAGAGCCAGAGTGGGCCTCGAGGTTGAAAAAGGTGAGAAGCACTGTCTCGTATATATTGTTACGGTTGTGGAAATTCGCATTACACCATAAAGAGTCTCCCAGGTGAATATCTCGGTAAGTCCATGGTAGTTAGCCCAAACCCGTTGTATAGAGGAATATGTGATTCATTCCGGGCTGCGACGCTTTGAGTTAGCCATTTTTTTCTTTCTCTATTGTTATTTCGACCATTAAGCCGCCAACAACGCAAACAGCCACTACCTTTACCTTCACAACTCCATCCCACAAACATCGCTTCACCGCACATTCCAAACGACACAATAACCATCAACCACAACAGAAAACCTCCACCACCTTCGCCTTTCTCCTTCACAACAACAACCGCACCACCTGTGAACACTGAACGTCGGGCTGTCTAGGGCCCGTTTGGCGATTGTGCCAAACGCACCGAGCCGCGAGCGCGAATGGCGGCTTCCGAGGGAGAAAATTCGGATCCAAAATGCTTCACGCCCACTTCCCTCCGTCCAATGGCGAGCGCGAGGCGGCTTGGCCCGCGCCTCCAAGCGCTGTGTATGTGAAGTCCGTTTATGCAAATATGCGGATCAAGGGAGGTCTATGCCCCCTTTTTGCCCGCCAATGGCTGAACAGAGGGTGCGTGGCCCCTCCAATCCGTTTTGATCCGCATATTTGCATATCGGCTCCTTCTGAGTCCTAATAAAAGATGCTGAGCGCAAGGCGACTCGCGAGGAGGGTGAGTTGAGCTGGGAGGAGTTCGAGAAGAGTTGGAGAAGTTGCGGAGAGGTTGCAGAGAAGACGGCGGACGGCAACGAGGTTGCGGTGTGGGGATCGCTCGACTCGTCGCGGGGATCCAGGCCAGCCAGCCATACCTTCTCCTGAGCATCAGCGATTTCCCCCCCATTCGCGCTGAGATAGGCCGAGGGGCCCCCGTTCTCCCACACCTAAACGTGGTGCCAACAAGACCGCTCGTGCGGAGCACGCCGGAGAGGACTCGCCGACCACGCCAGGGCACGGAGTCGGGGCGCAGCGGCGCGAACATTGCGGCTTCCCCGCCATCGCGTCACAGGAAGCGGGTAAGACCTCGCCGGTCTCATGGACCTGGCCGATTCCTCCAGGATCCACGTACATTTGGTCTACGGGACCTGTCTGCCTCCTCGCCTATGAGGGTGGCTTTCTTTTCCTTTGCTTTTTGTGTAAATCTTGTGGTGGCGCCGTCTGTTAGTAAAACTGTGTAAGTGTTGCCGTGTGTCGGTCTTAGTCGGTAGTATCTCTCTTTGACTGTTTCTTTCTGTCTTGAATACGTGCCTTTTATTATTATTACTGTGACTGAATACGTGCCTTCTGTGATGTCTGCGTGTGTAAATAATGTGCTTGTTCATTGTTCCCGCTTTGCTTCGTCTCCTTCCTTTTGTTGACTCTCCTCCTGCATCGGCGTAAGAGATTGGTAGTGGGTGTAAGTTCCGGTAACTAATCTGAACCGTCGAGGTCGACGATAATCCGCTCGGTTATCTCTGCAGTAAGGAACGAACCGCTTAAGCAGTTCGTGTCCGAAGTCGACCTGCGGCGAGGTACGATCGCCCGATTAACCATCCGCGTAGGTACTTAGGTAGGTCGAGTTTGGCGAACAACCCTATCCTACGCGGGTGGCGATTGGCACGATTGTGGTGAGTCGAAAGACCCACCGCGTGACTAGCTCCGGCGTTGTCCGAGAGGTCACGACTGAATTGTCCGTCCGGTGGCGACGTGCCGCGATTCGAGTTACGTGCCGATCGCACCCGGCGGGCGCGAATTCGCAACAATATATATATATATATATCTATATCTATATCTATATCTATATCTATATCTATATATATATATAATATATACATACATATACATATATATATATCCTGGTGTTGGCGTAGTGGTAGCGGTAGTGGCTTGGGATCCAAAAGGTCCTGATTCAGCCCCGTCCGCTTGAATAATCACACCAGGAGGTTGACTCAGCCTGTCATCCTCCGAGGTCGGCAACATGAGTAACCAGTGTACTGGGCCGGTGTATGCCCAGTTAAATTAGTGTACCATATCCTGTTCTAAGAGGCAACCAGGGTTGCGTCAGAAGGCACCGGCGTAAAACCTGTGCCAAATCACTATGGGATCATACGGATGATCCGCTGTAGCGACCCCTAACGCGAGCAGCCCGAAAGAAGAAGAAGAAGAAGAAATATATATTTATATATATATACACACACATATACACAATATATATATATATACATATATATGTATATATATCTATATATATATATTATATTATATATATATATATATTGTTACGGTTGTGAAATCACAGATCACCATTCAGGTTCCCCGAAGATCAGTTATGTCGATAGTGTGTGTCCGGTAGATTTCCCCACCGATGTATAACGGAATTATTCGTGTGCCGGGCTGTGAATTTGAGTAGTGTTATTCTTTTGTACTTTCTTTTAAACAATCATCTCCTTCACCACCTCTCCACAACCGCAACATCTCCTCACCACCTTCTCCACAACACCAACATCTCCTCACCACCTTCTCCAAAATCGCAAACATCTCACCACCACCTTCTCCAAAACCGCCAACATCTCCTTCACCCCACCTCTCCACAACCGCCAACATCTCCTCACCACCTTCTCCACAACCGCCAACATCTCCTCACCACCTTCTCCACAACCGCAACATCTCCTCACAGAGCATCTCCACGGCGCCGCCCATCTTTGTACCAAACAACAACCATCCCCACAAACAACATCGCCACAAACAAACACGATGGCTCCTCGACAGCGCAAAGTGATTTCAAACCGGCCGCGCATGACTTGCAAAACGGACCCAAAACCGACGTAAGGGGGAGCCAGCCGGGGGAAGTTCAAGGGTGAAAGGGCAAGCGCCGCCTTCGGGGGCGAAGCTACAGCGGCTTCACCCCTCCGGGCTATAAAAAGGCCGCGTTTCGACGCGAAACGGGTTGGTCGTGGTTGTCGTTGTGTTTGGTGGAGTCGAGTGGAGATAGAGTGTCGAGTTTGGTGAGTCAAACGAGTGGTTGTTGATCGGAGGAGTGGAGTTCGTTCGTCGTTGGAGCCAGCCAAGTCACCAAGTTGTTGGTCGTGGAGGCAGTCGAGTTGGAGTCGGAGAATCGCCAGCAGCTACATAACGGTTCCGAGCGACCGGCCCCGATCGGTCGGAGTGACGCTGAGGAGTGAGCGGGCTTCTTAAAGAGCATCAACTCTAAAAGAGCAAGGCTCGTTCGCTCTCTGAAGCGTCGTCAGCCAGGCCCGATCGACCAGGCCGCGCTGCTAGGCCCTGGACCAACCAAGCCGCCTTACAACAGCTGCCGCGTTGACAACAGAGACATACGAGGGTCCCGACCAAAAGACCCATCGAGTGCCTCAAGGGGACAAAGGTAACCTGCACGGCCTCACTGAGCTCTTCGGTCATCCAGCTCCGCGAAAATTAAAGGCTTAGAGCCCAGTTCTATCTTTCTTTTCTGGGGTTTTTCGCCATGAAAGTCCTGTGGCGCCTTGTCCCCGTAAGTAGAATTGTTGTAGTGCATGTACGTAATATAGATACGCTGTAGGTTTTTGCTCGTGTCATGTCCCTATCCCATCCATTGCATGCTTACGGCTAAAAATAAATGTCCCCATTGTTGCAATGTACCTCTGGCCGTCCTTCCTGCATTGACTCCATAATTGCGTCGGATAATTAGCTGCTGATTATAGCCGATAAAAGTACATCTGGTCCGACGGCTTGCGATAAAACGCTCGGCAATCGAAACGGAACGACGCTTAAGCGCTCTTTTCGTGCAGGCTCCGTTGTGTGTAAATCCCGCATTTCTGTCTGCGGATAATTAGGTCATCGACAATTCGGCGATCGCCCTGTAGCCGCACAATAGAAATTTTTGGCGGTTAGTGGTGGTGGGTCCCAGGGTCATCACCCTGCCTGGTTTCGGCGTTTATCCCGAAGACGCGATAGATTGCTCCGTTCGGCTGGCGATATGCGCTGCAGTTGGTGGTTAGGGGGGTGGTGGTGGGGAGGGAGGGCATAAAGGCGGTTCCTCGCATCCGGCCCGCTGATGCCGGGCGGGCGAAAATCAACAATATATATTATATATATATATACTAAACACATAATATACTACACACATATATACACATAATATCGTGTACCATAACTCTTTACAGAGTGTTGGTCCTGCTGAAGCAGCTCATGGCAAGGGTTATACTGGGTGGTTTGCCATACTCTATCATTCTTAAATCCTGAACGTTAAGCACAAGTAAGCCACAGTGCCATTTCTAAAGTCTTTGGTATGACTCGCCAGAGATAGAACCCACAACCTACCAGACTTCTCCTCCGGGTTTTTCTCCAACAGCTCTACGGCATTCTGCTTCCAATACCAATAATCCAGCCTTCTGCCCATTTCCACTCTTTTGTTCCTCTATTCCCCCGTTTATGCAACTGCCGCTGCAGAGGTGGTTCATCCCTACTCCTTCCACCACGGGTCATTACTGGAAGTACAACCCACATCTATCACTCACTCTCCCTCATCCTACCACCCTCCTTACTTGCAAAGTTACTGTTTCCTCCCATGCATTCATTCAGCTGGTGTTGTGTGTACCTGTTATCCCATATCAGAAGCTGCCTTTTCACTTCTCAATGTCATTTCCCCCCCCCCCCACCTTTTTTTAAAGGCGGGGATCTGCTCACTTCCTCTTAATCAAGGCAGATTTGACTCACTCACCATATACTGGGAGAGCGTACATCAATGTTTCCAAGCAAGCCCATTTATTCTGAGAAGCCACATTTACAAAAAAAAACAAAAAAAGTGTTGCAGCTCCTTTCTATGTGATGTGATTGTTCACTTGTGCAACAAAAGGAGGAGTAATATGATGATATGATGCACTTTGATCAGAAATATACATCCAGGCCATCTATTTATAAGTAGCAATGTGTGCTTGGAACACCAGTGAATGAATACAGCGAGTGCTGCGTTTGAACTAAAGATAGCAGAATAGCAGGCTGAGACGAGAACAGCACTCGTGGAGTGCATACCTCCACCAGGCTGAAGTTTAGGTTTTTTGTACCAACTCGTAGCCAGATCTGGATCAGACCTGAACCGAAATCTAATTGCTTGTTCTAGTTACGTGACCACACCATCCACCAAGTTTTTAGCATACTCGTCACACTTTTTGAAATGTTCGTGCTATATATTTGTTTTGCCCTATCCTCAATAGTGAAGAATCACACCAAAAATTTAGTATCAGGATCAGATCTTCACCAAAATCAAATCATTCATCTCTTGTCACACACAAATACCTCTCCACCAACTTTTCATCCGAATGCTCCACAACTTTTTGAGAACATCTGGCATACATAAACAGACAGACTCTTTGGCCCAAATAATAAAAAATGATTGTCAGATCAACTGAACCGAGTAAATCAGTACTCGAGGACATCCACACTGAGTTCTGGTCTTGACAAATGTGCCAAATGCAATTTTGTACAAGGGAAAACAACAAGCTCGAATGAGCTAAGATCCTCGTCCTCTTAATGATGACGTCATAACAACGAATATGAGTCATTGTGATGTATCAGGTTTGCGATAAATATCTGTGCTAACGCCCGGCTGATTTCCCGCAAACAAAATTCAAACAGCTGCCTAGTTCGGAGATAATGGTATAGGCGATTCATAGCGCGATATTATGGGTCAACTTTTTTTTCTAGGAAAATTCCAAAATAGAGATGGTTACTGCCTGCGCGTGGGCTTTCTGCATATACGTGGCAAATTTCACGAAGATCCGATAAAACTCTTGGGTTGAAACAAAAATGTCAAAAATAGGAATGAC
>CM068952.1:127779966-127795998 GCA_035128595.1 Eptatretus atami | reverse complement strand
TACCAGAAACAAGAGAGAAAAAAACTTTATCCAACAAAACCAGGTTCACCCTTGCCGCTCCTGGACTACATGGAGGCATGTTGGTTCACTTCGAAGAGCGCTGTTCTCGTTTTGACTTGCAAATAATTCTGGGCCGGATTTATGATTTTTTATCCCGCGCGTGGGCGAAGGGGGATATTGTTGTCACGCGGTCGTCCGTCGGCTGGCTGGCGTCAACATTTAAGCTGTGAGTGCGATAACTCAAACTGTTCGCCATATAGTTTGAAATTGGGTCACACATGTACCACCTGAAAAGGAAGAACCCTATTGAGTTGGGCTGGCCGGATCCAAGATGGCGACTGGGGCGCCTATCTTGGTATTTTTCCGCCATATGATTGAAATTTGGGTCACACATGTACCACCTGAAAAGAGAACCCTATTGAGTTTGGCGTGGCGATCCAAGATGGCCGACGGGCGCCGCATCTGAAAAGTTTTTTGTAATAAATGGAAAAACGCTTATCCGATTTCAATTATTTTTCAATGGCGGGGGATTCCCCATCTCTGATGGGTATATTTACCTGCTTGGAAGGCTTGGCTCTGCTGTTGTTGTAAGGACACGATTCCTTTTCATCGCCGGTCTTGTAAATGCAAAAATATAGGAAAAGGTCACGGGGGGGGCACTCATACTGGGAGAAATTAGCCTTATTCCCTACCTAATTAACACAGCAGCGCTTTCCTTACGGTGACACGTAACAACTTAAGGTGACAGTTTTCCCCACTTTAATTACATGGAGATGGCTCCTGCTCGTCCACGGACCGTGCTACTCTACACAATCCTTCCTTGACTCTGAAGTTCTTTCATCTACCCCACAAACAACAATATTTTGTTTTAATTAATTTTACAGACAGGCAGGGGTTTCCTTAGAAGCCGTTACCGGCGACCCGCAGCCGTCTACTAAGAGAAAAAATGTCAAAGGTCGCCACCTACTTCAGCGCCAGTGTTCGATTTTTTTTTTTTTGTCACCACGGAATCTCTACACCCCTGTTTTGAAATCCGAGACGAAAACACATGAGTATTTCGATGAAAGCGGGCTTACTTTTACTGTTAGTACTCTCGCCAGGTCGAGCACAACACTGACCTAAAAATAACACAAGCAGCTAAAACACGCCTCCTGCAATGGAGAGTTCTCTGCTTTAGCCTCGTTTTGGACGTTTGGCCTGATACCCTGATACCATACAGCAATGACCTAAAGAAAATAAACTTGTAGGCCTCGCAGTTTCGGTGCCGAAACGATGGCATCGAAACGAAAATCCGTTTGACTTTGGATTTTCGAAGAAGTCCAAAGACATGGGAGGTAAGCTTCTGGCCATCAGTAACTGGTCTAAACTTGCACTCTCGCGAGTGCGACGTTGTTGTTGTTTCACGAAACACGTGTTTCACCTCGTTCATTTTGAGCTTTTGTCAAGTGATGCGGCTCCAAAATACACGGTCACCCGTTGTGCCTTTTTAATTTATAAAGTAATTAGCCTATAAGCTTAAAGCAGCTTTTGTACATGTTATTATTCGTGGTTATTTGCACTGAAAATTGCCGTTTATTACTGAAGGAAGGCCAAGTATGAGCAGCTGTGAACTGGCCAACTAAATACTGGTACCGCAGGTACATGCATGTACCATAGACTTGAACTAACTATACAGTAAGCTGAATTTCAGTCACCAGTCAGTCAGTATGTTAATGCAACTACATCCAGAATAGGCCTAACCACCTGTTTTTGTGGAGTTTTCCACCCCAACAGCATGATAATATGACAACTATTTCATGTCAGAAATCATGCTAGAATGCATCTCCAGCCATCTAGGATCTCCAGCTTCCAGGGCCCTAGGCGGGCCCTGGACCCCGGCCATACAGCTGTGCTCGCTTCGCACGCGGTGATGGTAACCTGCTACTTTTTAATGGTAGCTTCCTACTCCAAAAAATAAGGAAACCCCTGGACAGGTCAAGTTCAGTTATTGCCGGTTTGTTGTTGTTGACATGTTCAGTCATTTTGCTTGTATTCAAGAATGAGAGTCGAAATACCAGAAGTTGATGCATTCATTTAATTGGTGCTATCATTGATGCAAACTGGGATGCTTTAAGAGATATTTTGTTTGAAGGTGCATGGTCAGATAAAATCAGCCGTGCTTGTTCATTGCATACTCACAGGCATGGCCGTACCTCCATCCAGGCCAGGAGTCCTAAAGCAGCCTTCACTTGCCCAAGCGTCGGCGTATTTCCAGGGCCCAAAGCCGGGCTTATCTGCGTCGTAACCCCTGGGAGCATTTGGTTGCTTCATTGTTGAGTATGCTCTACAGCTGCCTTTGAG
Source organism: Eptatretus atami (assembly GCA_035128595.1). Lineage (NCBI taxonomy): Eukaryota > Metazoa > Chordata > Myxini > Myxiniformes > Myxinidae > Eptatretus > Eptatretus atami. Next base: position 127,793,658 of record CM068952.1, on the reverse strand, counting down.
AACAAAATGTTATAGTTATGAACTATGTGTTTCAAACGCAAGTCTTTGGAGTTCCACACACCAGCTGTTTGTTTGAAATGTCATTTTCATTTGAGTACATCCTCTATTACGAAGGCGTGAAGAGCTTTTGTCAAAATGAAATTCCTTGAAGTGCCTGACGTTTGTATGATCTACATTGAAATTGTAATATTTGATGAGGCTTGTGAATATTGTAAACATTGATATCATAAAGAATGCAGTGGGGTTTTTTTAAAGAAAAAGTGTTTGTAATTAAAAAAAAGTATATTAATTAACACATGATGGATGTAAATAAATGTCTCTTTAAAATAAAACAACCTTTTGATGATTTGGCTATTTTGAAGATGATTTTAAAGTATCAGCACTCGATAGGAGTGGAAAACATCATGAACAGGAGGTGTGGAGCTCACCATGAGCTTTAAATGGAGATGCTTTAAGCATTTTAAGTGAAACGTGAAAGAAAAAGGAAATTGTTTTTTTGGTTTGGCAAGCACATCAATTTATGATGTGGAGAAATTAGAGATTGTTAGTCTGCGAAAATTTGGATCTGTTAATTTTCATTTGTCTCTTCTTTATTTATTTATTTTGCGATTCATTAACAAATAATTGTACGTGTTCTATGCATTCACCCCTATTTGTGAGTGGGATATCTCAAAAAGTTATGGATGGATTCGGACAAAACTTGGTGGACAGGTTGGGTGTGTGATGAGGACGAACTGATTACATTTTGATGAAGATCCGGATAAGGGAACTTTTTAATTTTTAAGTGATTCTTCACCATTGAGAGATGGGGCCAAAAATGGTGTGTGTGTGTGTGTGTGTGTGTGTGTGTGTGTGTGTGTGTGTGTGTGTGTGTGTGTGTGTGTGTGTGCGCATAACTCCAAGCCATAAAACACAGCAGCCTGAAACTTTGCACGCACACCAAGGGAACTCCAAGGAAGTGCAAGAGTGAAAATTGGGTGTTTGGGTTAATTAAAAAATCCCTTTTGCATGGTGGCAGATGGGAGAGTTCGACCTTGGACTTGCTGTTCAGCTTCCAATCGCCCACCATCTTCTTGAGCATCAGTGCCCTTACCTCATCGACATTCGTCATGCGAGCATGACTGTAGACCATGCAGGTGAACTCCTACAGCAACTCGTACATCTCCTGCCTCAGCTTCCACTGAACTCCCAACTGCCTAAAAACATCCTGAAACTTTGGAAACTTCTAGTTTCTTGAGAGGGCCGATTTTGCCCTTGCCTTTGAAGTTTCTCATATGAAGCTTCCCAGTGCAGGAAAAGGCTGCTCTCCATGGCTCCCAACCATCCTGCCTAGAAGCTACACATAGTATTCCTGCATACTAGCTTTCCAGTGTTCATCATTTTCAAGTGGTGGTGTGAATGATGCTTTTTCAGGCATCGATGGACCTGCTTTGTTGTCGATGTGAAGAGGTGGAAGGAACTTTGGAACTTCGACCTTCTAGCTTCTCTCTTTTGACTGATCATAAGTGGGTCATGTGCGTTCCTTGGTCACTTCACAGTCAGGTTTGATTTGCTGTATCATTAATGCACCGGCAGAATTGATTGTATTTGAACCATGTACATTGGTCAGGACTTTGTTGAGATTGTCCCACTCAGAATGGAAGAGAACATTCCCCTCTCCTTTGATAATCTGAGGTGTAAGCAAGGTTGACACCTCATTAAGAGCCTGAGCCAAGGCTGTCTCCAGCTCTATCCCAAAACTAAGACTCACAGTGACCAAGTCAATTCAACATCGTTGTCAGTTGTTTGCTGCGATATAGGTGGTGGACTGTTGTACACAAGAGAATGTGCTTGGGCAACTTACACTCTCCATCAGTGATGGATTGGCAAAGACCTTGACCGATTGACAGAATGAGATGTTGAGTTTTGTCACTCTTGATCTCTGGCTTTCCAGACAACACAATGTTCATGAAGTTCATGAGTTCCTCAGGCAGAATGTCAGGCTTGATATGGAGATCTGCCGTTGCTGGCCAAGGGAGAGCTTGGGTCTCCTTCAATGTTCTCCTTATGATGCCACGAAGAAGGATTGCGACATTCTTGGTGTTGGCGGCACTGGCCAGCTTCTACGCACACAAAAGTGCATCAGCAACAGTTTTGCTGGAGCTATGGATCAGGTAAAATGACACCCAACCCTTGTCGCCCGGATTGACTTTGGTGAAGGCAATTTGAGAACTGATGTCAGAATGCTTTTGCAGTCGCTTCATCAGTTTTTCACTACGACAGTCTCTGTTGGAGAAATTGCTCTCATCCAGTTTATCAATACGGATCATTTGAAGTGAGGATAGTTGCGCAACTTCATTCTGTTGGACAACATGCTCCTGGATGAACTGAACGAATGAGTTGAAGGCTTCATTGTGACCGGCGCTGAGACGGGCCTGGTCTGATTCGTTCTTGCCGCTGGGCCTCAGATACGGATTTGGTTGCGGTATCGATTTGTGAACTCCATCCACCAACTATGGTGGAACTTCGCCTCAATTGGAAATAGGTCAAAACCTCGGATTTTACAGAGATTTTCCTTCCCTAGCTCTTCTGCCTGTGGCTCAAGTGAGTCCCATGCACTTGTCATGGTGAACATGATGCATCTGTCTTGGGAGAAGAACATCCAGAAGCAGGCAGTTTTGTTGGCAGCACCACAAAATGTACACTCAGGTGGGAGGACGTAGAGTTAAGGCGACTTTGCTTCCACGGAGAATGATGTCGCTGTGATGTTGAAGGTTGTGAGCTGTCTGTTTGCTGCAAGTCTATGTTCTCCGTGAAACCTTGATAGCATTGTCTGTGGTACTCCAGGACATCGAGATCAGCACCTTCAAGCGTCGAGGGTATCTGACTGCACACTGCTTCCATATGATGCATTGAATCAGGTGGTTCTGCCAGTCTCTTGTCTCAGATTTCATGCAGAGATGCCACGAAGGTGGTCAGTTTTTCAACTAGATCACCTCTGATATTTCTAAAACATATAAATGATCCATGATCAGCAACACTACTGAGATGCAAGATACACTCTTGAGGTTTTACTCTTTTTGGAGATTGGGACTCAGAACTGTCAGTGGCTTTTTGTTTTGCCTCTTTGGTCCATTTTGGTTTACCCATAATTTCAAATGAGTTCTTTGTTTAATCCATGCATGCACACCACCTGCAATAGAAGCCAAAAGTGTTATCAAATGCAAAGAAGTCAAGATTGATATATACAAGCTAAACAAAGTGTACTGTTGGTAAATTTTTCAAGTGAATAACCACTGCTAACCTCATGTGATCGGGGTCAGCAAGGCAGTGAATTTGTGATAATAAGCAAGGTGAGGAACAAAGCACAGCCACACAAACTAATGGTCTGTTTTCAGAGTGAATGACTACCGCAAGCCTCATCGGACATGGGTCAGCAAGGCACATACAATTCAAAGCAAAGCATAGCACATCTCCACAAACTAAAGGTCGGTTTCTTGAGTGAATGACCAGTGCTTCATCGGTCATGGTCACCAGGGCACAATCCCAGGAGATATGGAGAATTCTGGTCGAATTTGCATTTTTTTTTTCTCCATCTTCAATGATTTGACCCACGAGACATGCTCAAATCTCAAAAATGTTGCTTCCAAACATTTTCTCATATCAAAATTGTATGGAAAAGTGGGTGTATTGGTCTTTCCAAGATGTCAAGTTCAAAAGTTATCGAAATCCTTAGCTTTAGCCATTCGTGCATGACAAAATCCAATATGGTCGCCGGACGACCCATGTGGTGGTTTGTTTTGATGGGAACATCCGAAATTGGTTGGTAGACACCCTTAAGAGTATGAAAATGTCGTTAAACTATCCAGGGGGTGTATGTGGGGTCCATCCACCAACCAAACTAATTGGCTAGCCTCCTACAGCGAAGTCTGATCTGTTTGGATTCTTTATAAACTTTCCAATGAAGGACCCTGACTCCATGAGAAAAAAAGAAGTTGGACTTCTACAAGCGTGATCTGGATATCAACTTTGGTGATGAGCTTATGAAGTTATAATCATTCTTTTCTGTCTTTTTGGATCAGAAAAAATAAGACTTTGGCCTGAAACAATTTATGTATGTCATTCTTGACAAGGATGTTCAGGTTACTTTTCATAACACAGAAATTGCTTTGAAGATCTATCTCGCACGAATGATCAATCTCTAACTGTTGTGGTGAACGATTAATAAATAAATTAAGTGGATCAAAAACTTGCATTGGACTATTATGACCCAAAGTCTTCGCACAAATCTTACCATAATGAGTGCTGAATTGGATGAACTTTGCAATCTTGACACCGACAATATTCACACATTTTGCAGCCAAAAGGTACGCATAGCGTTGCTTTGAAATAAATCGTAGACAGGTACATATTTTAAATTTGCGATATTCTTCACGGGGGGGGGGGGGGGGGGTGTAAATATGGAAATATAAATAAGGGGGCCCACCTGCTGAGGTTGCTCATGGCCCCATAAGTGTTTAAATTGGCCTTGTTTGCACAATGAGCAGCATCTCATTCATACTGCCAACCCAGTAGGACAAACATCCGTGCTTGTACCCATTGTAGGGTGCGGGACGGGATTGAAATTTACAGCGAAAAAAAATCTTCATCTGCAGTGTGCTCAGGTCAACAGGTGTGTTGTGAATGTGCTCATCCCTCACAGTAATCCTTGCAATCTTATTCCAAAAAAGGAGAAGCACATGTTCTTCTGTGTGTGTGTCCACCATGCTTCATTCTAAAGGGTTCCTGCTGTCATATAATAACAAAAATGGTACGTTTGAAAATCGATTTCCTTGGAACAAAAATTTGCCTCTGTTTAATCATAAAAATCCTCAGAATTACCTGAGAGGCTAATTAATGTCACCCCATTGCATGGCATAAATTCCCTTCCCCCCCACCCGGGTGTTGGCTCGACGACGTAGCATCACTGATCACCTGTGGCTGGGCTTCCAGGATGATTCTTCCACCACTCCAAGCTATTGGCCAGACCCGCTGGCTCGGAGAAGCGCCACAATTGGCCAGAGCTGCAGGCTGTCCTGGTTGGGCCGATCACATGAAGATGCTGTCCGAGAGGCCACGCTGCGTCATGCAAGGGGTAAGAGAACACTTAAGGACATAAGAAGCTGTTTTCACTCTTTGAGCAGGTACATCGATTCGAGCCGGCGCTTACATTTTTGATCAACACACGAAGAACACAATATCGATGGGTAGTTTTGGTTTGGTAGGAAAAACGTCCTGACCGATCCACCCCTAATGGCAGAAGCCAGCATAGCCGTAATCACAGAAAGCTTTCAAATAATTATCTTGGGGAAACAAAATGTCATTATCCCCCATTCAAGGACGATCTTGCATGGTGCAGTATTACTAAGACAGATACCAAAGCGTACATAATTGAATGAAGTTGGAAACACAAGTGGTTTTTTTTCTTTTGATGCAGATGGAAAATGAGTGCAAAAGTGTTAACAAACATGGAACATTGTTAAAATACAAATCTTTATTAACATTTTCGATAAATTACTGTGGGTACCACAACCTTCCAGCCAGGTACCGGTAAACAAATGTACAACAAAGCTCTAACCATAGGAGTGAAGCCGCTTGCGGGCACCTGTTCGAAGAGACAGGAAGCTTTGACGAAATTGGCACCCAGCTTGGAATGTGCACATTATAAGTTGTGGTTTCATGGTTAACAAGCAAGCAAGAAAGCAGCAAAAAACTGCCGTCCTGGGCCTGGCACAATCAATTGAAACTATTGTGGATAAGTAGTGATTGTCACCCATTTTTACTCAATTCGTTCGCTCTCAAACACTCCAGAAGTTTTGCAATCTGTTATCACCTTTATAGGTCGTGGTTAGCATTTATTACCCTCACCACAAAGGTTACACTTCACCGATGAAGCAACGTGTGGGGGCAATAAGATAATTCCCAGCACAACTCAACTCGTGAACAGACCATGGTGTTTTTCATCCGAAAAATAAGCCAGCACATTAAAGCCAAGTCCAAACTGTGAATATCAAGCAACTTAAAGCGACCTCGTACAATGCTTCAATATCTTCAACATGAAAATGCCTTTACAGAATACAAATGTACACAACTCGATCACAAATGTACCTTGATATAATGCACAATGAAATGCAGGTGTGGCTTTTTGATTCACTCTGCCGTGAGCCTGTGTCCAAATCAAAGTTCTTTCAAGTAAGAGCAAATTGTGAAAAACCAAGAGGTGTTAACAGCAGCATCTGCTGCACCACCACAAATGTAGTAACAACGCCAGCTGCTGCTGGGAACTGTTTTTTCACTCACTTGTGCAGGAAAAGGGGTCCATTAGGGTAAGACAGTGAAGATCAGTAGGTGATGGGGGGGGGGGGTCTTGCTTAATTGTCTGTACCCAGCTCAGCCAGCGAAGTTTACGTAGTCGGCAAGCGCTGGTGCTCCTCAGCTAAGCTTCATAGCCGGTGGCACATCCGAGCTCCTGTGATGAGAAAAGTGGCTTCAAGAGGTCTTGACCCCACCAGTTTGGGCAGGTAGGCAGCCTATGCCCACAATAGTTTTTGTGAAAGCACCAACAAGCAACCCATACGACACATTTCTGGAGGTGGAAGCAATGGGAAGTGTTTAAAAAAAAAAAAAGGCCAATTTTTTTTTATTTTACAAAATAGTGACCTTTGTTGCTGCTTCAAACAGGACAAACGGTTTAAAAACTCGGGCTGGAGAAATGCAACCGTAGATCACACAACAGTACACGACTTAGCTGAGCTCTGCTTAAGAACCTCCAAAGGGTTTACAGTGTAACTCGACCGGGTCAAGTTGTTAAAGCCGAGCCACTTCGATTTTCCTCAAACTCAGTAGGACATTAATTTTGATGAAGGTAATGACACAATGTCAGATTCAACTGTGGACTGTGGAATGTATCACCACAAGTGCATTACTGACATGTGCAACTACATAATCACACAACTTGGCTGAGCTCTGCACAACCCTACAGGGTTTACAGGCCAGCTAGACTGGGTCAAGATATCAAACAGCCGCTTGGGGATGTATTTCCGCGTACTCAGCAGGACATTCGCTGAAGATAATGACCATGCTAGTTTCAACACCTGCAGAATCTGGAATGTATCACCACAGGTGTATAACATAGTCATATGAACTTAGGAAGATGGAAGGAAAAGAGGTTAGTAATGAGGGAGGAAGGGAGTTGCAGGGTAGGGGAAAAAGGAAATGGAGGTGACGGAGTTTTCTGTGATAGTAAACCACAATGGGATCACAGTGATGCTCCGGTATCACACACAGCTATCCTGTAGCAAGGGTTCTTGAGCTTCTCCGCCTGTAGCTGGCGGGCTGTGAGAATGGCTGTGGTTGGCATGCGGATGGTGGTGGTGGGGGTTGTGGTGAAGATGCCTTTTCCAGGACGCCCCACGTGACGCGGGCATGCCCGTGTGCTCGGGGATGAACAAAGCAACGAGAAGTGCCAGCAGAACTGAACAGGCACCAAAAAGAAATGGTGGACCAGGAATAATAGCTCCCTGGGGAAAGAAAGAAAAAACATCGGTGAGAAATGAGGTTGAGTAACTAAGCATCGGAGTAGTGTGAGAAAGTCGAATGGAATGACGTGTGCACCTCATCAGTGGGGCTGTGCAGGTTTTTTTCAGGTTTGGTTGGTGTCAAATTTGGCAGCTCGTTGAACTCCACATGAAACAGGTAGAAGATAAAGCCATACAGCGCTGGACCAAGCCCATTACAAAGACCACGGATCCCCGTGATCATGCCTTGGACGACACCTGTACATGCAGATGACAAAATGCAAGCTTTATTCACTCTTGTTCTCTGATGAAACTGCAATATATATATATATATATATATATATATATATATAAAAAATTTTTTTCATTTTAATAAAATATAAATTCACACTGATCTGTCAAAATATATTTATTTATTTTAGGTATTTAAGTTAGAACGTTGAGATGAATCAAGTGCTGCCCCCCTCACCTTGCTGGTCAGGGTCAGCGTTTCGGGAGACCAGCGCTGAAATGGCTGGAAAAGTAATACTGGACATCGCAGCAACAGCTCCTGCTCCCCACATCATCCTGCACAGAAACAGCAAGTCAACAAAGACAAAGTCCAAAGTGGGATTATTTGGAGTCCTTTTAAACAAACTATCGGTTTCCTTTAATATTTAAACCTTTATTGCTGTGAGTGTAGTTAAATGTTGACGATGACCATCGAATAGAGAAAAATCAAAGTATGAGGAGGTTGATAAGATTTCACCTGTTTCTCAAGGTGTTTTCTTGATACACCGACACACTTTAATCATATTTGCAGATAAATATTTGAGGTGGGTAAACCCAGCCATTAATGATTGTTATTTTTTGGATACATAGTCGAGGCTCGTGGAATAGCTGATATGTTCGTCATTTATGAAGTTAACGCCTCCCGGATGTTACCGAGTGGTCAAGAGAAGACGATGACAAGCCTGAACGGTCTGAAGGATGATATAGAACTTCACAATCCATTTATTCCAGTCGTAGTCGTCGTCACCTTTGCCGTGTGATGGTGAGCATGAGCGTGTAGTCATGCCCTGAAACAGTATACTTGGCTGTCTGTGTATTGCTCGTCTCACTTGATTATGTAACAGGTAACTACAGCATTGTGCAATGATGGTTTATCCAGGTTCAAGAAGTTTGAAAAGAGTTAAACCATTACGGTACCGAGACACGATGCCATTATCTTTTCGGCTGAAGGATGAACCTTCGTTTTTTTTTTTTGTTTGTTTTTTTGTTAAGGTGGTGGGAACAAAGCATGTCACCCGTCACAATCACCTTTAATAAATTTGAGATTATTGCAATGACCACTTTAGATGCCTTGAGATTCTTCTTCTTCTTCTTTAGTATGCAGCTTAAGGCTGGGTGAAGCATCATTGACTGAGTGTGTGGCTGCACCAATGCCCTCTGTAGGTCAGGGTAGGAATTTGTAATTTGTTCAGCGTGCCGAAGATAGCTCGCCTCCTCTTCACGGAGGACACCGTGGGATCTTTCACAGTCACCAGCAGACGGGACGCCTGTTTAACGTCCATCCGAGGGACGGCACACCGATTGATGAATCATCCTGCCTGTGAAACATCAGGATGACAGTTTATAGCTGGGACAGGATTAAAACCTCGGCTATACAGCTTAAAGATGAATATGTATACCTCCAGCCCAATGCCTTGTGATTGAACATGAGGTACTTCAATCCTCACTCTGCACTAATCTTCGAGAACATGTGAGGATACTCGACATTGCTCAGCAATTCACAGCCATTTGAACTCACCACACCGTTTCAACACACAATGATGGGGAGAATTGTGCACGCCAGCAAACCACTTGGGAATCAATCAATGGACGCATTTCTGGCCGACTTGGCATCCATGGATTGATTCTCATGTGATGGGTTGGAATTTGCTTTAAAAAACAAAAAGGTATCTTGTTGACCTGCGTTCTGCCTAAATAGGGTGCCTAAATCCCCCTTCCCCCTATTGGTCAGAACCCTTGCAGCAATTGCTAATGTGGAACAAGGCTTCACTGTCACCATTCCAGTGAAAAGGTACCATTTGATGTGTGTGTATGTGTAGCAGTTGGAGGTTTCAAAACAGAAAAGTTCATGATTAAAACGCAACATTTTGTTAACCTTCACAAACAAGTTGGAATCCTCTGCTAATTGCCTTCGTCCGGTCATGTTTAATCAAAATTTGGAACATTATTTTAATCCAAAAATCGAAACGCCCGGGTTTATCACGCATGCACACGCGTGTATGCGCACGACAAACACGCGGCCAAAAAGTGGGGAATACTTAAATCACAAAATCTTGGGAATGTTTATTTGTTGTCGAGTGTGTGTGTGTGTGTGTGTGTGTGTGTGTGTGTGTGTGTGTGTGTGTGTGTGTGTGTGCGTGCGCATGACAGCACATATTTACCCCACGTGCGAAGAGAAAAGCAGGGTGAAGCAATAGGTTCACTTTGTCTGCCTGTCGACAGACGTCAGTTTAAGATCGAGGAAGTACTCTATTCCAATTTTATTTTACACTTCGAAGATTTTGGAACACGAATCGGAACACGAACCTGCAGCTTGGCGGTACTTTGGGTCGAAATTTGGCAAATTGTACGGAATCTCGCGACGAGTGCGCAGACAGGAGGAAGGTAATTGTTTTCGTCTGTTTGCCTGTCTGGCATTGAACCAAAATTGAAAATCATTCCAAACGGGAAGCTCACTGCTTTGAGGGACGTCACAAAGAAAACAAACAAACACGTATGAATGACTCACGTTACGTGTTAAATAAGGCCGTGGAAATTCTGAATAATTTTTTTTCTACAGCCTTTAAAATTTTTATTTCATTTCAATTTAATTATATACCTGAACACAAATTGCCTGGTTTACACTTCCATAAACCTCTAGTTTAGCAGTACTTGGATAAAAAATATATATTACGTCATTTTGTGCCACCTCGACCAATCAAATGTGCCGCTCGCACTCTTGCTGTTGGGGAATAGGGAGATTTCAGACGAAATGGTGGCTCATAGTGAATATAGACCGTGCTAGGAAATGCAAAGCAAGAATTTAAACGACCCTTCACGTTTCCTTTTTCTCATGATAACAGGTTGTAAAGCGTTCGATGAACTCGCTAGTTACCTAGGCCACCGAAGTTGGACGGAGGTTATGTTTTCACCCCTATCTGTCTGTGAACAGCATCTCAAAAAGTTGTGGATGGATTTGGACAAAATTTTGGGGACAGGTTGGGTGTGTGACAAGGACGAAATGATTACATTTTTGTGAAGATTCGGACCCAAGAATTTTAAAGTGATTCTTCACCATTCAATGGTAGAGCTAAAATTGACATATAAAACGGTGTCAAAAGGTTATGGATGGATTTGGATGAAACTTGGTGGACACGTTGAGTGTGTGACCGGGAAGAATCGATTAGATGTTGGTGAAGATCTGGATATTATAATTTTAAATTTTTTCCCAGGTGATCTTTCACCATGGAGAGATGATGCCAAAAACGAAGCATGATATTTCAAAAAGTTGTGGACGACTTGTGACAAAACTAGGTGGACGAGTTGGTTAGGTGACAAGAACAAGCCGATTCGATTTTGGTTAACATCCAGATACAGGTCCGGTCTATCGGTGGGATACAAAACGTAAACTGTTCTTCCTGGCGGAGGTGTGCGCTCCACCGAATGCCCTTCTAGTTAAGCATGTAATGCAGCAATTTGACAAACCAGCCAACCAAGTTTTAATTTGTGTTAATTTGCCTTTTGATCACATAGCCTGTGTAAAGGCCCTGTCACACCTTGACGATTTAGCCAGCGTATGCCGATTTATGAAAAATTTGTCTAAAACGCTCTAGCACGCGCAATCTTATGTAGCTTTTGTATACGTTAAGAGCACACTGAAAAACACTGCCATACGTCGTAGTACGCTGGCTTTAAACGTTGTACTTTTGGGTTTTCCTCAAATTTTTTCATGCTTGAAATTTTACACGATGACTCACACGTTCCGCTACGCTGGCCATAAGTTTTAGGCACGTTAAGCGATCGTTGACATACGTCGAAACACGTTACTTGTAAGTTACTCATAAGTCAAAAACACATCGAGGTAATGTTTAGCGTACCCGAAACTTATTTCTAACCTATGAGTAACGTTTTGTAAGCACCGCTACACGAACGTTGTTCACACTTGCAACACGTTACTTGAAACTACTACTAACTACTACTACTACTACTACTACCAACATCGACATCACTAAATTCTCTCGAACTACTACTACTACTACTAATAACATCGACATCACTAAATTCTCTCGAACTACTACTACTACTACTGCTACTGCTACTGCTACTGCTACTGACATTGACATCTACCAACATGGAGTCTGGAACACTGACGGGTTCCTCTTGTGAAGCCCATTTGTATATACCAATTCCCCTAAACGCTGCCAATACGCCATTATACGGTAGCTGTAAGTTAGAAACACGTTCAGTAAGTTCTGTGGTCGTCCGGAAGACGTCAATCTAATTCGTCTACATACGCCAATGTGCGTTTGAGATACGTTACACATAGGTTCAAAGCACGCTACACATAGGTTCAAAGCACGCTACTAATAGGTTCAAAGCACGTTACTCGTAGGTTAAAAATTAAGTGTTCGGTATGCTAAACATTACCTCTACGTGTTTCGACTTATGAGTAACTTACAAGTAACGTGTGGCCGACGTGTGTAAACGATCGCGGAGCGTGCCGAGAACTTATGCCAGCGTATGCGGAACTTGTGAGCCATACGTCGAGTACGTCGTAAAATTTTCAGCATGCTTGAAATTTCACGACGTACTAGACGTACCACGTAATATGCCACCGTACTTCATTGTTTTTCAGCGTGCTCCTAACGTATACACAATTTACCCATACCGTATTCGACGTTGTCCCAGCGTTTTAGACACATTTTCATAGGTCGGCATCGCTGGCTAAATCGTCAAGGTGTGACTGTGATGTTGACACTTCCAATTTTCAGGCGGTTATGATTAAATCGGCATACGGCAGGTTTTTAACAGAGAACGCCACAAGTTCGTCGGCGATACGTGCAGCGCGCTATGACTAAGTTAACTATCGTTGGGCATAGGTTGTGAATGCCGACAACAGGTTAAGCATTCGTTGGTATAAGTTATCTTTAACACAACGAAACGTTCTGTGCCCGTTACTAATACGTTATGCATACGACCAACACGTTATGAATACGACCAAAACTTTTTTAAAAACCTCAAACTTCAGCGTACGCCAACGTTTTACGTGCATTTTTATACGTTGCCATTCCTGGCTAAAACGTCAAGGTGTGACAGGGCCCTAAGTGAACACAAATCTCTCCTTGAAGAAAATGCAGTGTACAGTAATCAGATGTAGTTCCTTCTATAGTTACAAAAAGAAAATCTTTTGACATAACACTGCTGAGAGTTTGTTCAAGGAACTGTCCTCATTGTTTGATGATAATATGACAGTGGTAATTAAAAAACGACAGAGGTAAGAGATACAAAGATTACTCACCAGGGCTGAGAGCCAAACCCATACCAGGCAAGCTGAAGAAGCTGAAACCCCAAGCCCAGCAGAATTGTGTTCTTGTTCCCAATTGAGCGCATCAATGTGCTCAGCACAAGCGTCTGTACACCAGTAACATAATCATGAATTTGTGTTACTATCATGACTGCTGTTAATTTACACTGCATGTGTAGCAACATATTCCATCTTCAGTAAATCATGGTAAGAATTCTGAAATTGCAAAAGATGGATGATTCAAGCACACTTGCAAGCTCATGTAATAAACCATCTGTAGTTAGACGTGGTGTGTGCTGCTGTGTGTGTGTGTGTGTTGTGTGTGTGTGTGTGTGTGTGTGTGTGTGTGTGTGTGTGTTCGGTCATTAAGCATAACGTTCATTCTCTCCCCCCACCTGTCTGTGTGTGTCAGTCTCTCTCAACCCCTTCCTCGCACCCATCCCTCCCGCAGTGTATAACAATGTTTGGTGAGGGTCGCTCTCCCCACCTCCCCCCTTCCTCGCTCTTCCCTCTTCCTAGCCCCCTCCGAGCTTCCCCTCCCTCCCTCTTTCTTTCTCCCCCCACCCTTAATATCCCCATCAGTGAAGCGACAGGTTGTATTCC
>CM068952.1:127762452-127779941 GCA_035128595.1 Eptatretus atami | reverse complement strand
TCAAGTGATGCGGCTCAATACCGGTCACCCGTTGTGCCTTTATTAATTATAAAGTAATGCTATAACTTAAGCAGCTTTTGTACAGTTATTATATTCGTGGTTATTTGCCACTGAAAATGCCGTTTATTACTGAAGTGAAGGCAAGTATGAGCAGCCTGTGAATGGCCACTAAATACTGGTAACCGCAGGTATATGCATGTACATAGACTTGAACTAACTATACAGTTGCTGAAGATTTCAAGTAAACCAGTCAGTCAGTATTTAATGCACCTACATCCAGATAGGCCCTAACCACCTGTTTTTGTGGGTTTTCCACCCAACAGCATAAATATGAACACTATTTCATGTAAGAAATCATGCTAGAGGTGCATCTCCAGCATCTAGGATCCTCACAGCCTTTCCAGGGCCTAGCGGGCCTGGACCGCCGGCATACAAGCTGTGCTCGCTTCGCACGCGGTGATGGTTAACCTGCTACTTTTTAATGGTAGCTCCTACTCCAAAAATAAGGAACCCATGGACATGGTCAAGTTCGTTTTTGCCGGTTTGTTGTTTTTGACAATGTTTCAGTCATTTTGCTTGTATTCAAGAGATGAGAGTCGAATACCAGAAGTATGATGCATTCATTTAATTAGGTGCTATCATTGATGCAAACGGGATGCTTTAAGGATATTTTCTTTGAAGGTGCATGGTTAATAAAATCAGCGTGTTGTCATTGCTACTCACAGGCTGGCCTAACCTCCATCCGGGCCAGGAGTCCTAACAGCACTTCACTTGCCCAAGCGTCGGCGTATTTCACAGGGGCCAAAGCGGGCATTTTGTTATCTGCGTCGTAACCCCTGGATCTATTGGTTGCTTCATTGTTGAGTATGTCTTCTTACAGCTCTGCCTTGAGAACAAAATGTTATAGTTAGACGTATGTGTTTTCAAACGCAGTCTTGTGGAGTTCCACCACAGCTGTTTGTTGAAATGTCATTTTCATTGAGTACATCCTTATTACAAGGAGTGAAGAGCTTCTGTCCAAAATGAAATTCCTTGAAGTGCCGACGTTTGGTATGATCTAACATTGAAATTGTAATATTTTGATGAGGCTGTGATATTGTAACCTTGATATCATAAAGAATGCAAGTGGGCGTTTTTTTAAAGAAAAGTGTTTGTAAATTTAAAAAAAGTATATTAATTAACACATGAGGATGTAAATAAATGTCTCTTTAAAATAAAAACCTTTGATGATTTGCGCTATTTTGAAGATGATTTTAAAGTATCAGCACTCGATAGGAGTGGAAAACATCATAACAGAGGTGTGGAGCTCCCCTATAGCTTTAAAGAGATTGCTTAAGCATTTTAAGTAAACGTGAAGAAAAGGAAATTGTTTTTGGTTTGGCAAGCACATCAATTTATGATGTGGAGAAATTAGAGATTGTTAGTCTCGCGAAAATTGGATCTGTTAATTTCCTTTGTTCTTCTTTATTTATTTATTTTGCGATTCTTACAACATAATTGTACGTTTCTATGCATTCACCCCTATTTGTGAGTGGGATATCTCAAAAGTTTTATGCGATGGACTTCGTGACAAACTTGGTGGACAGGATTTGGTGTATGTGATGAGAACGAATATGTACATTTGATGAAGACCGGATAAGGAACTTTTAATTTTTAAGTGATTCTTCACCATTGAGAGATGGGCCAAAAATGGTGTGTGTGTGGTGTGTGTGTGTGTGTTGTGTGTGTTGTGTGTTGTGTGTGTGTGTGTGTGTGTGTCTGTCGCTATCACTCCAGAGCCATAAACACAGCAGCCTGAAACTTTGCACGCACAACCAAGGGAACTCACAGGAAGTGCAAAGTGAAAATTGGGTTTTGGGTATTAAAAAATCCCTTTGCATGGTGGGCAGAGTGGGAGAGTTCGACTTGGACTTTGCTGTGTCAGCTTCCAATCGCCCACACATCTTCTTGAGCATCAGCTGCCCTTACCTCATCACATTCGTCATCGAGCATGACTGTAGACATTGCAAGGTAACTCCTACAGCCACTCGTACACTCCTGCCTCAGCTTCACTGAACTCCAACTGCTAAAACATCCTGAAACTTGGAAACTACTTCTAAGTTTCTTGAGAGGGCCGATTTTGCCCTGCTTGAAGTTTACTCATTGAAGCTTCCCAGTGCAGGAAAAGGCTGCTCTCCATGGCTGCCAAACCATCCTGCTAAGCTACACAGTAGTATCCTGCATACTGCTTTCCAGTGTTCTATTTCAGTGGTAGGTGGTGCATATTGCTTTTTCAGGAACATGCGAGGACCTGCGTTTGTTGTCATGTGAAGGGTGAAGGAACTTTGGAACATTCGACCTTCTAGCTTCTCTTTTTGTACTGATCATAAGTGGGTATGTGCGTTCCTTGGTCACTTCAACAGTCAGGTTTTGATTTGCATGTTATCTAATGCACCGGCCGAAATTGATTGTATTTTGAACCTGTAACATTGGTCAGGACTTTGTTGAGATTGTCCCACTCAGAATGGAAGAGAACATTTCCCTCTCCTTTGTAATCTGACGGTGTACAGCAGGTTGACACCTCATTAAGAGGCGCGAGCCAAGGCTGTCTCAGCTCTATCCCAACTAAGACTCACAGTGACCAAGTCATTCAACATCGTTGTCAGTTGTTTGCCTGCGATATAGGTGGTGGAACTGTTGTACAAAGAAGAATGTCTTGGGCACACTTACACTCTCCATCAGTGATGGATTGGCAAGACCTTGACGATTGACAGAACTGGAGATGTTGGTTTTTGTCACTCTTGGATCTCTGGCTTTCCAGACAACACAATGTTCATGAATTTCATGAGTTCCCAAGGCAGCAAGTCAGGCTTTTGATATGGAGATCTCGCCGTTGCTGGCCCAAGGGAGAGCTTGGGTCTCCTTCAAGTGTTCTCCTTATGATGCCACGACGAAGGATTGCGACCATTCTTGTCGTGTTGGCGGCATGGCGCAGCTTCTACGCACACAAAAGTGGCACAGCAACGTTTGCTGGAGCTGATGATCAGGTAAAATGACACCCACCCTTGTCGCCGGATTGCTTGGTGAAGGAGATTTGAGAACTGAATGTCAGAATGCTTTTGCAGTTCGCTTCATCAGATTTTTTCCACTACGCACGTCTCTGTTTGGAGAATTGCTCTTCATCCAGTTTATCAATACGGATCATTTGAAAGTGAGATAGTTGCGCAACTTCATTCTGTTGGACCAACTGCTCCTTGGATGAACTGAACGAATGAGTTGAAGGCTATCATTGTGGACCGCGCGCTGAAGACGGGCTGGTCTGGATTCTTTCTTGGCGCTGCCTCAGATACGGATTTTGGGTTGCGGTATCGATTTGGAACTCCATCCACACTAATGCGTGAACTTCGCCTCAATTGGAAATAGGTCAAAACCTCGGATTTACAGAGATTTTCCTTCCCTAGCTCTTCCTGCCTGTGGCTCAGAGGAGTCCATGCACTTGTCATGGTGAACATGATGCATCTTGTCTTGGGAGAAGAACCAGAAGCAGGCAGTTTGTTTGGCAGCACCACAAAATGTACACTCAGGTGGGAGCACTAGAGTTTAAGGCGACTTCTGCTTCCACGGAGATGATGTCGCTTGATGTTGAAGGTTGTGAGTTTGTCGTTTGCTGGCAAGCTATGTTTCTCCGTGAAAACCTTGAATAGCATTGTCCTGTGGTACTCCAGGACACGACAGATCCAGCAGCTTCAAGGTCGAGGGTATCTGACGCACACTGCTTCATATGATGCATTGAATCAGGTGGTTCTGCAGTCTCTTTCTCAGATTTCATGCAGAGATGCCACGAAGGTGGTCAGTTTTTCAACTAGATCACCCTCTGAATTTCTAAAACATATAAATGATCCATTGATCAGAAACACTACTGAGATGAGATACACTCTGAGGTTTTACTCATTTTTTTTTTTTTTTTTTTTTTTTTTTTTTTTTTGCGAGTGGGACTCAGAACTGTCAGTTGCTTTTTTGTTTTGCGCTCTTTGGTCCCATTTGGTTTACCCATAATTTCAATGGAAGTTCTTTGTTTAATCCATGCATGCACACCACTGAATAGAAACCAAAAGTGTTTATCAATGCAAAAGAAGTCAAGATTGAGTACATATACAAGGCTTAAACAAAGTGTACTGTTCGGTAAATTTTCAAGTGAAATAGAACACTTGTAACTCATGTGATCGGGGTCCAGCAAGGCAGAGTGGAATTTGTGATAATAAGCAAGGTGCAGGAACAAAGCACAAGCACACAACACGTAATGTCTTTTTCAGAGTGAATGCTACCGAACCTCATCGGACATGGGTCAGCAGGCACATACAATTCAAAGCAAAGCAAGGCCATTCCACAACACTACCCAGGTCGGTTTTCTTGAGGTGAATGACCGATGCTTCATCGGTCTCATGCGTCACCAGGGCACAATCCCGGAGATATGGAGATTTCTGGTCGAATTTGCATTTTTTTTTTCTCACTCAATGATTGACACGAGACAGCTCAAATCTCAAAAATGTTGCTTCCAAACATTTTCTTCATATCCAAATGTATGGAAAGTGGGGTGTATTGGTCTTTCCAAGATGTCAAGTTCAAAAGTTCATCGAAATCCTTAGCAGTTAGCCATTCGTGCATGACAAAATCCAATATGGTCGCCGGACCACCATGTGGTGGTTGTTTGATGGAACATCCCGAAATTGGTAGACACCCTTAAGAGTATGAAAATGTCGTTAAACATCCAGGGGGTGTATGTGGGGTCCATCCACCACAACCAAACTAATTGGCTAGCCTCCTACAGCGAGTCTGATCTGTTTTGGATTCTTTATAAACTTCTCCAATGAAGGACCCTGACTCCATGAGAAAAAAAGAAGTTGGACTTCTACAAGCGTGATCTGGATATCAACTTTGGTGATGAGCTTATGAAGTTATAATCATTCTTTCTGTCTTTTTGATCAGAAAAAAATAAGACTTTGGCCTGAAACAATTATGTAGTTCATTCTTGACAGGATGTTACGGTTACTTTTCATAACACAGAAATTGCTTTGAAGATCTATCTCGCAGCGATTGATCAATCTCTAACTGTTGTGGTGAACGATTTATAAATAAATTAAGTGGATCAAAAACTTGCATTGGACTATTATGACCAAAGTCTTGACGCAAATCTTACCATAATGAGTGCTGAATTGGATGAACTTTGCAATCTTGCACCGACAAATTCACACATTTTGCAGCCAAAAGGTACGCATAGCGTTGCTTTGAAATAAATCGTAGACAGGTACATTATTTAAATTGCGATATTCTTCACGGGGGGGGGGGGGTGTAAATATGGAAAATAATAAGGGGGCCACCTGCTGAGGGTGCTCATGCCCATAAGTGTTTAAATTGGCCTTGTTTGCACATGAGCAGCATCTCATTCATACTGCCAACCAAGTAGGACAACATTCCGTGCTTGTACCCATTGTAGGGTGCGGGACGGGAATTGACAATTTACAGCGAAAAAAATCTTCATCTGCAGTGTGCTCAGGTCAACAGGTGTTGTGAATGTGCCCATCCCTCACAGTAATCCTTGCAATCTTATTCCAAAAAAGGAGAAGCACATGTTCTTTTCTGTGTGTGTGTCCACCATGCTTCATTCTAAGGGTTCCTGCTGTCATATAATACACAAAAATGGTACGTTTGAAAATCGATTTCCTTGGAACAAAATTTGCCTTGTTTAATCATTAAAATCCCAGAATACCTGAGAGGCTAATTAATGTCACCCATTGCATGGCATAAATTCCCTTCCCCCCCACCCGGTGTTGGCTCGACGACGTAGATCATGATCACTGTGGCTGGCTTCCAGGATGTTCTTCCACCACTCCAACTATTGGCCGACCCGCTGGCTCGAGAGCGCACAATTGGCCAAGGCTGCAGCTGTCCTGGTTGGGCCGATCACATGTAAGATGCTGTCCGAGAGCCACGCTGCGTCATGCAAGGGGTAAAGAGACACTTAGGACATAAGAAGCTGTTTTCACTCTTTGAGCGGTACATCGATTCGAGCCGGCGCTTACATTTTGATCAACACACGAGAGAACACAATATCGATGGTAGTTTTGGTTGGTAGGAAAAACGTCCGACCGATCCACCCTAATGGCAGAAGCCAGCATAGCCGTAATCACAGAAAGCTTTCAAATATATCTTGGGGAAACAAATGTCATATCCCCCATTCAAGGACGATCTTGCATGGTGCAGTATTACTAAGACAGAACCAAAGCGTACATTAATTGATGAAGTTGGAAACACAAGTGGTTTTTTTTCTTTTGATGCAGATGGAAAAATGAGTGCAAAAGTGTTAACAAACATGGAACATTGTTAAAATAACAAATCTTATTAACATTTTCGATTAATTTACTGTGGGTACCACCTTCCAGCAGGTACCGGTAAACAAATGTCAACAAAAGCTCAACTAGGAGTGAAGCCGCTTGCGGGCACCTGTTCGAAGAGACAGGAAGCTTTGACGAAATGGCACCCGCTTGGATGTGCACATTATAAGTTGTGTTTCATGGTTAACAAGCAAGCAAGAAAGCAGCAAAAACTGCCGTCCTGGGCCTGGCACAATCAATTGAAACTATTGGATAAGTGTGATTTGTCACCATTTTACTCAATTCGTTCGCTCTCAAACACTCCAGAAGTTTTGCAATCTGTATTCACCTTTATAGGTCGTGGTTAGCATTTATTACCCTCACCACAAAGTTACACTTCACCGATGAAGCAACGTGTGGTGGCAATAAGATAATTCCCAGCACAAACTCAACTCGTGAACAGACCATGGTGTTTTTCATCCGAAAATAAGCCAGCACATTAGCCAAGTCCAAACTGTGAATATCAAGCAACTTAAAGCGACCGTCGTACAATGCTTCATATCGTTCAACATGAAAATGCCTTTACAGATACAAATGTCACAACTCGATCACAAATGTACCTTGATATAATGCACAATGAAATGCAGGTGTGGGCTTTTTGATTCACTCTGCGTGAGCCTGTGTCCAAATCAAAGTTCTTTCAAGTGAAGCAAATTGTGAAAAAACAAGAGGGTGTTAACAGCAGCATCTGCTGCACCACACACAAATGTAAGTAACAACGCCAGCTGCTGCTGGGAACTGTTTTTTCACTCACTTGTGCAGGAAAAGGGTCCATTAGGGTAAGACAGTGAAGATCAGTAGGTGATGGGGGGGTCTTGCTTAATTGTCTGTACCCAGCTCAGCCAGCGAAGTTTACGTAGTCGGCAAGCGCTGGTGCTCCTCAGCTAGCGTTCATTAGCCGTGGCACATCCGAGCTCCTGTGATGAGAAAAGTGGCTTCAGAGGTCTTGACCCCCCAGTTTGGCAGGTAGGCAGCCTATGCCACAATAGTTTTGTGGAAAGCACCAACAAAGCAAACCCATACGACACATTCTCTGGAGGTGGGAAGCAAGGAGTGTTTAAAAAAAAAAAAAGGCCAATTTTTTTTATTTTACAAAATGATGACCTTTGTTGCTGCTTCAAAACAGGACAAACGGTTTAAAACTCGGGCTGGAGAAATGCAACCGTAGATCACACAACAGTACACGACTTAGCTGAGCTCTGCTTAAGACCTCCAAAGGGTTTACAGTGTAACTCGACCGGGTCAAGTTGTTAAAGCCGAGCCACTTCGATTTTCCTCAAACTCAGTAGGACATTAATTTTGATGAAGGTAATGACACAATGTCAGATTCAACTGTGGACTGTGGAATGTATCACCACAAGTGCGCATTTACTGACATGTGCAACTACATAATCACACAACTTGGCTGAGCTCTGCACAACCCTACAGGTTTACAGGCCAGCAGACTGCGTCAAGATATCAAACAGCCGTTGGGATTGTATTTTCCGCGGTACTCAGCAGGACATTCGCTGAAGATAATGACCATTGCTGTTTCAACACCTGCAAATCTGGAATGTATCACCACAGGTGTATAACATAGTCATATGAACTTGGAAGATGGAAGGAAAAGAGGTTAGTAAATGAGGGAGGAGGGAGTTGCAGGGTATAGGGGAAAAAGGAAATGGAGTGACGGAGTTTTGTGTGTAGTAAACACAATGGATCACAGTGATGCTCCTCGTATCACAACCAGCTATCCGTAGCAAGGGTTCTTGAGCTTCTCCGCCTGTAGCGGGGCGGCTGTGAGAATGGCTGTGGTTGGCATGCGGTGATGTGGTGGTGGGGTTGTGCGTGAAGATGCCTTTTCCAGGACGCCCCACGTGCACGCGGGCATGCCCGTGCTCGGGAATGAACAAAGCAAACGAGAAGTGCCAGCAGAACTGAACAGGCACCAAAAAGAAATGGTGGAACCAGGAATAATAGCTCCCTGGGAAGAAAGAAAAACATCCGTGAAAATGGGAGGTTGAGTAACTAAGCATCGGAGTAGTGTAGAAAGTCAATGGAATGACGTGTGCACCTCATCAGTGGGGCTGTGCAGGTTTTTCTTAGTTTTGTTGGTGTCAAAATTTGGCCAGCTCGTTGAACTCCACATGAAACAGGTAGAAGATAAAGCCATACAGCGCTGGACCAAGCCCATTACAAAGACCACGGATCCCGTGATCATGCCTTGGACGACACCTGTACATGCAGATGACAAAATGCAAGCTTATTACTCTTGTTCTCTGATGAAACTGCAATAATATATATATATATTATAAAAAAAAAAATTTTTTTTTTTTTCATTTTAATAAAATATAAATTCACACTGATCTGTCAAAATATATTTATTTATTTTAGGTATTTAAGTTAGAACGTTGAGATGAATCAAGTGCTGCCCCCTCACCTTGCTGGTCAGGGTCAGCGTTTCGGAGAACCAGCGCTGAAATGGCTGGAAAAGTAATACTGGACATCGCAGCAACAGCTCCTGCTCCCCACATCTCCTGCACAGAAACAGCAAGTCAACAAAGACAAGTCAAAGTGGGATTATTTGGAGTCCTTTTAAACAAACTATCGGTTTCCTTAATATTAAACCTTTATTGCTGTGAGTGTAGTTAAATGTTGTGACGATGACCATCGAATAGAGAAAAATCAAAGTATGAGGAGGTTGATAAGATTTCACCTGTGTTTCTCAAGGTGTTTTCTTGATACACCGACACACTTTAATCATTATGCAGATAAATATTTGAAGTGGAAACCCAGCCATTAATGATTGTTATTTTTGGATACATAGTCGGCGGCTCGTGGAATAGCTTGATATGATTCGTCATTTATGAAGTTTAACCACCGCCTCCCGGATGTTACCGAGTGGTCAAGAGAAGACGATGACAAGCTGAACGGTCTGAAGGATGATATAGAACTTCACAATCCATTTATTCCAGTCGTAGTCGTCGTCACTCTTGCCGTCGTGATGGTGAGCATGAGCGTCGTAGTCATGCCCTGAAACAGGTATACTTGGCTGTCTGTGTATTGCTCGTCTCACTTGATTATGTACAGGTAACTACAGCATTGTGCAATGATGGTTATCCAGGTTCAAGAAGTTTGAAAGGTTAAACCATTACGGTACCGAGACACGATGCCATTATCTTTTCGCTGAAGGATGAACCTTCGTTTTTTTTTTTGTTTGTTTTTTTTGTTAAGGTGGTGGAAAAAAAGCATGTCACCCGTCACAATCACCTTTAATAAATTTGAGATTATTGCAATGACCACTTTAGATGCCTTGAGATTCTTCTTCTTCTTCTTTAGTATGCAGCTTAAGGCTGGGTGAAAGCATCATTGACTGAGTGTGTGCTGCACCAATGCCCTCTGTAGGTCAGGGTAGGAAATTTGTAATTTGTTTCAGCGTCGCGAAGATAGCTCGCTCCCTCTTCACGGAGGACACCGTGGGACTTTCACAGTCACCAGCAGACGGAGCGCCTGTTTAACGTCCATCGAGGGACGGCACACCGATTGATGAATCCTCCTGCCTGTGAAACATCAGGATGACAGTTTATAGCTGGGACAGGGATTAAAACCTCGCTATACAGCTTAAAGAGTGATTATGTATACCTCCAGCCCAATGCCTTGTGATTGAAATGAGGTACTTCAATCCTCACTTGCACTAATCTTCGAGAACATTGTGAGGATACTCGACATTGCTCAGCAATTCACAGCCATTTGAACTCACCACACCGTTCAACACACAATGATGGGAGAATTGTGCACGCCAGCAAACCCACTTGGGAATCAATCCATGGACGCATTTCTGGCCGACTTGGCATCCATGGATTGATTCTCATGTGATGGTTTGGAATTTGCTTTAAAAAAACAAAAAGGTATCTTGTTGACCTGCGTTCTGCCAAATAGGGTGCCTAAATCCCCCTTCCCCCTATTGTCAGAACCCTTGCAGCATTGCTAATGTGGAACAAGGCTTCACTGTCACCATTCCAGTGAAAAGGTACCATTTGATGTGTGTGTATGTGTAGCAGTTGGAGGTTTCAAAACAGAAAAGTTCATGATTAAAACGCAACATTTTGTTAACCTTCACAAACAAGTTGGAATCCTCTGCCTAATTGCCTTCGTCCGGTCATGTTTAATCAAAATTTGGAACATTATTTTAATCCAAAAATCGAAACGCCGGGTTTATCACGCATGCACACGCGTGTATGCGCACGACAAACACGCGGCCAAAAAGTGGAATATAAATCACAAAATCTTGGGAATGTTTATTTGTTGTCGAGTGTGTGTGTGTGTGTGTGTGTGTGTGTGTGTGTGTGTGTTGTGTGTGTGTGGTGTGTGTGTGTGTGTGTGGTGGTGTGTGTGTGTGCGGGTGCGCATGACAGCACATATTTACCCCACGTGCGAAGAAGAAAGCCGGTGAAGCAATAGGTTCACTTTGTCTGCCTGTCGACAGACGTCAGTTTAAGATCGGAAGTACTCTATTCCAATTTTATTTTACACTTCGAAGATTTTTGAACACGAATCGGAACACGAACCTGCAGCTTGCGCGTACTTTGGTCGAAATTTGGCAAATTGTACGGAATCTCGCGACGACTGCGCAGACAGGAGGAAGGTAATTGTTTTCGTCTGTTTGCCTGTCTGGCATTGAACCAAAATTGAAAATCATTTCAAACGGGAAGCTCACTGCTTTGAGGGACGTCACAAAGAAAACAAACAAACACGTATGAATGACTCATCGTACGTGTTAAATAAGGCCGTGGAAATTCTGAATAATTTTTTTTCTACAGCCTTTAAAATTTTTATTTCATTTCAATTTATTATATACCTGAACACAAATTGCGCTGTTTACACTTCCATAAACCTCTAGTTTAGCAGTACTTGGATAAAAAAATATATTACGTCATTTTGTGCCACCTCGACCAATCAAATGTGCCGCTCGCACTCTTCTGTTGGGAATAGGGAGATTTCAGACGAAATGTGCTCTATTGAATTAGACCGTGCTAGGAAATGCAAAGCAAGAATTTAAACGACCCTTCACGTTTCCTTTTTCTCATGATAACAGGTTGTAAAGCGTTCGATGAACTCGCTAGTTACCTAGGCACCCGAAGTTGGACGGAGGTTATGTTTTCACCCCTATCTGTCTGTGAACAGCATCTCAAAAAAGTTGTGGATGGATTTGGACAAAATTTTGGGCAGGTGGGTGTGTGACAAGGACGAAATGATTACATTTTTGTGAGATTCGGACCCAAGAATTTTAAAGTGATTCTTCACCATTCAATGTAGAGCTAAAATTGACATATAAAACGGTGTCAAAAGGTTATGGATGGATTTGAGGAAACTTGGTGGACACGTTGAGTGTGTGACCGGGAAGAATCGATTAGATGTTGTGAGATCTGATATTATAATTTTAAATTTTTTCTCCCAGGTGATCTTTCACCATGGAGAGATGATGCCAAAAACGAAGCATGATATTTCAAAAAGTTGTGGACGACTTGTGACAAAACTAGGTGGACGAGTTGGTTAGTGACAAGAACAAGCCGATTCGATTTTGTTAACATCCAGATACAGGTCCGGTCTATCGGTGGGATACAAAACGTAAACTGTTCTTCTGGCGGAAGGTGTGCGCTCCACCGAATGCCCTTCTAGTTAAGCATGTAATGCAGCAATTTGAACAACCAGCCAACCAAGTTTTAATTTGTGTTAAATTGCCTTTTGATCACATAGCCTGTGTAAAGGCCCTGTCACACCTTGACGATTTAGCCAGCGTATGCCGATTTATGAAAAATTTGTCTAAAACGCTGGTACACGTCGAATACGTTAATGGGTACGTTTTGTATACGTTAAAGAGCACACTGAAAAAACACTGCCATACGTCGTAGTACGCTGGCTTTAAACGTTGTACTTTTGGGTTTTCCTCAAATTTTTTCATGCTTGAAATTTTACGACGTATGACTCACACGTTCCGCTACGCTGGCCATAAGTTTTAGGCACGTTAAGCGATCGTTGACATACGTCGAAACACGTTACTTGTAAGTTACTCATAAGTCAAAAAAAACATCGAGGTAATGTTTAGCGTACCCGAACTTATTTCTAACCTATGAGTAACGTTTTGTAAGCACGCTACACGAACGTTGTTCACACTTTGCAACACGTTACTTGAAACTCACTACTACCTACTACTACTACTTACTACTACCAACATCGACATCACTAAATTCTTTCGAACTACTACTACTACTACTAATAACATCGACATCACTAAATTCTCTCGAACTACTACTACTACTACTGCTACTGTACTGCTACTGCTAATGACATTGACATTCTCAACATGGAGTCTGGAACACTGACGGTTCCTTGTAAACCATATGTATATACCAATTCCCTAAACGCTGCCAATACGCCATTATACGGTAGCTGTAAGTTAGAAACACGTTCAGTAAGTTCGTGGTCGTCCGAAGACGTCAATCTAATTCGTCTACATACGCAATGTGCGTTTGAGATACGTTACACATAGGTTCAAAGCACGTACACATAGGTTCAAAGCACGCTACTAATAGGTTCAAAGCACGTTACTCGTAGGTAAAATTAAGTTTCGGGTATGCTAAACATTACCTCTACGTGTTTCGACTTATGAGTAACTTACAAGTAACGTGTGGCCGACGTGTGTAAAGATCGCGGAGCGTGCGAGAACTTATGCCAGCGTATGCGAACTTGTGAGCCATACGTCGAGTACGTCGTAATTTTCAGGATGCTTGAAATTTCACGACGTACTAGACGTACACGTAAATGCCACCGTACTTCATTGTTTTTCAGCGTGCTCCTAACGTATACAACATTTATCCCATACCGTATTCGACGTGCCAGCGTTTTAGACACATTTATATAGGTCGGCATACAGGCTAAATCGTCCAGGGTGACTGTGATGTTGACACTTCCAATTTTCAGGCGGTTATGATTAAATCGGCATACGGCAGGTTTTTAACAAGAGACGCCACAAGTTCGTCGGGCATAACGTGCAGCGGTATGATAGTTAAAATAGTTGCGATAGGTTGTGATGAAATGCCACACACAACTGTCAAAACACAAAGCACAATAAATTCATGTTGATACTCTTTAAACAACGAACGTTCTCGTTACTAATCGCTACTGCATACGACCACCTTATGAATACGACAAACTTTTTTAAAACCTCAAAACTTCAGCGTACCCAACGTTTTACGTGCATTTTTATACGTTGCCAT
Organism: Eptatretus atami; assembly: GCA_035128595.1. Lineage (NCBI taxonomy): Eukaryota > Metazoa > Chordata > Myxini > Myxiniformes > Myxinidae > Eptatretus > Eptatretus atami. The sequence continues at coordinate 127,766,275 of CM068952.1, read as the reverse complement.
TCCTGGCAAAACGTCAAGGTGTGACAGGGCCCTAAGTGAACACAAATCTCTCCTTGAAGAAAATGCAGTGTATAATCAGATGTAGTTCCTTCTATAGTTACAAAAAGAAAATCTTTTGACATAACACTGCTGAGTTTGTTCAAGGAACTGTCCTCATTGTTTGATGATAATATGACAGTGGTAATTAAAAAACGACAGAGGTAAGAGATACAAAGATTACTCACCAGGGCTGAGAGCCAAACCATACCAGGCAAGCTGAAGAAGCTGAACCCCAAGCGCCAGCAGAATTGTGTTCTTGTTCCCAATTGAGCGCATCAATGTGCTCAGCACAAGCGTCTGTACACCAGTAACATAATCATGATTTGTGTTACTATTTGACTGCTGTTAATTTACACTGCATGTGTAGCAACATATTCCATCTTCAGTAAATCATGGTAAGAATTCTGAAATTGCAAAAGATGGATGATTCAAGCACACTTGCAAGCTCATGTAATAAACCATCTGTAGTTAGACGTGTGTGTGTGTGTGTGTGTGTGTGTGTGTGTGTGTGTGTGTGTGTGTGTGTGTGTGTGTGTGTGTTGTGTTCGGTCATTAAGCATAACGTATCATTCTCTCCCCCCACCTGTCTGTGTGTGTCAGTCTCTCTCAACCCCTTCCTCCACCCATCCCTCCCGCAGTGTATAACAATGTTTGTGGAGTCGCTCTCCCCACCTCCCCCCTTCCTCGCTCTTCCCTCTTCCTAGCCCCCTCCGAGCTTCCCTCCCTCCCTCTTTCTTTCTCCCCCACCCTAATATCCCCATCAGTGAAGCGACAGGTTGTATTTGCTCGTGTAAATAACGAAAAGAACAAGACCCATCATCAAACAATGCAAAGGACACCAAAGTATTGTTATGGTTGTGAAATTCACATTACACCATAAAGAGTCCTCAGGTGAGAATATACGATAAGTCCATGTGAGTTAGCCCAAACCAATTGTATAGAGGGAATTTATGTATCCATCCGGCTGCGACGCTTTGAGTTAGCCATTTTTCTGGTCTATCTTTTATTTCAAACAAACAGCATCTCAACAACCACGCCATCCCCACCACAGCGCCACCACACACAACCACGCACCTCCACACCTACGCTACCACATCTTCGCCACTCGCCATTCAATCAGCACCGTGCGGTCACGATCTCCGCGGAGGAACAAAACCACCAACGATGCTTTGGGCTTTTCCCGCATTTTTCCCCGCGCTTGGTGTGAAGGAAGGGGGAAGGCAGCTCGCCGCCGATTGGTGATGAACAGCGTGAGCGGTCGGGTGAGGGAACGCCCCTTTTTGAGACATTCTCGAAGGAGGTGGAGCGAAACGGGGCGGGCGAAATGGCGGAGTCGGCCGCTACAAAAGGACGAACGAGTTGGTCTTCAGTTGGGTTGGTTCGAGGTTCAGATAGGTTGAGTTGGTTCGGGGTTGTTGTTTGGTTGCTCGGTTGGTTCGGAGTTGTGTGAGGTTCGAAGTGAGCCTTCGGGTCGCGAGCTCGTGGTTCCTGCACTGTCGGCGATCCTCACGCGGGCCCTGTGACCCCCATGCACGAGCGCGGAAGTAGCGCCGAACGAGCCCCGTCCGTTCCCCAAGAGCCCCGTCCGAGCTGTCGGCGGACGACGCGAGCTACGCGCCGGGAGAACACTCGACGCGCCAGGGAAGTCGCGACTTCCTTTTCTTTTGGGGTTTTGTGTAAATGTCTGGTGTTGCGCCCAGTCCGACAAGTAGAACTGTTTAAGTGCATGTACATTAACCTTTGCTTTTATTCGGTATTAACTCTGCGTCGCTTTTGCTTTTGTTTCTTCTGCACAAAACTGTATGGCTGTATATCGTGCTTGTTTGTGTCTGTGTGTGTAAATAAAATGCTTGCTTGTGAACTGTTTTCCCTTCGCTTCGTCTTTTCTTTCATGAATCTCCATCTATGACGTAAGGGATTCGTAGTGGGTTTCAACATCCCGGTAATTAATCGGAACCGTCAAGTCGCGATAACTCCGTCGGTTATCTCTGCAGCACGGAACGAGCCGCTTAAGCGGTTCGTGTCCCGAGTCGACTGTGGCGAGGTACGATCACCCGATTAACCATCCGCGTAGGTACTTAGGTAGGTCGAGTTTGGCGAACAACCTATCCTACGCGGGTGGCCGATTGGCACGATTGTGGTGAGGAAACCCCACCCGTGACTAGCTCCCGGCGTTGTTCTGAGAGGGTCACGACTGAATTGTCCGTCCGTGGGCGAGTGCCGCGATTCGAGTTACGTGGCCGTTCGCACGCCGGCGGCGCGAATTCGCAACACTGGTGTCAGCGAGCGGGAAACAAAACTCTCCCATTCCCAGGCTAAATTCACGGGAATCGGACCAGGGGTGAGTGAGCGAGCCCCCCCGATTCCCTCCAAATTACGACGCATTATATTAATCTCTTACAGAGAATAAGATGGAGTCAGGCGAGCGGGTGCGGGGGTAGATGTGGATGTAGAATTTTTAGAATCCATGGCTCAGGATGAAATCCCCGTGCAGGACATTCCCATTGTAATGCAGGAACAATTTCCCCCCAACCGAGCCCAGAACCCGAAATGGGTCGCGGCGCCGCGGTGTATCACCCCCCCACCCCGCCTCAGTCAAAGTCCCCCCCCCCAGTCCCTGGCGCCGCGCCTGAGGCGAAGCGATTGCGCAGACCCACTTAACGTGGGCCAGGTAAACATGATTTTGCAGGCAATAAGCGGAATGATGCAACAAATGAACAAAAAGATGGATGGAAATACGCAACAAATGAGTAAGAAATGGAAACAACACAAATGAAATAAAACAAATGCGTGCAGGTTGAATAATCACATGAATGCTATTACAGCAGGTAAGAACGGAATGAAGAGAAGATGAAGGAAACGGGGTGAATGACAGAACATGGGCATAGGCCTGCAGGCAGGCATAATGGCAATTGCGGGGAGCGAAACGCGGCAGTGGAGCTCAAAATGGCGGCGCCACGTGTGGGAACGAGCTGAGAGGGGTCACGGCTGTCAGGCCCGCAATGGAGGCGGGTGAGGACCAAATTAATTCGGGGACGTGTTGGGCGAGGGTAGTGACGGAGAAAGCAACAGTGACGGTGACACAGAGGGAAAAATTAAATGGGGGACCGAACGTGTGAGACGACACGAGGTGACGACGGAAAGAAGAAAAGAAATAATAGTTGAGACAAGGGAGGTAATGGGTGAAGGTGACTGAGTTGGCAGAACACAGGGGATAGAGGGTGAATTGAACGAGTTAAACGAGCACACACACACGGAGTTAGTGGAGGATAATGGGGGCGAGCTCGCAGAACGTGTTGGGACCCGGTGCAAGCGCTGGATGGCCTCCTTCGGGACAGGAGGAGACGCTGTTCTCCCTTGAAGCGAGTCACGACCAGGTGGGTGCGGTCGTGCCAGGCGGAGTCGAGGGGGCGGGTGCTGCGAACGATGCACGGAGAGCTTGGGGGATAGAGGCCCGGAAACCCTTGGGTGGCACAATCCCAGCCGTGGTGTTCCCGGGGTGGTGAAAGGTGTGAGTGGCGTCCGTGTGTGATGGTGTGGTTGCAGTGTGCCGGAGTGCGTGCCTCCCAGCACACCGTGTTGAGGACACGTTGCGAGGAGGTGGATGCGTGAGGTGAGTGGGCCGAGTGCAAGGGTGTGTGTAAGAGAGCGGTATGTAAGGGAGATGACGGTCGGCATGCGGGAGCACGCAGCCGCGTCTCCCGGGGTGAGTGAAATGTCGTGGTGTGGGAGTCTCGTGACACGCGGGAGTTTGAGCGCGTGTGTCGAAAGGAGACGGAGACGA
>CM068952.1:127734047-127755894 GCA_035128595.1 Eptatretus atami | reverse complement strand
CAAATTGGAAATCAGCAAACATTACCACTCTGCATAAACAGTGCAAAAAACAGATTCCCTGCAACTTCAGACCAATCAGCCATGTCCTCCATCATCCAGCCAAGGTTATGAATCCATCACTCTCTTCAGGACAGTTTAAATCCTTTCCTCTTCTCCAAATGGCTTGATTTGCGATCAGCTCATTTTTTCAGACCAGTTCACTCTACCCTGGATATGCTGCTTTCTGCTCTCCCAACAATGGCCAGGAGGTCCTCAATGCCAGGACAATGAATATTAGAGCCTATCCCCTTAGACATTATGCACATCGCTCTTTGACAAACGTCTGGCACCCTGCCCGCTGCCTCACCAAACTCTACCTTCCTATGTATCCAAGGCATCTCACACTCCATGGCTCTCACAGACTTTTCCTCTCCTGTCCGCATCAACGCGTGCCCTGTGTGGTCCTGAAATGGACAGTTCATCCCTTCTTCCCGTGTCCAAGGCTGTGAGCTTCACGAGTAAGGAGTTTTCTGGTGCGCCCTTGTTCTGTTCTGGTTTTCATCAGAATTATCTCTCGACCCTGGCGAAATCCTTCTTTTCTCATTTGCTGATGAACTCCACCCTCTTGCCATACCATTGTGTCATCCCTCAGACTGAGTAGCAGCAGCTCTTCTTCGCTCTCTGCGAACTGGATACAGTAAAATCAAAACTCGCGCTCAAAAATGGAACATGTCTCTTCAATCCTGGAACAAATCTCACACTTCTCAACGAATCCTCTAGGAAGAAGTCTTTCTTCAAGGCTTCTGGGTCTCACTATCTGCCTGATGTCTCTTCCTGCGAAAGCAATTTCCAAACCTCCGCCTCCAAAAAGCGTCACCGACTGGAATCCTGCACAGTCGTGCCAAAGTCCGTTCCTCGGGCCCAACCTGAGCTCCTGACCACAATATAGAGCTTTCGTCCACAGACTGAGGTATGCTCTCCCCTCTGGGCTTGTGTTCCGCCTCTCACCTTTCTACGGCTTCATGCCTGTAGAAACAAGGCATTTCGGATCATTGGCAATCCTTCCCGTGATGAGCTGAGTCTTTGCGGCCTTTCACTCTTGCTTGCAACCGAGACAGTCCGGTCGGCTTTCTGTCGTTCTCACCATCTCCTCTCCAGTCTTGCCCCCCCCTAGCGAGTGTCCTGCATCTCTGCCGGCCACCGATATTTCCACAGGGACGCTCAGGTCGCCAACAACACCCTTCTGCGTAAAACACCACAAACTCACGATATCACATGCTCCACCTTCCACTCTTAAATGCCTCTTTTCCCACCCTCTTTGGGAATAACACTACCTCACTCTATTTCAATCCCATTATCCTATCCCTCCATTGGCCTATCAAAACAGCTGTTCACGCTCCATCACCTCTCATCCCCTATCCAAATCCACGATCTTTTCTGACCACGTATCTCTAAAATCCACCCCAAAAACAAACCCTCCTTAGCACAATACCCTGCCTTTGACTTCCTGAAAGTCCCTGTAATTTCCATCTTGTCTATTACCCCATCGTATCCTTCACTCTCATCCTCACCACATCCTGCTCTCTTGCTCCTGATTCCACAGTTCTGTTCTAGTCTTCCCCACCCTGCCTTGTGCCTCCCTCTCTACCCCCCTCACTGCATGCCCCTTGCATGCATGTGTGTTCGCTCTCATACGAGCCTCACAAGGTGTACAAAAAAAAACAAATAACAACAATTCATTCAATGCTATCGTGGAATCCTCGAAAGCCAGCGGTCCTACTTTTATAAGAGCGATTGTTTTCCCCGCACGGCCCTGCCGTTCCAGCTCTCTTTTCTGTTTGTACCAGTCCCTATAGCCCCTGGGCCAAATTTGGACACACATCTTGCTGTTCTACATAGATTGTCAAACATGGCTAGCTGCTCACACCATCGTCATGAAAAAACTTGCATTTATTCATGCAAATTGATGTTCAAACAAGACAATAACGTGCTCTGGCAATCGCAGTGCGTAAGTTAGATGCCCGACCCTTCATCGATCACAATTCAAAGTGAAGGATTTTTGTCGGCAATCTAACCGACCTGGCACATTAGTCAAGGTTTCATTGTCTATGCGGACGTTACCGGTTACGACTGTACTATATGCATTTGTCACTGGACTTACGACCACCAATACCACAGTTATATTTATGTACGCCACCCTCGTATCAAAACAGACGGACACCATAACGTCGAACCAAAGCAGCTCTCAAACGTCGCAGCACGCTCGCCCGCCGATTAGAGCATCTAAATCCTGCTGATGCAGATGCTGGCAATTAAATGTGTAATGTTGCCCTCTAAGCTTAGCTGGGATCTCGATGAAGAGAGACGCGCGTTGCATTTACTTACCTCTCCCCTTCCCTACCATCCGTCTTTGGAATCCGTGTGCAACATTGCTTCTTACTGGTGGAAAATTAATATTACGACTGGGTCGCATAGGTTACCGCAGGTGTAAGTAGTTGTTGTACAACGCATCCTGGTACGACACTCAATAAGTGAAAAAGATATACCCCATTTGAACACTGGTCCATCGTAATGTAGTGCGTTGCACTCCGCTGGGTTACAATCTTCACTTCTCCCCTCCCCGACCCACCACAAATCCACCTGGCCTATTCTTTCTCCACCCCTTCACTAACAATTTAGGCTCAAATTCCAATATATTGACTCTTCTGACAGTCTGCATAAAATTATGTTTTACAAGTCCTTCTCTACCAGTCGACCAGTTCCATCTCGCATGTTTGATATGCGCTGCATTAAAGCGATGGAGACGGCATAACAGTCTCTTGACACAGTTGAGTAGCTTGATCATAAAATTGAGAGAAAAGGCTTCACTTCAACATTCACTTGTGTTAAATGCAATCATATGTTGCGCTTACTGTCAGTTTTATGTTGTCCTGTTTTCAACAACTTGCACAAGGATGTTAAAGATTCCCATTACACGACATGAAGGAATGGGACACTTGAGAGAGCATGCACCACCCCTAATAAATTGGCGTGGAGTTGCATTATTCTGCATGGCCCCTCTGTGTATCGCTGATGAAAATGGGAAAGGCATGTTTGTCCTTGGCAAAAGGCTATCAGCCTTTGGTGTTCACAACTCGTGAAATATACCCCATAAACATTAGACCCAGATATCGACAGTAATGGCTGCAGAGTATAGGCTCATCTGTAGCATGGAGCTTAATCTACTTTTATAATATCAGCCCCCAAATTACTTGTTTTGTTACCTCACACAAAAACAGCCGACGAGCCACTGTGCCTGTTCCAACAAGTGTGGGGTAAAACAGACGGGTCACCACCTTTAATGGAGCGGCACTGCCTTCCCATTGTTTGGCCACGTAAATCGTCTCCTCCACGGACATTTTATTTCCAAACCCAGTTTTTCAAGCGGGAACAGAGTGAATATTTGATGAATATTTCCTCTCCTCACATTTCAAGTCCTTGTTTGAATGATCGTCGCTTTATGCTTTTTGTTGATTTACCTCGGCCCTGTTGTGTCTTGTTCGCTGGTGTTGCCAGGATTGCAACACGCGCATTAATTCATCTTTCATCGACTTTCCTCTGGTGTGCGTTTGGTTTTCCGTTTCTGCAGGCAGGGAACGACGATGTGGTGTGGCAAATGTATGTTCGCAATTCATCGTCCTCAATGGAGACGTGAAGACCAGCTGTCCCATTGTATTTAGATCACGGACATTTTAAGATCCCACAGATATCGCTAGAAGGCCCTGTCACACCTGTGTGACGTCCTTTGAGCCAGCGTATCTGCAACGTATCAAAATGTATGTTAAAACGCATGGCGTACGCTGAACTTTGATGGTTTTGGATTTTAATTCTGTGGGCATATGAATTAAACGTGTTGGACGGTAATGGCATTAACGTGATTCAGTAAAGACTACACAGATTAATCACATATAGATAACCATACAACGAATGCTGCAGCATGTTGTCAGCGTTCACAACATGATGCCCAACGTAGTCTAACTTATGCATAGCGTAGGGCAGCGCTTTTTGCCGAATGATCACGCGGCATAGCTCTAATAGGCTCTGCGGCTCGGACGATTCAACATCATACCGCACTAGACAGCGAAGTGTGAAAGCCGCCTGTCACACCCTTGACGTTTTAGCCAGCCGTTTATTCCGACCGTATGAAAAATGACCGAACCAAGCTGGCACAGGTCGAATACGTTTATGGCGTAAGTTTTGATATACGTTAAGAGCATGCTGGCATACGTCGTAGTTATTGCTGGCATAACGTGCGTAGTTTATCATGGCATACGTTCGTCATACCCGTGAAACTCTTTCAGCATTTGAAAATTTCACGACGTACTCGACGTATGACACACGGTTTTTCCGACCATCGCTGGCATAAGTTGTAGGCACGCTACGCGGTTATCACGTTGACAACGCTTCGCCCACTCCAGTGTAACCATGTGTACCGGTTACTCCATAAGTGCTGAAAAAGACACGCTCGAGTGCCGTAATGGTTACGCCGTCAGTGTTCCAGACTCCCTGTTTTTATTAATATTTATTTATTTATTCATGTCGGTATGATGGCTGATGTTGACACTTTCGATTTTAGGTGCAGTTATGATCTTAAAGCCCACCTTGTAAGCGGGACAGATGTCGCGCAACAGCCTGATTAATTAATTACTACATCAATATAAAACAACAAGCGCCCGGCGCGCTTACCACTGACACCGCTGCTCTCACCTCCTCTGATCCAGTGTTGACCCAGTACACCGTCCGATATAAATAACAAATCTCTCTTCCACTGATCCCGATAAAATGGGTTAAAACCCAGAATCGGCGTATCCTCATACGCTTCGACCACCGATCATGTGTGTGAGGTCCCGTGTTTTCGAGGAAGCTATAAGATATGGACATGACTTAAGTGAGGTGCCTACAGCGTGCGAGATCTAGTTCCACCTGCAAAACCTCGACTAAATATATATATATATAATACATATAGACAAACTACACTTGAGTGGCTGAGAACCACTGACGCCTACACTACCTTAAACTGTGAGCGCGTGTGAGCGGTGGTTCTCCCTCCAAATAGACAGTACACCTTACAAAGTAAAATCCGTAGGTATGTGTCGACACCGTGTGTCAACGATCGCGTAGAGCGTGCCCTACAACACGTTACTCACTGAGAAAGGTTAATAAATTTAGTGCGGGGATACCGCTAAATCAAAATTACCCTTCCCAGTCGCTGGTTCTTTCTGTTACAGCTATCAGTGCTAGTAACATCCTCACCTCATGGATATCCCTACATATCTCACACATGCTGTTAGTTACCTCCTTACTATTATAATGCTCTGGGGTCCGGATTCTATTATCAGCCGTGCCTCTCACTACATTGGCACTATTTCCTTGTAGACGACCGACAGTGCCTGTGTATGTACGTTGACATATTAACTCTAGTTACAATCTCCCACTGTCTTGAAGTGCGAGCTTATACTCTCCTCCTGTCCCTACACCTCAAGAAATACCTTAGCGCCACGTTTGATGTGAAGAGATGCACTGCTTTAACCCAAAGGACGTGACGCACAGAGTAAACTACCCAAAAAACAAAACCAGTCGTACTACGACGCTATTGCCAGGCGTGCTCTTAACGTATACAGAGACGCTTACCCATAACGTATTCGAACACCGGACTAAACACCAGAACTCGTCACACCCGCGTCCCTCCAATTTCGACCATGGAAGAGTTGTCTGTACGTGTCATGGCATGATGGCTGCGCTAAATCGTCAAGGTGTGACAGAGGCCTTCAAAAGGAGCCGCCACTGTGTGCCACTGGTACCCTGTCCAAATTCGCCCTACGCTGTATACGTGTACAGAAAGTATGTGCGGACTGTTAAGATTAGATTAAATCGTCTTATTGGTCAAGTATATGAGTTAGTACTGTCAGCTGTAGCTGTTGTATACAAGCATGTTGAAAAGAAATACGATTTTGCACAACTGTAGATTTTGTTCTGTTTTTCAAAGCAGCTTCTTGAAGTTAAAAGACAATGCGTGTACGCATCTTACAACATGGCACACACACATTTTAAACTGCTGTTTCCAATGATTTAAGTGCTGAACTGACCCTCTTAGAAACAGTCATGTCATACATGGTGAAAGTTTTCAAAATTTTGATTAATTTGAGCATCTAGCGGCAATGTTTTGTTTGTGTTCCCTCAATACAAGCGGTTTAAGGCTCGTAAGGAGAGCTGACACACCAAAAATCACACGTGCACATGCACGCATATGCACCACACAACACCACACACACCACCACACAGACCGACTGAGCCTTGGGGCTATAGCTCGCCGTACTCCCACGGGCTTTCCCGAGGGTACCCTGCAACCCGCACTTCTGTACCATTCGACACACCTCACCGAATCAATAGAGAGCTGCTCTTCTCACGACGTCTCACGTTGAAGTACCGGCAATTTTCTCGCTCAGGCGCACGTGACTTCGCGTTCCTCCCCATGGATGCCAACTTATGGGGGATTTGTCCTGTGTCTATCCCATTCCTTGAACAACAGCTGAAGCAAGCAAGGGACGGAGCTACGCACACTGATAGCCATCTTCAAAAATCGTCTTTCGGTTACAGGTACTCAGCCCAGGGTGAGCCAAGCTGCGTTTCAAAGATCAGTTCAGAAAAAGTATTCACACCTCCCCTGCTGGAACGACTTTTGTCACACGTCTTGCTTATCGTTACCACGGCTGAATTTAAAATGGATTTTGTTATTACAAGTTTATGTATCAGCCAAGGTCGACACCCAAACACTATCCAACACAATGACAACAAGTGATAAAATGTGTCTATTCTAGGAACCCTATGAGTTCTTTTAGAACATGTGGTGGATTGAAAATGAAAGAGCTGAAATATCTACATTACCTCCGCCCACCACCGAATTTCGTAGCTAACGTCGGGTATTTTTTCCACCCATCTTTGCTGTCTTGTCTGTGTACGACGAGTGTATCTCAAATAAGTTCGCATGGCACGGAATCCGGTGATGAGATCCTTATGGTGCGTACAGGTTGGTTTAGTGTTAGACAAGGGACGAACTGATTAATTTTGATGAAGATCGAGATCCGGACATTGCCGGATCTGATAATTTTTTGAGTGCTTCTTCAACATGAAGATAGTCTTAAAAAACTATATAGTAATGTAATGGCATGTATTTTCAAAAAAATGTATTGGGCCCGATATGTATTCTCGTGGTATCATGGCATTGCAGTGGCAAGAGGGTTATTGTGCTTCTAGCATAAGTGCCCTTCCTAGTCTTAACACAAGATTCAACCCCTCCCAGTTTATAGTACTTCGTCGAACGAAGCCCTTTGCGGCTACACATTACAGTCATTTGAATCTTCTGGGTATGCCTGTATCAGCTATGTCACATCTGGTTTGGCATTCTTCTTCCCGTTCTTCCCTCTCCGAGGTCTATGTTCTACGCTCCGTTCAAGCCTTCGGCCATTGGGAGCGTCCATCCCGCGTAAACCAGAAACCTCAAGTCTCATAATAAACAGCACTTGCTCAATGGGCATTCACAAGCTCCTGCCTTTCTAAGCCGTAATCTTATCCCCATGCGACAAGGTCGTTACTTTCACGGTTGCTAGCCATCTTTGCACACGAAAGTATCACGCCTTATGTGGAGCATTAAAATTCTTGGTCATCTCCCTCCACACCTCAGCAAACACACAACCGTGTTCCACTCAACCCTATGCTCAGCCTCGACACGAACACCCGATCATCTCGTGAACTTTCACAAAGCGCTTATATTCTAGGATGTTGTGTCTGATTGGCACGACTCGTGGACCTGGGCGAGCACGCACTACATTCGGAGTATGCGATCACCCACATCACAGCCATAATTGTCCCCCAGCTCTCAGCCAATCCAGCCCATCGCCGGATCGTCATTCAGCGTGTGCAGTTACGGTTTCGCCTTCCGATAAGCACTCAATTACCCTTTGCCAAAGGACGGAGAGGTATTTGTGCATTGGGTGTCTGTCTGTTTGTTTGGCCGAAGCAGAACGTTCATGTTTTTTCTCGCAATTGCCGCTCGTCGGCTACAATGCGACCGAAATTTTTCACCGCATTGCGGGCTGGAGTTCCTCAAGGTAGTGTTCTGGGCCCTGTTCTGTTTCTGGTTTTCATCAATGATCTCTCCGACCCTGGAAAATCCTCTTTTTCTCTTTGCTGATGACTCCACCCTCTGCCATACCATGTGTCATCCCTCAGACTGGTATGCAGCAGCTTCTTCGCTCTCTGCAGATCTGGGTAAAATCATAAACTGGTCCAACACATGGAACATGTCTTTCAATCTGGACAAATCTCACACTCTCAACAATCCTCTGGAAGAAGTCCTTTCTTTCAAGCTTCTGGGTCTCACTATCTGCCATGATCTTCCTGGAAAGCCACATTTCAAACCTCGCCTCCAAAGCCAGTCACCGACTGGAATCCTCCGTCGTGCAAATCCTTCCTCGGCCCACCTGAGCTCCTGACCACATATAGAGCTTTCGTCCGCAGCCTGATGAGTACTGCTCTCCCCTCTGGCTGGTGTCCTGCCTCTCACCTTTCTCGGCTCCATGCTGTAGAACACCAAGGCATTTCGGATCATTGGCATCTCCCGTGATGAGGCTGAGTCTTTGGCCTTTCACTCTCTCACTGCAGACAGGTCGGTGGGCTTTCTGTCTCTACCATCTCCTCTCCAGTCTTGCCCCCCCCTGCAGTGTCTGCGATTTGTGCCCACCATATTTCCACAGGGCGCTCAAGGTCCGCCAACAACCCCTTCTGGTAAACTACCAAAATCACGAATCACTGCTCACCTTCACTCTTTAATTCCTCTTTTTCCACCTTTGAATAAACTCCCTCACTCTATTCAATCCCATTCTCCCAGGCCTTCAAAACAGCTGTCACCATCACCTATCATCCCTATCCAAATCCACGATCTTTCTACCACCGTTAATCCACCAAAAACAAACCTCCTTAAAATACCCTGCTTTCTTCCCTGAAAGTCCCTGTAATGTCCATCTGTATACCCCATGTTCCCCACCCCATCCTCTCCTTCCACAGCTCATGTCTCTGTTCCCACTTTGTTTGTCCTTCCCTCTCCCCCCCTCGTCTCCCATGCCCCCCTTGCTATGCATTGTGTGTTCGCTCTCATACGAGCCTCGACAAGGTGTACAAAAAAAACAAATACCATTCATTCAATGTATCTGGAATCCTCGAAAAAGCCAGCGTCTATATTTATAAGAGCGAGTTGTTGTTCCCCGCGGCCTGTGTCATGCTCTTTTTTGTTTGTACAGTTCCATACCCCTGGGCCAATTGGCACAACATTTGCTGTTCTACATGATTGTAACATATGGTAGGTCAACATCTCAATAAAAACTTGCATTTATTCATCAAATTGATGTTCAAACAAGAAATAACGGTGCTCTGGGCAATCGAGTGTCGTAAGTTAGATGCCCCGACCCTTCCATGTCACATTCAAAAGTGAATTATTTGTCAGGAATCTAACCACCTGCATTCAAGTCAGGTTTATATTTCGTATGCAGAGTCCTACGATTAATATGCAATTTGTCACTGGCTTTGACACCAATACAAGTATTTATTACGCACCCTCGGTATCAAAAAGCGACACATATCGAACAAACAGCTTCAAATGGAGCACCTCGCCGCCATTAGAGCATTAAAATTGCATCAGATGTGGCAATAAATGTGAATTGTTGCTCTAAGCTTGCTGGCTCGATGACAGAAGACGCCAGTTGCATTTTTACCTCCTCCTTCCCTACCCCGTTTGGAATCCTGTGCAACTTGCTCTTACTGGTGGAAATTAATATACGATGGGTCCATAGTTACCGCAGTGTAAGTAGTTGTTGTACGATCCTGTACGACCTCAAATAAGGAAAAGAAGCCATTTGAACTGGTCCATCGTTGTAGTGGTGCACTCCAGGGTTAATCTTCACTTCTCCCCTCCCGACCCACCCCCATCCACCTCATATTCTTTCTCCCACCCCTTCACTAAATTTAGGCTCAATATTCCAATCATTTTTGCTCTTCTGACATCTGCATAAAATTATGTTTTACAAGTCCTTCTCTACCATCGACCAGTTCCATCTCGAGTGTTTGATCATGGTGCATAAACAATGAGACGGATAACAGTCTCTTGACACAGTGAGTAGCTTGATCATAAAATTGAGAAAAGGCTTCATTCACTTCACTTGTGTAAATGCAATCATATGGCTGCTTACGTCAGTTTTATGTTGTCCTGTTTTCACAATTGCACAAGGATGTTAAAGATCCCATTACACGACATGAAGGAATGGACACTTGAGAGAGCATCACAGACTAATAAATTGGGTGGAGTTGCATTTCTTGCTTGGCCTTGTGTTATCCTGATGAAAATGGGAAAGCATGTTTGTCCTTGGCAAAGGCTATCGCCTTTGGTGTTCACAACTCGTGAAATATACCCCATAAACATGACCCAGATATCCGACAGGATGGTGCAGAGGTAGTGAGCTCATCTTAGCATTGAGCTAATCTACTTTATTAATTATCAGCCCCCAAATTACTGTTTTGTACCTCAACAAAAACAGCCGACGATGTGCTGTTCAACAAGTGTGGGTAAACAGACGGTCACCACCTTTAATGGAGGGCACTGCCTTTTGTTGGCAACGGTAAATCGTCTCCTCCACAGGACACTTTTATTTCCAAACAGTTTTTCAAGTGAAAGTAATATTTGATGGAATTTCCTTTCCATTTCAAGTCTTGTTTGAATGCATCGTCGGCTTTATGTTTTTGTTCCTCGGCTGTTGTGTTTGTTGCTGGTTGCCAGGTATGCAACACAGCGATTAATCATCTTTCATCGACTTTCCTCGGTGTGCGTTTGGTTTTCTTTGCAGGACGGGAAGATTTTTCAAATGTTGTCGCTTCATCGTCCTCAATGGAGACGTGAAGCCAGCTGTCCCATTTGTATTTAGATCACGGACATTTAAGATCCCACAGTATCGCTAAAGGCCCTGTCACACCTTGACGTTTTAGCCAGCGTATGGCAACGTATCAAAATGTATGTAAAACGCTGGCGTACGCTGAACTTTTGATGTTTTTTTTAATTTGTGGGCATATAATAACGTGTTGGACGTATGCATAACGTATTAGTAACGTACACAGAATGTTTTAATCACATATAGATAACTTATACCAACGAATGCTGAGCATGTTGTCAGCGTTCACAACATATGCCCAACGATAGTCTAACTTATGCATAGCGCGGCAGCGTTTTGCCGATGATCACGTGGCATAGCCTATTAATAGGCTGCGGCTCGACGATTCAAATCATAACGACTAAGGACATCAAAGGTGTGAAGCCGCTGTCACCTTGACGTTTTAGCCAGCGTTTATCCGACGTATGAAAAATTTGCCGAACCAAGCTGGCACAGGTCGAATACGTTATGGGTAAGTTTTGTATACGTTAAGAGCATGCTGGCATACGTCGTAGTATGCTGCATCGTCGTAGTTTTCTGGCATACGTCGTCATACGCCGTGAAATTTCAGCATGTTGAAAATTTTCACGAACGTACTCGACGTATGACAACGTTCCGCATACGCTGGCATAAGTTGTAGGCACGCTACGCGATCATTGACACACGTCGCCACACGTTTGTCCGTTACTCATAAGTCGAAACACGTCGACGTAATGGTTAGCGTCAGTGTTCAGACTCCCTGTTTTTATTTATTTATTTATTTTTCTTCGGTATGATGGTGATGTTGACACTTGATTTCTAGTGCAGTTATGATTTAAATCTTTGACGGCAGCCTATTAATTATATTATATTATAACCGCACTAGAAATCGAAGTGTCAACATCACAGTCATACCGAAGAAAAAAAAAAAAAACAGGGAGTCTGGAAACACTGACGCTAACATTACCTTGACGTGTTTCGACTTATGAGTAACTTACAAGTAACGTGTGGTCGACGTGTGTCAACGATCGCGTAACGTGCCTACAACAGTTACTCATAGGTTATAATAAGTTCGGTACGCTAAACATTACCTCGACGTGTTTCGACTGATGAGTAACTTACAAGTAACGTGTGTCAACGATTCGCGTAACGTGCCTACAACTTATGGCCAGCGTTATGCCCGGAAACGTTGTGGAATCATCACGCTGGCCAAACGTCGGAAAAATTTTCAAGCATGGAAAATTTGTCTAACACCTCAAAGTACTACGACGTAAGAGAGCGTACAAAGACGTACGCCAGCGTACTACCAAAAAAAACCAGCGTACTACGACGTATGCCAGCGTGCTCTTAACGTATACAAACTTACCCATAACGTATTCGACGTGTGCCAGCGTTTTAGCCAAATTTTGCATACGTCAGGCATATGCTGGCTAAATCGTCAAGGTGTGACAGGGCCTTCAAAAGAGCCGACCACTGTGTGCCACTGGTACCCTGTCCAAATTCCCTACCTGTACGTGTCAAAGTATGTGGATGTTAAGTTAGATAAAGTTTATGGCAAGAATGGGTTAGTACTGTCAGCTGTAGCTGTTGTTACAAGATGTTGAAAGAAATACGATTTTGCACAACTGTAGATTTTGTGCTGTTTCAAGCAGTTTTGAAGTAAAAGACAATGTGTGTACGCGTACACATGCACACACACATTTTGTTCCAAGATTTAAGTGCTGACGAGTTAGAAACAGTCATGTCATACATGGTGAAAGTTGTCAATTTGATTAATTTGAGCATCAGCGGCAATTGTCTGTTTGTTTTAATACAAGGTTTAAGGCTTGTAATGGAGCTGACACACAAACACACGTGCACATGCACGCATGCACACACACACACTCACAACACAGCCACTGAGCTTGGGGGAAGTGCCGTCACTTTCCGGGGTACCCTGGGTACCATCGACGTCACAACAATGGAGCTGCTTTTCTCACGACGCTCAGCGGGGCATTTCCTCAGGAGGAATTCCTCCTCCCCATGGATGCCAACTTATGGGGATTGTCTGTGCTCTATCCTTTTAAACACTGAATGTCAAGCAAGGAAGCAGCACGTGCCATTTCAAAAAGTCTTTGGTACGACTCAGCCAGGGTTGAGCCCAGGGTTTCAAAAAGTCAGAAAGTATTCACACTCCTCGACTTTTGTCACATTTTGTTGTTACAGGCTGAATTTAAAATGGATTGTATTAAATTTGTTATCACCAATCGACACAAAATATCCAACAATGACAAAGTGAAAATGTGTTTTTAGAAGTTTTTACAAATTTATTGAAAATGAAAAGCTGAAATATCTAATTACCTCCGACACCGAAGGTGAAGGGGGTTATGTTTTCACCCCTTTCTGTCTGTCTGTGTACACGATATCTCAAAAAGTTGTGGACGGATCCGGATGAAATTTTGTGGACAGGTTGGTTGTGTGACAAGGACGAACTGATTAAATTTTGATGAAGATCCGAATCCGGATCCGGATCTGATAATTTTTTGAGTGATTCTTCAACATTGAGAGATAGGGCCAAAAACTATATAGTAATGTATGGCATGGTATTTCAAAAATGTATTGGGCCCGATATGTTCTCGTGGATCAGGCATTGCGTGGCAGAGGTATGTGCTCTAGCAAGTGCCCTTCTAGTTTACATAAGTATTCAACCCCCTGAGTCAATACTTCGTCGAAGAGCCTTTGGCAGCAATTACAGCTTTGAATCTTCTTGGGTATGCCTGTATCAGCTTTGCACATCTGGATTTGGGCATTTTCTTCCGTTCTTCCTTCCAGGTTTGTTCAAGCTCCGTTAAGTTGGATGGGGAGCGTCGGTAAACAGTAACCTTCAAGTCTCTAAACAGATTCTCAATGGGATTCAAGTCTGGCCTTTTAAGCCGTAATCTATCCCATCGAAAGCGTTCATCACGTGCTACCCACTTGCAAACGAAAATATCACTTATGTGGAGCATTAAATTGGTCATTCTCAACTCAAAACACAACTTCCACACGAACGATCCCATCTCGGGAACTTTTCCACAAGCCTTATTTCTGGATTTGTTTGAATTTGGCACGTGTGGCGAGCACGCACTACATTCGGAGTGATGCGATCACCACATCACACATAATTGTCACGCCACTCTCAGCCAATCAGCATCGCGGATCGTCATTCAGGTGTGCAGTTACGGTTTCGCTTTCGATAGCATCATTACCCTTGCCAAAGGAGAGGTTATTGCATTTGGGTGTCTGTCTGTTTGTTTGGCCGCACAGAACGTTCATGTTTTTCTCCGCAACCGCTCGTCGGATTGAGACCAAATTTTCACCATTGGTGCGACGACTCGTGTAGAATGGTTTAATAATAATTATGACGTCATTGGTCATGTGGTGTGGCAGCCACATTGGAAAACGGAAAAACTTTGGACCTCTGTATCTGAAACCACACCAAGGAAAAAATTGAAACTTGGCACATAGCAAGTAATCCTCATGGGAAACGAGTGTGATTTTTATGACATCATAGGTGACTTTGGAAAAAATTAATTTAAAAAACTTCCAAGGGTGCTTGAATATGCATAAATGATGTGCGTCTTCATGCTTCATATCTCAAATGTAGCATTCCTCATATCAATGTCATCTTATAATCAAGATATCCTGATGTAGGATCGATATCTATAAACAAGTGTGAACATTCCACTGAATTAATTTTAAACAGTCCAGCTGTTAGAGGTTTTGTGAATCTACAGTTACATGGTTTATAATGAAACTATCAAACCTGATTTATTTTTTTTTTTATCATATTTATATAAATATATACATACATACTGTATATTTTTTTTATTTCACTAAGTTACAGAATCACAACATGTTTGTGAAGTTCAAGCACCTTGTGGTTTGCAAATTTATATCAGTGAGTTTTACATTTGGGTCACCTAATAGTCAAAACTTTCCTTTTGTAAGAATGAGAATATTATTTACCACAAGATGATGAACCAATGTGAAGAGGTTGGACATTGACAAGACACTTACTGCACTCAAATAAAGAAACAGGGAAGCACAATTGGCTTCAGCATCCTATAACCTCCCGCAATGCAAGAGGAAACTTAAATTTCTTCTTATTGCTTCTCTCTCCAGCTTACCTTGTGTAGCCCCGACCAAGAGTGGCCTTTGGCCTTGTGAAGGGGGTGCTCCTTAAAATTAAAATCTACTATAAATGGATGGTGTGTGTGTGTGTGTGTGTGTGTGTGTGTGTGTGTGTGTGTTGTGTGTGTGTGTGTGTGTGTGTGTCACGTTTTTGTGGAGTTCTACTGGAGCTTTCTGATGTGGAATGTGATTCACCAAAATGATCATCAGATCTCCTGAGTTGATTAGGCCTATTAACTACTAAAAAACCAAAATAATTCCCATGTTTTAAATGCACGCCATGTTACGGTGTTAGAGCAGCTTAATAGGTCCTTCCATGGCACGGCATTCTAATTACAAAATAAATACCAAAAAGAATAAACACATTTTAACAAAGTATATATTAATTAATATGAATAATATTAACAACAAGAATAATTGTCGTGTCACTTGGCAATAATAATAACGAATGTATAATCCCCTCTCACCCCTCCCGCTAAAGCCCAAGTAAATCTGAGCTTAGTGAAGACAAGCAATTGCTCAAGCATTCCAGTAGGCGAATATGCTACAAGGCCATGAACGGCAACAAAATTTTGTCCAATGGACTAACGGGTGCACCAGTAAATTAAAAAGCAGGAAGATGAATGCTACCAAACGGTGGAAGCTGGTGCAAGTTATCTGTCTCGGACTGTTTGATATTTTCAGAAAATGGAGACATGGATAACTGCCAACTAATGTCTCATGAGAAGCTTACCCTATAACTATGATTAGTGTTTGATACGTATGATGTTTACAGCATGTTGACGACAATGAAAATCTGGGTTAACCCATTTGACATGTCAGAATATACACACACACACACACACACACACACACACACACACACACACACACACACCACACACACACACACACCACACACACACACACACTGTGCTAGCACATTGTGTAAACATACGAACCGTGCTTCCCCATTGTCTCGGGTCCTCACCTGTATTTTTTTTCTATTTATTTATATTTTCATTTATGGATGTTGTCTAACGATTGTGTGGTTTTTTCCCGGTGTACCCACTTCGATGTCCATTGGCATGCAAAATTTCAGCTTTCTATGTCACCCGGAAGTACGATCTTTAATATCAGTCAGTGAGAGTCAGTGGTTAGGGAGAGCTATTATATATATATATATATATAATATATATATATATATATATATATATATATAATATATATATTGTTTATGGTTTTGGAAAACTTACCCCAGGGGTAGAGCATACATGGATGAACATGTAGGTGATCCGAGGATCAGTTATTTCATTAGTCGTTGTATACATAGTCCTTGGTCCCTTGTCAAAGGGCTGTTCGGGTGGCATGCGTTGGCTTGGCTGTATTTTTCCAGTGTAATGTCTCCCTCCTCCCTCTCTGTCACTTTCAATCTTTCCTCCTTCATAACATCGTTCTGTTCAATCCCTCTGTTATTTCCAGTCTTTCCTCCTTCACACCATCATTCTATTCAATCCATATGGTACTTTCAATCATCCCTCCGTTAACGCCATCGGCCCATTTCAACGGTCCACCAATAATCTCCCCTCCATCAAACATCCTTTCAACAGTCCCCTCTTCACCCCATTGGTCTTACCTTTAATCCCACAGCTGTTCGGCCATGCAGAATTCCTTTCCACGTTTCCTCCATCCGCACATTGCTTAATAACCCATCGGGTGCTCTCACATGCATGTTCATGACACTTGGTGCTCATCGTGGCCTGCGAGGTGCGGCGCTTCTCGCAGGCATGGTACAGTGCAGACCAGTGCAAGTGAGTGTTTTGCGCGAGCAGGTAGGGGGCTGGGAGCTCTTGTCATGGCTTTGGCACGTAGAGGTCAGGGCAGGGGCTTCATTGAAAGTTCCCTCAGAATGGCGTGGCAATTTCCTCAAGCGACATTGTGCACTCACCCCCAGCGGCTGCGGACCAATGGGATGGGAAGAAGGCTTGTGGGAGGAGTAAAGAGAGTGGTTGTGAAGAAGAAGCAGAGAGGCCGAAGCACACGGGACAGGCTCGCGCAAGCAGGGACGAAAAGCGCTCCTGAGCAGACGGCTCAGAAAGCAGAAAGGCTGAGAGAAGCAGAGACGCTAAGAAGAGGCAGAAAGGCAGAAGCACACGGAACAAGCTCACATGAGCAGAAGACTAAAAGACTGAGAAGGCTTGTGAGGGAAGGAACAAAAGAGTGTGAGGGTAAAGGAAGGTAGGTTTCATGAGCAGTTGGTGTCAAGCTTTTGTGGAAAAAGAACACTCCTTCCACGAGCGTAATCCTGCCCTCTCGAACCTCTCAGCCACGAAGAACGCGGAGGGTGAACGGCGGCACTTCATCAAGGAGGAGGAAGAATCTTCAGGAGGAAGAATCTGAGGCAGAGGAGGGTGAGTCGCACATCTAGCTCACAGATCTGGGACGCCGGAGAGGACTCGCCTACTGGGTCTGGACACCTCAGGGACGTGGCTACGTGTCCCCATCGCGTCACATCGCCACTGCCCATCTTTCCCATCCATTTTCCTCCACATTCTCCTGTATATTTGTGTGAGGTGAGGGAGAGAAGGAAAGACTGTTTTCCTTTTCTCCATTCATTACTTTTATTTTATTTTCGAGTCATCATTTTATTCTTCGCCCCCGAGTGAATGATGGCCGAGTCTTTTGTGCAAGTAAAATTGAAGAAGAATACGTGTTGTGGTTAAATCTGCTTCGACGTGCCTTTTTGCTTTCTTGCTGATAAATACTTGCTTTTAAATGATTGCTTGCTTGTATGTTTGTAATAAGTAATTGTTTGTTGTAATTGTAATTGTAATAATTAGCTTTGTTAGCCAGCACACACTCACTGTAACTCGGCAGTAATCCGTCAATGAAGATGATCCCAGTCAATGAAGTTGTCATCAATAAAAGCCAAAGGATCGGAAAACAGATGCGCTGAAGTTAAAGATTCTATGGAATATATTCTTTTCATGAACATGGCTACTTCATAAGCTAAGGAAAAGGGCAACATATGATTTACAAGTGTCACATTTTGATAAACCTTTTTTGTGTTTGTTTAAATAACAGTTTCTTAAATTATCCTGGTGAGCACAAATGCAGCATAAAATGTTCCCATGAATTGGTTGCATTCATTATCATCGTCTATTCTCCGAGCTCACTTGGCGCAGGTAAAGGAAGAAGCTGGAGTACTGGCCAGCCTCGGGTAGGTATGACAAGAACACTGTGATGCAGATGAGAAGTACAGTCGAATCTTGACCAACCTTGCGTAGAGACTGCATAGAGGAAAAGAGTAGGAGTGATGGGTCATTGGTAGTTTAACAAATGAAGGAGACGAAAGGAACAGAGTATTTTCAATAAAGGAAATAAAATTGTGCAGCAGAACACAAAAGGCAAGTTCAGGAGATGCAGGCTCACCGCAAAAGGGTCTGCCTGTTCCCATGAGATCGGAGCCCCCCATGATGCAGGGCGCATCTTCTCTGGCAGCGACTCTGGAAGGGCTAACAGGATGAAGCAGATGTCGAGAAGAGAAATAGCTGTCGCAAGCACGACGACGACACCGTTGCCATATGCTTCACTCAAGTAAGCGCCAATAGCAGGGCTTGTCACAAGGCTCGCTGCAAATGTTGCTGAGACCTAAACAGAGGGAGGGAGAAGTATTTAAATTACTCTTCTCAGTTCCAAAAGGCCATCTCTTGGAGACTTTACTCATTGATCCATAAGACAGTCATTCAAGTCTGTTGGCGAACTAGGCCATCTAAATGATAATGATAATCACCCATAAAGCTTGAACAAACCATTCATGTTGCCATTCTTATCCCTCTCTTTTATCCCAATGCTTCTCTTAAAAACCCACGTGCAACATGATAATGTAAGCGGAATTATTCATGAACTTTCTATTGTTAAAAAATAAAAGAGATGATACTCATTAAATATTTATTTTTATAAGCTGTTAAGTGGGATGGATGTGGAATGCGGTGTGATCGGAGTCGTTTGAATCACCAAACCATAGGCAGTGCTGCGTTCATGTTCTTGGGTTACGTCGGCCACATACGCAAACACAACGGAGAATGTGACAGAGAATATTCCCGAAATAGATATGACTGCAAAATACCACCTGGGGATTGAGGGGTGTGAAGAACAAAAGTGAAACTTGGGATTCAAACATCCAAAATCTTTCATAAAAATCTTAAGACGGTGTTTAAAATGAGAAAGTGTTTTGTTCCTTAATCGATGAACAGACGCTTTAATTTGCATCAACCAGTATTTGTGTCAGTTCAAAGTACAGATCTCAGAAAAATGCTCAAATTTTCACATTTGGAGAACCACCTCAGTGAGATGTGCTTTTACTTTTATGAAAACATGCACACAGTTGTTTCCAACATACCAGGGACTGATATGCATAAGTGGAATGGGGACACAAGTGAAGAAAACAGTGAGCAGCAAAAACGACTTCCGGCCCCACACGTCAGAGAGTGCACCGATAAGAGGTGCACTCAGGAAGGACAGCAAACCCTAAAAGAGAGGAGCATGAGAGTTTGGGAAATTGATTTTTCTGATAATCCTCCAAATTATTCAGCCACCCATACAAATGAAGGTAAGAAAGTGCACATCCATCTTCCCAACATTTACATTTCACTGACCTTCACTCCCTGAATCAGGCCATTCATCAGGAATGTGTGTTGCGGGAAGGTTGCATACAGCACCTGCAGAAAGAAATCATAACCACAAATATCGTTAAGAAACATGTGGACAATCAGTGTGATTTTTCTTTCTCAAAAGTAACCAACAAAATAACAAAACAAGAAAAAGAGCAACCAGAGATTGCAGACCCTCACAAGGACTTGTTTTGTGTGGTGTAGTTTTGTGTGGTGTAGTTTGTGTAGCGTTTGTGTTGTGTTTGTGTGGTGTTTCTGTACTGGTGTGTTACATAATTAATAAGAGACATAACAAGAACTGCCACTTTATAACTGCTGGCAGTGATGACCGGGTACTAAAACGTCCTGCTTTGATCAGACACTTGACACTGACACATGATGTTTATTATTATTATTCAACTGAATATAGAATGGGAATTAAATAAATTCCATTCAGATCAAATGGATGATCAAATCGGCACAGTTCTGCATTGGAGTAATTACAAGGAACCCAAACAAGCAAAAAGCAAAGCTGAAGTCATCAGGAGGAATCTGGAAAGGATTCACATTTCAGCTGATACTCCTCTCACCTCAAACCCAACCAGGCACAGCCAAGTGAGCCTTTATAAATAAATAAATAAGTAAATGAAATAAAGAACCCAGATCAAAAAATTAAATAATTCTGGCTGCCAGACCATGCATCCATTCAGGTTGAAATTTAAAACATGTATTCCACATCACAACTACATCACAATTTTGAAGTTTCACATCGATTGATTAAGCAGTTCAAGAGAATATTTTTTTAAAGATTTTCGCTCAATCCAATAATGGCTGCCAGACAATGTGACTTATCAATCCTTCGTGAATACCCTGGTATCCCCAAGGCTTGGGGAACATTTGTGTGAAGTTTCCCCTCAATCTGTTCAGCCGTTCTGGAGAAGATTTTATAGATTTTACGGTATATCCAACATACTTGCCAAACCATGTTACCGATGACGTCATTTGTGAAGCTTTAGTTCTTCATGGATAGGCGGTCAAACGTGAAAAGTTTTGCCTCAATCCGTTCAGCCACTTCAGAGAAGAAGATTTTTGAAGGTTTTTAAAAAATTAAAAAAAACAATATCGCTGCCGAATCACATGATCGATGATGTCATCAATTTTTTTTCTGTGGACCATTTTATCCTTAGATCCATCCATTAGGATCATACTCTGTGCAGAGCATTGGCGCTGTCTAAGCAGTCTCCTTGGCTATTGGGCACAATCCTGGACGGGTCGCCACTCCGACACAGGATACCAGCAAACTAGCACTCATTTTGCCAACCTCGGAAGAATGCCAGGCATAGTCAAACCCACCTGGTATTAATTCAGTTGCCAACGGGGCTTGAACTCAGGACCCTAAGATCCCAAGCCAGCCACCCTAACCACTGAGCCAACACCAGGCATATTTTATCCTTAGATGACCCTCAAAAATGTTCATACTGATCAGATGTAGCGTGCTACATATGCAATTATGACATCGTAACGAAGGTACCTACAACATCATAAAAATTGCACTAAATCCCCAAGAGGAGTACTTGCCATGTGCCAAGTTTCATTTTTTTCCCTTGGTGCGGTTTCAAAGACACAGAGGACCAAAGTTTTTCCGTTTTTCCAACACGGCAGCCACAACACGTGACCCATGACGTCATAATTATCAATAAAACATTGTACATGAGTTTAATTATCAATAAAACCGATGGTGAAAAATTCGTCTCAATCTGACAAGTGGTTGCAGAGAAAAACACGAAAGTTCTGTGCGGACAAGCAAACAAACAGACAGACAGACAGACAGACAAACGAACCCAACTACAATACCCTCTCCTTCAGCGAGGGTAATAAAATCAAACAGTAAGGAGGTTCCTTTTATTTGTGGGGACAAGACTAAAGCAACAGATTATGTTTGAGAACCTGTATACTTCAACATGAAAGTACAGCAACAATACTCATCTTCATTACCCAACATAATATGAAAAATCTGAAAATTTCATCAGAACTGATTACTTTATTACACTAGAAACACCGGCTCCCTTCAGGAGCATTAGGAAATCATCCCAT
>CM068952.1:127722726-127734037 GCA_035128595.1 Eptatretus atami | reverse complement strand
GCTGGAGGGGGATTTTTTTTCCTAATTTGTCCCATGACCTGACCCTGGCTACCACCAACATGTATGCAAAATTTGGTGGAGTTTAGACCAGCCGTTTTTTTTTCTATGATGTTCAGATGTACATACATACATACATACATACATATGCCTTATTTAATATCGTTGAATTTCACAAGAGGCACAGAAATTGTGCAATAAAAAAATGGCAATATATTTTGCTGAAATGCCTTCACGTGTGGAAATTTCATCAGTCGCGGAAAGTCCACTCATTAAAAGCAAAGTGATGAATGATGTACGTATTCTAAAATAAGTCTCTTGCACGGCAAAAATACTTCCATCACCTTCTTTCATAATGCAGCAAGAGGCTGTAGGTTTATTAATCCTTTGCCAGAAGCGTGGCTGTGAAAGCGATAACACACTTGTTCTTCATGAAGGACACCGAGGGATCTTTAACATCCACCAACCAATGCTGGAAGAAGGGACGCCCAGTTTAACGTCCATTTGAGGAACGGCACACACATTGATGCCTCACCGTGCCGACAAAACACCAGGGTGACAGTTTGTAGCTGGACCTGGATTCTAACCCGAGATCGACACCTGGAATTTCATCATCTGGTTGAGTATTTTTCAGTGTGAGCTTGGAAAATAAAATTTTCATTCCATCATTTGACAGAAAGCTGGAAAAAGAATGGGTGCATAATAAACGGAGGCACCTGCGATAAACACAATAAAAGCAGCGCATGAAATACAACATTGGCTGAAGGCTGAATTCCATCTGAATTATTGTCTTTTAATTTCATCAAAATTAATACAATTATGAAAATAAGAGTTTATGGTTGAGAAGAGAGGAAAATAGAAAGTAAACAAGGAAAAGGAGGACACTGTGTGATACAGGGGAAGGATCCTGCAGTGGTAGTAGATATGTGGAATAAGCAGACAGCACAGTGCCAGGTGATTGTGATGTGATGAGACCGACGTCCATCATTTAACACCAGAATTCTAGCAAGCTAGCAATGAATGATGACATCCTTGGATTCCTTTTCAGCTGGGTTTCAGCTATACTGTCACTGATGAATCACCAATAGGAGATGAAACCAGTCGGGCTGATGTGGGGCGTGTAGCGATGGGATTCTCACATAATGTGCTACATGTAAATGTTTACAGTTGTAGAGGAACCCAACTATGGTTTGAAACAGCAAATAACTTACCTTGTGCAGCGTGATGCATCTTTCTTTGCCGAGAAGAGCAGGGGGCTAATTATAAAGATCCAAGCCACCTGAGGATAATCAATTAGGTGAGAGCTAATTGGTTGTTCCCTCCAATTATGGGTGAGAGAGGTGAGTACGTGTGTGTGTGTGTGTGTGTGTGTGTGTGTGTGTGTATTATAGGGAGCATCTAGGCTCAGAGGCAGCCTGCGGGCCTGGGGGTGCCATGGTTAGAGTTCGGCAGAGGGGAGTGCCTGCCAGTTGAGCCACGCGCCCAGCAGGAAATTGTGCGAGGGCACGAATGAAAATTTGAGGGTAAGGCCCAAATTATAATGGACACCACAAGGCGAGGGGAATCATGGTTTTTAGAACCGATAGTTTAAAAGTGTGAGGCGTTTTTTGAAAGCCCCGGGGTAGTTTCAGGTGTAATAATGTTAGGGTAGATAGGGTGTACCCTTCCGACCATCCATCCGTTCGCTCGTTGTAGGCCGCTGGACTCACCTTGGTAGATCGCTGAACTCTGAGGAGCCCATTCTGAGGCTTTGTTGGGCCTCGAGAGAGGACACTAGTTTCTCCCTATTCCCCTCTAAAAGGATTTTAGGGGTTGGAGTAGGCTAGGTGACATGATAGGCTAGCCGGACAATGACGATAAGGGGTTAGTGATACAATTATAAAAGGGAAATAAAAATAAAGAGGGGCTAAATTTTGTTGTGTTTTGTGGCAAACTAAGGGAGTGGGTATGGACAGAGACAGCAAAGGCGATAGAGTGGGGGGAACAGTAGGCTAGGTCCGAGCCCACCTTCAGAGCGGCCGGCACCACCGCACTCCTTCAGACCTGATGGAACACACCGGAGGCCGGCCAGCTTCACCTGCCGGCCTGTTGTGCTGCAGCGCCTGTTCTGCATGGGCTTGCCTTGCATGCCGAGTTTGCCTGCCTCTGCCATGACCCATGCCTGCTAGCCCTTGTTTGCGTTTGCCCCTGTGTCCATCCATCACCATGTGCACCAGGAACATCCAGTTTTGCAAGGACTGCCCTGCAGCCAGCTCGTGCATCATCATGCTCCTTTGTGTTTTGCGACCATCTCCATCCATTCCCCGCATCAATGAACTTTGAAATGACTTTTACCTTCTCCCCTTTCACAGATCACAAGTCCTGGGCATTGTTAAGTAATGGATAAGTCAAATGAAAATTGTAAATACGTGGAACCTCACCTGCATGTTTGTTTTAGCGCGCGCAATTTTAGTGAAGTTGTCCGATGAGTCTGTGAGAGTTTGTTTAGTTAGTTACGCAGCGATTAGGTTTTTTTTTTGGGACACGTATAAAGAAATGTCGCACTCAGGGATCCGAAGGTAGAACGTACTAGGGGAAAACTTACACATGCTGGTCACGAAATTTGATGACTCCGGGACGAGTCTGTAAAAAGGGGAGGGTTTAGTGTTAGAATTTGGAATTCGATTGCACACAACATACAGGTTCCTTTAGTCAGCTATGTCGATAAGTGCTTGTTCCCAAGATAGCTCCCCTTTCATTGTTAAATGTTCAGAAATCGATTAGATGCACTGCGGATCGATTTAATAGTAGGGAATGAACAATGGAACATCCTCCCCCTCTTCTGCGAAGAGAAGAGAACCCTGCCGTCCCATGATTCATGATGGCAACAACTCCCTCCACCGTGGTTGAGCGGGGATGATCACGAGGGCATGAGTCACGCCGGGCGTGGGGGAGGGGGGCGGAGAAAATAAGGGAGATCCTTTCTTTGTTCTTGAGTAGTAAGCTTTTTGCTTCGGCAGAGAGTAGTCGTTCAGCAGACCTTCGGGTCCTGTTTGGCTTGGGTTAGGTTGAGGCTTCGGAAGCTTTTTGCTTCGCTGGCTCAGTGAGCTTCGGTTGGGCTGGCTCGGGAGGAGGCTTTTTGGAGGCTTTTTGCTTTGGTTGTTCAGTGGCCTTCGGCTTCTGCTTGGCTCGGTAGACTTCTTGGAGAGCTGCTTGTTTTGGAAGAAAGTCGAGCCAGTTGCTCGGCTTGAAGCTGCAAATGGTGGCTTCTTCTTCTTCTTGGTTTGTGGAGCTCTTTTGTTTCTCCGTTGGTTCCTGGCTTGGTGCAACTCATCGACCTCTTCTTGGAGGTGTTTCTTGGGAAGCGGCGCATCGACGGGAAGGATCGGCGCATCGACGGAAGGATCGGTGCCTCGTCTCACCAGCACGTGTTGAGAAGCGCGGGAGGATTCACGGAGCTCGGGAGGGATGCGGCTCACGGCGATTGGATCAGCCGCTCTCGCTGGAGCCGGGTCCGAACAACTTGAAGACACACGAGGTGGAGAGGTTCGAGATAGGCTCTGGGTTTCAGCTCACTGTCCTCCGAGCTGGAGCTCGTTATGAAGGCCTCAGCCACAATTTCTTGGGTGTGTGTGTGTGGTGTGTGTGTGTGTGTGTGTGTGTGTGTGTGTGTTGTGTGTGTGTTGACTTGTGTCCGTGGCCGTCTAATAAGAAGGAATTGTTAAGTGCTTCGTGTGCTGTAAATGTTTGCATCGCATTTCGTAAAGTCGGTATAGTTCTGCTCTTACGTGCTCCCTAGTTCCCATTTATTATTAATAAATACCCAATTGTTAAATGTTTTAGGTCGTCGCGTTGATTCTTTCATTGACTGAGCATTTCGTGTGTTGGGAGTTAGAAAGCCGTTGGTTTGCCGTAAAAGGGGGACATTTGGACCGACGGTTCTCGGCGATTAAGCCGCTTGGAATCGCGCCCAGGGACAGGCTCGCCTCGGCGGTTTGTTCCGTACGAGTTCCGTCGGGGGTGCAATACCCGGTAGTTGGATCACGTGGGTATTTAGGTACATTGAAGATTGGCAATCGACCCTACCCCACGTGATCTGCCCATTGGCGTATTTCGGTTCTTGTAAGGACCCGTCGACTCGGACTTATCCGGCGGCGATCTATATTCTGGGCGATCGGTCGGCCGACTCGACTTGCGGCTTCGTCAGAGCGGTCGTTGGCGGCCGACCCGGCACCGTAACAATATGTTTTAGAACTGTTATGTACACGGGTTGTGGAAGATATGTTTTAGAACTGTTATGTACACGGTTCATGGAAGATATGTTTAGAACTGTTTTAATGGACGTGGTTTGTGGAAGATATGTTTTAGAACTGTTTGATGTGCGTGGCTCATGGAACTTTTTTTTTTGGTCTGCGAAAAACCGCAAATACGTGAAGCACAGGGCCTCGAATCTCGAACAGGTCGCATTTTGTAAACGCGAATACACGAGATCCGTGATTAGTGGGGTCCAACGGTCCCCAGGTATTACAGAACCCTTCACTGTTAGAACTTAAGCACTCAGGGTTGTGGAGTTCATTAGGTTGGTGCACACGTACCCTTGTCCGTTTGTCAAGAACATGGTGAAGGATGATTCACAGTTTTTTTTTCCTTTTTCCTTTTTTTTTGTCCACTGCACAGATTTTATATTATATATATATATATATATATATGTTATATATGTATATACGTATATATATATTATACGTATATATACATATACTATATATATATATATATATATATATAACATACATAAATACATACAATATTCCTGACTATTATGGTGAGCATCGCGCGGATTATGTCTAGCATGGTAAAACTGCATAATCGCACAGAACAACCATCCGTTTGCCACCCAGACGATTGTTCCTGTTGATGCAAATCATTCAACAGAAGGTATGTGATCAGCGGGAAAATCGAAACATGTGGAGTGTGACAAGCACTCAGCTGATCCATATATCGTTTATATACAGTGGAAAATCGATATAACGCTCACCGGTGGGGTCCAAAGCGACTAGGGCGTTATAAATGATACAGCGCTATACTGATGCAGTGAAAAATATTTTATATTACATACAAACCAGAGCCAAAACACGTGGACATGTACGTCCGCCATCTTGGATTGTTGGGGTTGATAACGAAGCGGTCAAGTTATTTTCTTTTCTTTTTTTTAAACAAGAAATAAACACAGGAATTGAATGCATATAGAATATATTTTATTTTTTTATGTACAATCGAACATTACTTACAAAATAAAAATACAAATGTACATTATCACATAAATCGGTAAAATATTTTTATGCTTCCTTAATCACAAAACGGATACGGAATTTATATCTTGAAGAATTCGGAATTTATTTCTTGAAGAAATCGGTGATCTTGGTTGGTTTCATGGATGCTCTTGAGAGTCTTCGGGTGTCATCCAGAAGGATTTTAACTCTGGTGTATCTTCAAACGAAGATTGGGGCATTCTGCTCATCCAAGGACTCCAACCAACGAAGACCATAAAGGAAAGACTGTTCAGCTTTGGAGTGGAGAGGCTAGGGAGAGGTTCACTGGTGCCTCTTCTTCCTCCGACTCCTCTTGGGGTTCCTCTTCCTCTCCAGTTGACAGCTGTTCTTCTCTGAGCAGTTCTTCAGCCAGGTCTCTTTCTTCTTGATCAACCCAGGCCTGGAGAGCATCAAGAGCTGATGTTCCAGGGTGAGGTTGAGGGCTGTGATGGCAGACCTGCCCACCTCCTCCTTGGAGAACCATTGAAGTCTTCTTCATTATCAGACTTGGGAGGACCTAGGCCTTTCCTCCAGCAGTTAATGATGGTGTCCTTGGTGACCTTCTCCCAGGCTGGCCCTGTAAACTCCATCGTCTTCTTAACGTCCATGGCCTTGAGGAAGACGGTCATCTCTTTTGCTCCCTGGCCTAGCTTCGCATAATTGATCTTTGTAGAATAGCTTGAAACAGTTGATGACCCCTGGTCCAAAGGCTGGATCTTGCTGGTGGTGTTCTTGGGCATAAAGGAAGCGAAGATCTTCCATCCTTGGACTTTAAGATGTCTCCTGATGGATGAGATGGGGCGTTGTCAATGAGGAGGATAGCTTTCTCTTCTTGCCAAGCTTTCTCAGGTGCTTCCGCACGCAGGGCAGAACCTCTGGAAGAACCAGTCCTAAACGGAGCTCCTGTCATCCAACCTTCCTGGTGTTGGTGTAAATGCAGGGAAGGAGGGATCTGTTGACATGGTGTAGACACCTGGGGTTTAGTGACTTCCCTATGACCAACGGGGTCATCTTCAGAGACCCTGACCTGTTGGCACAGAGAAGGAGGCTGACTTTGTCCTTTGGCTTCTTGTGTCCAGTCTTTCTTGATGGGTTGTCATCCAGGTCCATAGTTCTGTCTGGAGGGGTCTTGTAGTACAGACCAGTTTCATCTGCATTGAAAACCTGGTCTTCTGTGAAGTTGTTGTCTTCGATTAGTTCATTGAAGACAGAGAGGTAGTTCTTGGCAGATTCAAGGTCTGCAGACTTGGCCTCTCCATGTTGTTGGTTCATGTGGACCCATGTGATCCTGCCAGCGTTGCAGCCACCCCCTGGTTAAGCTGTAGTCAGCATCTTCACCTCTCTCTTCCTTGTGAAGATCCTTGTTGATCTTCTTGGCCTGATGGAGGATGGTGCCTGAGATGGGTATGTCAAGCTCTCTAGACTTGCAGAACCAATTGAATAGTTCCTGGTCCAACTCCTGATCCCTCCCAAGCTTGACCCTCTTCCTCTTCATCCTTCATTGGAGTTGACAGTGACGATGAAGCTCTTGATGTTCTCTTCATCTTCAACCATCCTCTTAGAGTTGAACCGGCGATGCCTGTATCCTTGCTGATGGTCGCTTGAGTTTCACCATTCGTATCCGTTTAATTATGTGTAGCTTCTCTATGGAATAACACTTCCGCTTCGGCATGGCGGCGCTGAACTGAACAGAGCAAACAAAACTAACAAATTTGAAGATTTCTCGGCTGGTAGGTGATGAGATGTCGAAGAACTGATACAGGAGATGTAACGGGAGCTTAGATTTAAGTTGTTGACAACTCTTCCGAAAGGATGTGGGCGGTAGAGCACACGAACATTAGTTAATCTTGTACAGTACAGTACTGTACTTACGTTGTGTACTGTGTTGTATGGTGTTACAAGGGAACATGAACGTGAGTTACAGGAGATACGGATGCTATGATGTTTGAATTGAATTGATTTTGTTCATCTCAGCTTCGCCATTTATACGGGAAAGGTGCGAGAAGATGACAGCTCATGAATATTTTCAAACCACATGTCAACTCAACACAGGGCGATGCAGCTTGAATTTTTTTCGCCACTTAGCGCTATTTTGGACTAACTTTGTCTTATTTTCTCACTTTTTTGCCTTTAAACATGAAATAGCAGTATTTTTTGGGGTCCAAGGTGTATGAGCGTTATATCAGTACAAGCGCTATAACGCTTAGCGTTATATCGATTTTCACTGTATATATATATATATATATATCTTCTTCTTCTTCTTTCGGCTAGCTCCCGTTAGGGGTCGCCACAGCGGATCAACCGTCTTGTTGTCGCATAATGATTTGGCATAGGTTTTTACGCCGGATGCCCTTCCTGACGCAACCCTGGTCGCCTCTTACGACACACAGGGATATGGTACACCTATTCTAACCGGGGCATACACCGGGCCCAGTGCAACTGGTACTCATTTCGCCGACCTCGGAGGGATGGCAGGCTGAGTCAACCCCTGGTGTTTTCGACTTGGTATATATATATAAATTCAGTGTCCCAACGGGGCTTGAACTCAGGACCTTTTGGGTCCCAAGCCACTGCCTACACACTGCGCCAACACCAGGCATATATATATATATATTATATATAATATATATATATATATATATATTATATATATATGAACAAGTATTTGATACACTGCCGATTTTGCAGGTTTTCCCACATACAGAGCACGTTTCCACTGTAATTTTTATCATAGGTACACTTCAACTGTGAAAGACGGAATCTAAAACAAAAATCCTGAAAATCACATTGTATGATTTTTAAATAATTAATTTGCATTTAATTGCATGAAATAAGTATTTGATACATCAGAAAAACAGAACTTAATATTTGGTACAGAAACCTTTGTTTGCAATTACAGAGATCAGACGTTTCCTGTAGTTCTTAACCAGGTTTGCACAGACTGCAGCAGGGATTTTGGCGCACTCCTCCATACAGATCTTCTCCAGATCCTTCAGGTTTCGGGCTGTCGCTGGGCAACACAGACTTTCAGCTCCCTCCAAAGATTTTCTATTGGGTTCAGGTCTGGAGACTGGCTAGGCACTCCAGGACCTTGAGATGCTACTTACGGAGCCACTCCTTAGTTGCCCTGGCTCTGTGTTTCGGGTCGTTGTCATGCTGGAAGACCCAGCCAGCCCCATCTTCAATGCTCTTGTTGAGGGAAGGAGGTTGTTGCCAAAATCTCGCGATACATGGCCCATCCATCCTCTCTCAATACGGTGCAGTCGTCCTGTCCCCTTTGCAGAAAAGCATCCCCAAAGAATGATGTTTCCACCTCCATGCTTCACGGTTGGGATGGTTTTTCTTGGGGTTGTACTCATCCTTCTTCTTCCTCAAACACGGCGAGTGGAGTTTAAACCAAAAAGCTCTATTTTGGTCTCATCAGACCACATGACCTTCTCCCATTCCTCCTCTGGATCATCCAGATGGTCATTGGCAAACTTCAGACGGGCCTGGACATGCGCTGGCTTGAGCAGAGGGACCTTGCGTGCGCTGCAGTATTTTAATCCATGACGGCGTTGTGTGTTACTTATGGTTTTCTTTGATACTGTGGTCCCAGTCTCTTCAGGTCATTGACCAGCTCCTGCCGTGTAGTTCTGGGCTGATCCCTAACCTTTCTCATGATCATTGAGGCTCCATGAGGTGAGATCTTGCATGGAGCCCAGACCGAGGGAGATTGACTGTTATCTTGAACTTCTTCCATTTTCTAATAATTGCGCCAACAGTTGTTGCCTTCTCACCAAGCTGCTTGCCTATTGTCCTGTAGCTCATCCCAGCCTTGTGCAAGTCTGCAATTTTGTCCCTGATGTCCTTAGACAGCTCTCTGGTCTTGCCCATTGTGGAGAGGTTGGAGTCTGATTGATTGAGTGTGGACAGCTGTCTTTTATGCAGATAACGAGTTCAAACAGGTGCAGTTAATACAGGTAATGAGTGGAGAATGGGAGGGCTTCTTAAAGACAAAACGAACAGGTCTGTGAGAGCTGGAATTCTTATGGTTGGTAGGTGATCAAATACTTATTTCATGCAATAAAATGCAAATTAATTATTTAAAAATATACAATGTGATTTTCAAGATTTTTGTTTTACATTCCGTCTTTCACAGTTGAAGTGTACCTATGATAATACATAACCTCTACGTGCTTTGTAAGTGGGAAACCTGCAAAATCGGCAGTGTGTCAAATACTTGTTCTCCCCACTGTATATAGTGTTGCGGCTGTGGAAATTCGCATTACACCATAAAGGTCCCGTAGGTGAGATATATTTCTTAAGTACATGTGTAGTTAGCCCAAACCCATTGTTTAGAGGGAATTAATGTGATTCATTCGGGCTGCGATCCTTTGAGTTAGGCGTTTTTCTGTTCTACCTTTGTTTTGAGCCAACCACTACAACAACAACAACAACGCAGCAGCCACAACCTACCTTCACCACTCGCTACCGCAAACCTCACATCACCGCCATTCCAGGCAGCGCCATGGCCATCGGACACCGCCGAAAACCCTCCACCACCTTCTCCTACGGCCACTCCCGCACCACCTGTGGACACCGAGCGTCGGGCTATCTGCAGCGATACACGCGAGCCGCGAGTGCAGATGGCGGTTTTTCCGAGGAGAATTCGGATCAGGAATGCTACACGCCCACATCTGATCCATCCAATTAGGAAGCGCGGGGCGGCTTGGCCCCGCCTCCAGACGCGCCTGACGGACTCGGATATGCAAATTTGAGGATCAGGAAAGATGCACGCCCCTTTTTCTCCATCCAATCGGCGAGCGTGGCTCCGCCCTGAGGTCGTTTGGATCCGAGAATTTGCATATGGTGGGTTCCTGAAGCCGATAAGACGAGCGCAAGTAAAGGCGAATCGTGGCAGTATCGTGGGGCGAGGTCGGGAGACGGAGCTCGAAGCGAGGTGGGGCAGACGGCTACGGAGGCGAACGGCTGCGGAGGGAGATCGGCTGAGGAGAACCTGGAGGCTCGGGTCCGGGACGAGGAAGTCAGCGACGAGGTCGCGTTGAATCGCGCATCGCGGGACTCGAGCAAGCCAGCCATACTCCCTCCCCAAGCATCAACAATTCCCCTTTCCCCCGCGCTGAGAGAGTGCGACAAGGGGCCCCGTTCCCACTTTACACCAGCAGGTGCCCACGAAACCGCCGTGCAGCGACATTTGGCGGCTCGCCACGAGGGCGCGGGTAGGACCCTTCGGTCTCGTGGACTGGCCGCTCATCCAGGTTCCACGCGCATTAGGCCCACGGGCCAGTCTGACTCCCTTGCCTTTGAGGGGTCTTTTCTTTGCTTAGGTGTGAATGCGTGTTGTGGCGCCGTGTCTTGTAAGGTAGAAACTGTATAAGTGTTGCCGAGTGTTCGCGTTTAGTCGGTCGTAGCTCTGCGTTGCTTGCATTATTGTTTTTGTCTTAAATTGATATATGTGCATTTGCTAATTGTGGCTGTAAATACGTGCTATATGTGTGCTCCGCGTGCCGCGGAATAAATGTGCATTGTGTGAACTGTTTTCCCGTTTCGCTTCGTCTTTTCTTCATTGACCCTCCATCCTGCTTCACGTAAAGGTTCGTAGTGGGTGCAAAACGCCCGGTAAATAATCTGAACCGTCGAGGTCGACGATAACACCGCTCGGTTATCCCGATAGTACGGAACGGGCCGCCAAGCGGCTCGTGTCCGGAGTCGACCTGCGGCGAGGTACGATCGCCCGGTTTACCATCCGCGTGGGTACTTAGGTAGGTCGAGTTGGCGAACACCCTATCCTACGCGGGTGGCCGATTGGCACGATTGTGGTGAGGTCGAAAGGCCCACCCGTGACTGGCTCCGGGCGATAGTTCCCGGAGGGTCACGACTGAATTGTCCGTCCGGTGGGCGACGTGCCGCGATCCGAGTTACGTGGCCGTCCGCACGCCGACGGGCGCGAATTCGCAACAATATATATATATATATATATATATATATATATATATATATATACATATCACACACATCACACA
>CM068952.1:127684882-127701001 GCA_035128595.1 Eptatretus atami | reverse complement strand
CAACCAGACCCGAAGGCGCTGAAACGACTACTCTCTGCCGAAGCAAAAAAGCTACTTCATCAACTTCCCCTACACGAACAATAGAGAACGATCTCCTCTATCCCTTCTCCGCCCCCCCCCCACAGCCTGGCATGACTCATGCCCGCGTGATCCATCCCCCCCCCCCCCCCCCTCCGCCAACTCAACGGGGGGAGGGAGTTGTTGACATCATGTAATCACGGGACGGGCAAGGGTGGTTCTTCCTCTTCGCAGAAAGAGGGGGAGGGAATGTCTCCAATTGTTCGTCCTAACTATTAAATCGATCCGCAGCGCATCTAATCGCATTTTCTTGAACATTTATACAATGAAAGGTGAGGAACTATCTAGGGAACAAGCACTTAAAATCGATCATAGCGACTAAAAGG
Organism: Eptatretus atami; assembly: GCA_035128595.1. NCBI lineage: Eukaryota > Metazoa > Chordata > Myxini > Myxiniformes > Myxinidae > Eptatretus > Eptatretus atami. The sequence continues at coordinate 127,700,597 of CM068952.1, read as the reverse complement.
AACCTGTAAATGTTGTTGTGCAATTGAATCCAAATGCTTAACATACCCCCTCCCCTTTTAAACAGACCTCCGTCCTCAAGTCGTCAAATTTCAGTGGTGACCAGCAAGTAGGTTTCCCCTAAGTGACGTCTACCTCGATCCCTGAAGTGCGGATCATTTCTTTATAAACGTGTCGCCAAAAAATAAAATAACCTAATGCGCTGCGTAACTACCTAAAACAAACTCTCACGAGAACTCATTCGAAAGCTTAACTCAAACAAACATGCAAGGTGGGTTCCACATAATTTACAATTTTCAGCTCAACTATCCATGTACTTAATCATGCCAGGACGGTGAAACGTGAAAAGGAGAAGGTAAAAGTCGTCAAAGTTCCATGATGCAGGGGAATGGATGAGAATGTGTCGCAAAACACAATGAGAGCATGATGGATTTCATCGGCCTGCCTGCAAGGCAGGTCCTTGTCAAAACTGGATGGTCCTGGCAGCAGCATGGTGAGGATTGGACCACAGGGGCAAATGCAACAAGGGCTAGCAGGCATGGGTCATGGCACCAAGCAGCAACCGAGGCATGTAAGGCAAGTCATGCAAGAACAGGCAGCTGCAGCACAACAGGCCGCAGTTGAAGCGGCCGGCCTCATGGTGTGTTCCATCAGGTCGGAGGGAAGTGCAGTGGTGCGGCCGCTTTGGAACAGGTGCGTCGGACCTTCGCCGACTGTCTCCCCCACTCTATCCGATTTGGCTGTCCTGCCAGTACACCACGTCCCTTAATTGCCACAGCAACACAACAATAAATTTATCCCCTTTATTTATAATTTTTATTTCCCTTTATAAATCGCGCCCTAAACCCCCCTATCGTCTCTGCCCTTCTAAACCTATCCGTCAAGCGTAACCTACCCAACCCCTACGTCCCCTCTGAGCGGATAGGGAAGAACTAGCGCCTGTCGAGGCCATGAAGCCTCAAAGAATGGCCTCCCCAGAGTTCAGTCGATCTACCAAGGTTGAGTCCATGCGGCCTACAGACGAAGCGAGTAGATGATGGTGCGAAGGGGACATCTCCTATCTACCCTAACATTCATTAACCTGAAACTACCCCGGGCTTCAAAAAAAACGCCTCAACACTTTAAACTATCGGTTAAAACGACACTTTTAAAACTTTAAAACAACATTTAAACTCTAAAACCATGATTCTCCGTCGCCTGTGGTTGGTTCCATATAAATTTGGGCCTTGCCCCAAATTTCAATTCGTGCCCATCGCACAATTTCCGCTGGGCAGTGTGGCTCAAACTGGGCAGGAACCCCCCCTCTGCCCGAACTCTAACCATGCACCTCCAGGCCCGCAGGCTGCCTCGAGCCTACACTGCCCTACAACGCGGGGGTGCCTCTCGGCCATGCCCCCCTCCCGAAATGCCCACGGGCGTGTTGAGCCCCGGGTCCCTTTCCGAGGGTCGCCCGTGCCCACTACACTCCCCCATGCAATTCTGGCGGCGCGGGGTCCGTTTCCCCGACGGGTCGCCTGTGCCCACTACGACTCCCGGCCCCCTTGGGCCCTTGGGCCTACCTCTGGCCGATATCCGTGTGCCCGGGTGCCTCACTTAAACAAGATAGTCAACTTTCCACAGCCCACGCTCGCAGCCGGTCACATGAACCTTGCAACCCCTCCAAACAGGTTCGTGCCTGTCTCTCGACACCAACACAAAAACGACCTTCCTGTGAGTAATTGAATAAACCCCACGACTAACATTAAACTGGGACCCCGGAGGTCACTTGGGTGGAATCACTCCTCCCCCCAACCAGTCATTCACAACCATGCATACACATTCGCTCCACTCGCACAGCGTTGGGCCCACTGTCGCCACACTCATTCCTCAACACTTCCATCCACGAATTCACACCAACACTCTAACTGCCATCTCTTGCTAACTAATCCCCTAAGCTAAACTCGGCTCCGCAATCCCTTACATCAATGCACTTCCATTTACTTACGTAGCGCTAAAGGCGCGTCACACCTGGAACGGTTTAAGCCAGCAATGGCAAACGTAAAAAATGTGATGTAAAAACGTGGCGTACGCTGAAGGTTGATTTTTTTTTTAAAGTTTTGGTCGTATCAAGAAACGTGTTGTCGTAGATAACATTATTCAGTAGAGTGGCACAGATTCGTTGTGTTATAGATACACTATTACCAACGAATGGCTTAGCCGTTGTCGGCGTCACTAACTAAATGCCCACGATAGTTAACTTAGTGCATAGCGCGCTGCACTATCGCCGACGAACACGTGCGCGTAGCCTTAAAAGGCTGCCGCACGACGATTAAATCATAGCCCCTGAAAATGGAATGTCATCGGCAGTCCACAAAACCTGAACGATTGTAGCCAGCGTATGCCGACCTATGAAAAATGTGTGTAAAGCGCTGGCAACACAATCGAATACGTATGGTAAGGTTGTGTAACGTTAGGCAGCACGCGAAAAAAACGAGGAAGAATGCTGTCATATTCCGTGGTATCTCTAGTACGTCGGAAATTTCAAAGCAGCCGAAAATTTTACGACGTACTCAGACTAATGGCTCCACAAATTCCGCATACGCTGCATAGTTCTCTGCACGCTCCGCGACGTGAACATGCACTCGGGTACAACCCACGTTACTTGTAAGTTATCATAAGTCGAAAACAACGTCGAGGTAAGTTTAGCAAATATCCGAAACTTAAATGTTTAAACCTATGAGTAACGTGCTTTGAACCTTGAGTTAGCGTGCTTTCACCATGAGAGCCTGTGCTTTGAACTAATGTGTAACGTATCGTCAAACGCACATTGTCGATGTAGAACCGAATTTGAATTGACTTCCTTCAGGACGACCACAGAAAACTACTGAACGTGTTTCTAACTTACATCTACCGTATAAATTGCGTATTGGCAGCAGAGTAGTGGGAATTGGTATATACAAATGGGCTTCAAAACAAAGAACCCGTCAGTGTTCCAGACTCCATGTTGATAGATGCAATGTCAGTAGTAATCATAGTATAGTAGTAGTTAGTAGTAGGTGATGCGGTCAGTATCAGTTAGTAAGAGTAGTAGTAGATTGGTCGTAGTAGTATGTTCCTGTCAGTAAGTTGTAGTGACGTTGCCATGGGGAGAGGTTGGGTGATGATGGGATGCTCGTTGCCGTCCACGAATTAGGAGACTACTTGCAACGCATTGGTTCGATGTTCTTTTCGGCTAATTTTTTTCTCATTCCACGATGAACTAATTTTTTGTCAGTTAAAAAAGTATTCAAACGACTTGGACAAAATGCATAAGTATAGTAATGAACAAGAACGATTCGATAACTTATACATAAGTATACCAACGATGATTTAGCGTGTTTTAGCTGTCAAACCTAAATGCCCAACGATAGTCCTACGTATGCCATAGAGCGTGGCAAGGCGTACATCGACGATTACGTGAGGTTTCTATTCATAGCTGCAACTTCACTTCAATAAATGGCCTGTCACTCGCCTATTGTTTTTGGAGTGCTGGTGCTCGCATTGAAATCGTTCCATGAACGGGTTTAAATTGCTTCCACGGAACTATTGAAATATTAATAATAAAGCTTGGTGTTACCTGGACCCCCTGCTATCACTCGTCGAACAGTCGCTGGGGCATTCGCAGGAGTGATGAAGGATGCAATGGTCCCTCGTTCCGGATTCCACCATGAGCTGGCATATATGCCGTAATGGCTCGCCTCTCGACCATGGTCCTCACCCGTCCTTCTCCTCGTTCACGTCTCTCTTCCCGGCTCTATGGCGAGCAACTGGTGTCAGGTGTCAACGTCGATGAGGCATGTGATGTTCTGAGGACAAGGTAGGTATTGTCGTCCAGCCTTGGCCGTATCCTCCAACTCTCGAAAATGGAACAATGGACAGGTAACCACCACGAAGTCTAAAATAAAGAACGGGTTCCTCCTGCGAAGCCCCTTTTTATATATCCAATTCCCCCTAATCGCTGCCAAATACGTCCATATACGGTATCTGTTAAGTTAGAAACTGCGTTCATAGGTTCTGTTTGTCGTCCTGAAGACGTCAAATACATCTACGTCTTTTTCAAGTAACTTTGTTGCCGAAGTGTGAACAACGTCGTTGTAGCGTGCTTACAAAAACGTTAGCTGCATAGGTTAGAATATATTTCGGTACGCTAACATTAACCATCGACGTGTTTCGACTTTATGATAACTTACAAGTAACTGTGTCGATGTGTTCAACGATCGCTATAACGTGCCCAACAACTATGGCCAGCGTAGCGGAACGTGTGAGTCATACGCATGCAATACGTCGTAAAATTTCAAGTCAATACAAAAATTTGACGGACAACCCAAAAGTACGTTTTTATTATAAGCCAGCGTACTACGACCTTATGGCAGTGTTTTTTCAAAGCGTGGTTGAACATATACAAAACCGTATCCCATAACGTAGTCGACGTGTGCAGCCGTTTTAGACAAAATTTTCATAAAACGCATTACGCTGGCTAATCGTCAAGGTGTGACAGCGGCTTAGAACTACGTCCCACTACATACATGTTCCAGTCCTGTCCATGTCTCCAAAATCCAAAAAAGTTCCGCATTCCTAAATCTGAACTGAATCCCACTAACTAATCCATCCACGGCTCCATGAAGGAAGCAACTCATCCCCATGAAAGCCGGTCTAAACTAACTCTAACCCATCCCCTAAGACCAAAATACTTCTGTGCCCCCTGACAGGGGGTCTTCCAACCCCTCCTGGGGCTCCGTGTCCACTCGAAGTGGCGAGGCTTGCTTTTTTTCTTTTTCTGCCTAACAAGCGCGGCAACTCGCAACCTGCGCTCCTTTCCCCGTGACGTTCATGGCAGCGATCGCGCATCTCGGTCCTCCTCGACGGTACCACCGGGCAGTGATTTCCCTTCTGCGGATTCCAACCCTCACCACGTACGCACCTCCCGCGCAAATCAAAAAACAAGCCTCGCGTTTCGAGGGTTCCCCACGCAACACATGTGCTCTGCTCGTCGAGCTTCACACACAATGCCCGCCTGGAAGAACCCATCCGTCCAAAATCCATTATCCAGGCCTAACCGTTCTGTCCGTGCGCGGATTCGCTAATAACCGTGGCGTTTACGGACCTGGGCTTTCACTCCCGGCAAGGCGCGCACGTGGCGCCTTGTGCGTTGCACCGGCACGGAAGCACCCCGCGCGCTGGCGTCCCAAACCCGGCGTGGTCCCCAATGCCAGCTACGGCCGCCACTACGCCCGTTTGTCCTCATCAGCCCACCGTCTTGTCGCACTCTCACGCGCACATCTCGACGTGACCTGACGTCTCACACACTCCCAACATGGCACTCGGACAGACGCAGTTGTGCCCGTCGCATACCAACCGCTCATTTCTCTTCATACCGCGACCCAACACGAGGTTTCTTCAACAACACACGGTTTCTTGGCTTCTCATAGCACGGGTTTCCTCACGACACGGGGAAACACTTACACACGCCATAAACACTTGACACACGGGGTTTTCACTCACACAATGCGTGCTTCGCAGCACATTCAATTTCCCACATCACCGTGAAACACACACACCGGCAAACGACCAACGCTGGGGAATTCGTCTCTACCCAACAAGGGGTCTCACGGGCCTTCAATCCTCCCGCCAATGCCTTCCGTGTGTACCCGTTCAATCAGGCACTCCGCACCCTCTACCCTCGCAAAAGCTCTGACCGGACCACCTGGTCGAGATCCGCTTCAAAGGGGAGATAATTTCCTCCCCTCGTTCCTTGAATTGGAGGCATCCGCTGCTTGCACCGGTGTCACGAAAACATCCCCAGCTCGCCTTCATTGTCAATCCACTGACCTCCATGTGTTTTTCATTCTCCCGTTTCATTCAAATTCAACCCTCTATCTCCCGTGTCTCTGTATACATTTCAGTTTTTCTCCTTTTATTATCTCCCTCGTCTCTATGGTCCTCCGTACAGTCGTCTCCCGTCACCCATTAATTTTGCCTCTCTGTCACCGCCACTCTCTTCCGTCACCTTGCAATGAAGTCTCGCCCAAGCGCGTCCCCAAAGTTGTTTTGTCCCTCCCCCCGCATTTCCATCGGCGGGGGCACAGCCGTTGCACTCCTTCTCGAGCTCGTTCACTTCCAACACGTGGCGCCGCCATTTTGACGCTCCGTCGTCACGTTTCGTTGCACGCAAATGCCATATGCCGCCGCCTGCAGCTTTGCATATCGCTACCTGAAATGCCTTTGTGTGCGCATCCATACAATGCCATCAAATTGCGCGCAGTGTTTTCATTTCTGTGTGGTCATCTCCACCATTTGTGCGATGGCCGATGGCTCAGCCGGAACGATCCGCCATTATCGCGCGGTTTCGCTGGGGAGCGGGAGGGTATTTTGACGGAGGAGGGGAGGGGGGGTGTCGAGACATCGCGCCGCCGGCCGCGCCCATGTCGGGCTCTTCATTTTATTGCGGGGAAAGTCAACCTGCATAAGGAGTCCCTGCACGGTGAAATTCTCCTGGGCCTTGGTTCCATATCTACATCCACCACACCCACCCTGGCCAACTCGCCTTGGCTACATTTGCGTGCTGGCGATAATTATAACGCTCGTATATTTGGGACACGGGGTGGGTTTGCTTCCGTATACCCCTGATGTCCGACTCCGTGAATTTTTGCTAAACGGAGCGAGGGTTCGTATCTCCACGCCTTGACAATCCCAAAATGTTACGGGCGGGTGTCGCGCTGCGAAACCATCCGCTCTAACTGGTACCGCAAGTCGATCGGCCTCGAAGCGATCGCCAAAGGAATATGAGATTCGCTCGCCTCGGAATAAGTTCTCAGCGAACGGGTCCTGTACAGAACCGTAATAGTACGCCAATGGGCAGATCAACGTGGGGTAGTGGTTCGTTGCCAAATTTCATATTGTACCTATCGTCCACGTGACCAACCTACCGGGGTATTCCTCCCCTGACGGAACTCCGTACGGACAACCGACCGGGCGAAGCCTGTCCCGTGGCGATTCCGAGCGCTTAAATCACCGAGACAAACCGTCGGTCCAATGTCCCCTTTTAAAACGGCAAAACAAACGGTCTTTCTAACTCCAACAACACGAAATGGCTCAGTCAATGAAAGAATCCAGACGCGACGAGCTGAAAAACATTTAACAAATTGGGGTATTTATGAATAACATGGAAGAACTAGGATGCACCGTAAGAGCAGAACTATTTGCCGACTTTACGAAATGCGATGCAAACATTTACAGCACACAAAGCACTTAACATTTTCCTACATTTATAGAACGGGCCCACAACACTCCTAACGCACACACAGTACACAGCACCCAATAATGGTGCAGGGCGCTTTAATCACGAGCTCCAGCCTCGAGACAGGTGAGCGAAACCCAGAGCTATACGTCCGAACTCTCCACCTCGTGGTCCTTCAAGTTTGTCGTGAAGCCAATCGACCTCCAATGTTCGGACCTTCCAGCGAGAGCGAGCTGATCCAATTCGCCGTGACTGCGATCCTTCCGAGCTCCTCGCGAATTCCTCCCCGCTCCTCAACACGTCTGGTGAGACGAGGCGCCGATCCTTGCCATCGATGCAGGATCGTTTTCCCCGAGGACCAACCTCCAAGAGAGGTCGATGAGTCGCACCAAAGCCGGGAACCAAAATGGAGAACAAAGTAGCTCACAACCAAGAAAAGAAAGCCCCACTTGCAGCTCGAGCTGAGCGACCAGCTTAACTTTTCTCCAAAGCAGGGGCAGCTTGAAGCAAAAACTCTCCCGAGCCCAAGCCAGAGAGCCGAAGCTCAATCCGGAACAATCAAAGCAAAAGACCTCCAAAAAGCCTCCTCCGAGCCAGGCTCAGCGAAGCTCACTGAGCCAAGCCGAAGCAAAAACTTCCGAAGGCCTCAACCCTAACCCCCAAGCAAACAAGTGACCCGAGGTCGCTGAATGACACTCGCTGCCTTGAAGCAAAAGCTACTCAATCAACTTCCCCAACACGAAACAAAGAGAACGATCTCTCTTATCCTTCTCCGCCCGCCTCCCCCACGCCCGGCGGACTCATGCCCTCGATCCATCCCCCCCCGCTCAAACCACGTGGGAGGGTAGTTGTGACATCATGAATCACGGACGGCAGGGGTTCTTCCTCTTCACAAAAGAGGGGAGGGATGTCTCCATTGTTCTGTCCATAAACATTAAAATCGATGCGCAGCGCATAGCTAATGATTCTGACACATTTAAAAATGGAAGGGTGAAGCTATCTAGGGAACATAGCACTATATCGACATAGCGACTAAAGGACGCTGTAGTTGGTGCAATCGAATTCCATGCGTAACAACTATATAATATAATATAAATAATATATATTATATATAATTAGTCATGAAAACAAAACAAAAGACAAAATTCATGTGTTTGCAAAAGTGGTCCCGATGAAAGAATCGGAAGCCAAGTGCTTGTAATGGGTGAAGCTAGGACGTACAACTCTGTGGCAAATGAAGGGCTCTTGATTTCAATCTGCATGTTGACTCGGGTAAGCACAATATTCTGGGAATAATCAGTATTTGTATGGAAGAAAGCAAGTTTGCAGTCAAAAAATATCCGTCGGTATCCGGAAACACACACCTAATGAATTGCAGTTACGATTGCCTCATACGTAAAAGAAAACTTTGAAAAAGTGTCTCTTTTTTTTTTTTCGGAGTGTCCCCCTCAAAGAAGCGGGCCATCCAGTGGTCCCTCTATTTTTGGAGTGAAACCTTTTCTGGAGTTCTCTGTTTTTTTCTTCATGTCCCTCTCAAGGAAGCGGCAATCCAGAGTGTCCTCTTTATTTTTTTTAGAGGCCTTTCCCGAGGTGTCCTGTTTTTTCTTCTAAATCAGTCGCGAGGAGCTCAAAAATTCTCATAGCTAGACATTCACAGTGGGTCTCTTTTTTGTTTTTGGAGTGGATCTTCCCCGGATTGTCCCTCTTTTTTCCGATGTCCTCTCCGGAGTTCCTCCTTTTTTCCCAAGTGATCTCCCCGGAAGTCCTCTTTTTCGGAGTGATCTCCCCGGAGTGTTCCACTTTCCGGAGTGGATCTCCCGAGGTCCCTCTTTTTCGAATTGGATCTCCCCGGATGTCCTCTTTTTTTTCGGGCCTTTTTGAAAAGTAAACATGGTAACCCTCGTACTGTGTTCTTGTCGAGCCGAGTGGAACGGGTCCGTCAAGATAGATGAAATAAACTGATGGTTTGATGAAGCTACAATATTGGTCAATAGGTCTTTAATCTATTTAATATCTAAAGCGTGGATTCAGATGATGTATAACCAATTCACAGTAAGTTGTCTCAATGAGAAACATTCTTGAGAAAGAAATGACAGGTCTGTGTCGAAGGAAAAATTAACGACAATGAATATTGCTCAACCAAAGTGAAGTGGGATATGTAACGCTGTGGGAACAAGGGAAGTGGGTTCAGGCATAGTCCTTCTCAAAAGCCAACGGCGCAGTCTCAAAACCCACTACTTATATGCATTTGCAAAGTAAACAGCTTGGGTTAGCATGATAGCTAAGGCCAAAAATATCAAATGACCTCAGGTCCTGCATCAATGACTAGACCTGGAGAGACAAGCTTGTCGGTGTGTTCGTAAGTATGGTTAGATACAAACGTAATGATTTTGAGTGTATTGTGTGGGTTTTGTGTTTATCACAAACAGAAGGTATTCTAAAGCTCCTCAACATTTGAATGAGAAAATTGGTTTCCCCACTCACCCGAACCCAAAGAGGAGAATGTGTTGAAGATCTACAGGAACAGCTAAATATGGAAGAACTGAGCATTGAATTACTGGTGGGGACGTTAAAGACCCCATGAAATCTTCGACAAAGAGATGGCAAGTTATGCCTGCAACCTCTAAACCCTTCAAAATTTCTGTTCTTTTCAATTTCTGCCCCAAACCTGTAAAAGTTCAAAGCACAGAATGTAAGGTTGCAAGCTGTTTGAAGATGATATTAACTTGAGGTAAGCCAATGAACTGGGATGGGAAGGAAAGCAGTGAAAAGCTGATAAAGAACACTGTGCATGGTAAAGTTGGAGGAACAAAATCAAATGTCCAGTGCAGGCAGAAGTGCGTGGTGAGAGTAGTCATTCCGTTAATCGTCATCCAGGAAGACACCAACCAAGCAGTCCACCACCGCAAAATTGAAAAAGAAATGTAAATAAACAACCACAAACCTTTTCAGTCTCCAATTCCTTCAAGATTACATTATCCTAATCCATGCAATACTTATCAACACAGCAATACTAATTTGGAAAATAATTTCTCAAACTCAAACCAGGAAGTGAGCCTGAAAAATTTCTTCTTCCTTTTGGAATTTAACCTCCTGCAGAAAAATAAAAAGAAAGAGATTTGAAAGGTTAGTTAGAAAAAAAATGTTACAAATTAAAGATCAAGCAGGAATAACAATATGAAGTATGTTCCATCAGCGCAATCGGTCTCCAGTGGTTCCCACATTCAGACCAGCAAACAACATGACTGAACGTGACCCAACAGAAGTATCTTCACACTTCAACTCAACGAGAAGGCAAGAAATATCAGCATGATGAAGTGGGTGTGAAAATTACCAAAATCGCAAGTTTTTCCTTGCAAAGTTGTCCCAGGCTCAGGACGATGGAGGAAACAATCATGTCAGACTCAAGAGGTATGCACAGTCCCTCTGAAAGAATCTCTAGCCTGGTTTATATTTGGCCCAGACACTAATTTGTAAATCCTGGTGTTTTCACCAAAGCACATCCTGTAATGGTATAGAACATATATAATTTTTTTTTTTGTGCGGTTCCCTGCAAAACTGCATGCCCTCTAAGGCAATGGCAGTCAAACATAGTGATCCTAGGCAGTTATTTTGTTAAAGTCTGTATGGGCAGTCAGACTTCCCCTCTGTTCTTGTGGGTTAACGGAACGAAGTGCGTTGCATGGTCGCATAGCTAGGTCTATAAACTATATCTCATCTTCTTTCAATCTGATTTCCATCCAACTCCTTTTCTTTTATCCAATGATATACAAATTGAAGCAAGCACAACATACACGATAACAGATACTCACGGCACGCAATCGAGTAGAGAAATTAAAAAAACGACTGAAAAGCGACGCCCATTGCGCGCCCTTCCATTTGAATCTGCGACAATTTACAACGGCGTCTCACCTGCTCAATCTTCGCTCATCCAGGGGCTCACCTGCCTCCCCGCCAAGCGGTCTTCCGCAGAGTGGGGGGAATCATCAAACGCGCCTCCCACATACCTCGCATCGAATAAACGGTTCGCCGTCCAGCAGAAGGCGTGCTACATGGCCCAAGGCCACTCGGTTTTTCGAGAACGGGCAGGCGTGTTGCAGGCTCGCCCGTCTCGCCGGGGATGCCCCGAAGGGCGCGTGGGACCGGCGCGGCCCTCGCCAGGTCGCCGGCATGGCGGACGTGAACGGCGGGTCGCCGGAGGCGGTGCGGGGCTCGGGCTGTGTCGTCGCCGGATGTGCGAAATGAGACCTGAGCCAGTACTGCAAGGCCCGTTAGTCCTCAATCTGTTCCTCCTTCCTCTGGCAATCTAAAATCTTCATCGAGTTTGTGTGTGTTGGATTTGTGATGGCGCCCTGTTAATAGCAAAAGTTAAATATCTAAGAAGATATACGGGATAAGTCTGCTTCTGTCTGCTTTGTAATGCTGCCTTTTCACACCCACAAATTCCTTGCTATCCTTGCAGTAAATAAAAACCCCATTCACTGTGCCACATACCTTTCCTCGCCTGTTGTAATAAATGCGTGTAGAAATATTCCCACTCCTTTCTTGCTTTTCCTCATTAGTCCAGCATGGTCCATATTACTTAACCAGGGAAATGGAATCGAACAGTGGCATCAACAGAGATGAATTACCGCCATATGATACATGCACTAGACACATATCTAAATTTTTATGACGTTATTCCTATATTTTGGACATTTTTTGTTTGACAAACCCAGAGTTGTATCGATCTTTCGGAAACCATTTGCCCAATGTATATGCAGAAAGCCCACGCACATGCAGTAACCCATTCTCCGATTTTGGATAATGTCTCCTAGAAAAAAAGTTGACGTCATGATATCGCCGCTAATGGAAATCGTCCTATACATTACTCCGAAACAGCAAGCTGTGTTTGAATTTTGTTCGGGGAATCAGCCGGGCATTAGCACAGATAATTAATTTAGTCGCAAAATCTGATACATGCAGCAATGACGTCATATTCGTTTTTAATGACGTCAATCATTAAGAGGAAAAGATCTAGCTCATTAGCTGTTTGCAAAGTCAAGGCTCGTGGAAAAGCGAGAACCAATGAAATGGATCAAAGGCACAAACAGAACAAAGGGAAAAATGAAAGAGGGGGGAAAACACCAACAGCAGGGTTGAGGATAAAATAGAGGGAGACTTGGACAAATAAGGGATGCGGAGGAAAAGGGATCGGGAAGGAAAGAGGGATGGGAGGATGCATGGCGTGGACAAATGAATACAGAACAAACTCTCAGGTAGAACAATGAAAATTTGTGGGGGGGGCCCCCCGGAAAATAAAAAGGGGGGTTTAAAAAGGGGCGGAAAGGGTGGAGACGGTGAGGGTCGCTGTAATTTGCATTTGTTTTTCTGAGACATGTTTCATCCACAAAATTTCTCTTAATTTTCTATAGCAACCGCCAAGTAATTCCCCTTCTTTAATGGGTCGGCCCAGTGTGAAAACAGGTTGTGTCCACGCTCACGAACCGGCTTGCTAGCTTCAGAAGAAAGAAGAATGAAGAAAGATCAATAGCTGTTATCCATTGGCAAAAAGGCACTTTCTAAAAAATATTATACTTTATTTTTTAAAATATTGATTATTGTAAATCTAAGTACAAAGAAGCAACTGCTCAAAATGGGAGGCAAAACAGCCAAAAATACTCATCAAATTTGAAATCCTCACTTCCAAGATCACTCTACATTATTATACACGGACCTTGAATCGTCAAATGATTGTTGTGGTCGAGGGAAGTGCAGTGGATGTAGATATTCTCCAAGGCAGTCAAGGTAGGACATGTGCCATGAACATGCGCGTCGCTGCGTCCATTTCCCGCCGGTACTGCCAGGGGCCTCCGTCTGCCATCCCCAGGCAGATCCAGGCCCATCTCCCTCTCCTTGAGATAATGTCAACCTGCGCAGACCACGAGGCACGGGTCGCCCACTGGCCTCCTCCACTCATGAGACTCCCTCGCGAGAAGAATCTGGTGAGGCAGAATCAGCGTCAGAAAAACGAGCCACATGTCCAACAGCCGCAACTGACGCTCACGGACTAGCAGGTAACTAAATCCACCGAGTCTCTCTCAGCAACGCGCTCGTTGACACAAAGCCGACCAGCGATAGCCAAGGATTCCTCCGAAGAAGACCTGGTACCAAAAGGAATTAAAGTCTCAGCTCAATCCTTGTCAGAGTCCAATCTCGCACCATAAGAGCAAGGAACTGGAAGTAGCCCCCCCCCCCCCCCGCAAGGACAAACCTGAAGACTCCGGACTTTCGTCCTCCCGCACAATACCGCACGCCAACACCCCAGAAACAGTGAATCCAGACCCCGCAAAGCCCGAACCCGACGTCTATTGACCTTCTTGAACTCAACAGCCTAGCAGAGACATGAATTAGTCACTGCCAAGGTAATTGAATCTCTCGACGACCTCAACAATCCCTCACCACAAACAGACACAGACAGGACAAGCACATCCAAGAATGCACATGAAAGCCTGACTTAGTTTTGACCCAAGAAAACACCGATGCCCCAGCGGCTCCGATCCTCATTCAGCACCTCATAGGGCCCCAAAAGGATATCTAAAAGTCTCCCGCAAGATACTGCACATTGCAAAATCAAGGTCAGAGATCTTGACATCCCAAACGGAGCACCGCAGCTGAATCTCTCCGCATCACTCCCTAAAAATCCAGTCTCATACAAGTGCTGAGAAGTGTGGGGCCAGTAACACACCCCTGACAACTCCAGTAAGCACTGAAATAAGTCAGAGATGACCCACCAACACTCACAGCACTCCAAGTACCAAGAGAGAGTTCCAGATCAGATCGATCAGTTTTGGTGGCACCCCACAAGACCAAAACCTCCAGAAGGACATCCCGTTCACTGAATCGACGCTTCAAGATCAAACATAGGCTGCAAGCAGCCCGGCCGAACTCTCCGTCTGCGTCGATCGACATAGCTGACTAAAGGAACCTGTATGTTGTGTGCAATCGAATTCCAAATTCGTAACAATATCTTCCATCAGCCATGCTGTAACCAAGCTGCGTGGCTTTGTCCACCATTCGCGCTGTAAAGATGCTTTACCACATCTACAGTACAGTGCAGTACAGTACCAGCATACAAACTGCTGAAGATGTTTCCCTCCCTAAAGTTACACAATTAAAATGTTTCACCACATCTGACATCTGCTGAGTAAACCGTTAACATGTACACTTGCATAAGTAATTAACATGCTTCCCCAAATCTATTATGAGCTGCTAAAGATATCACGCCCCACACCCCCGCTCCCCCCCCCGCACGGCTACACAATTGAAACGTTTCACCACATCTACCCCCAGCTGATTAAAACATGAGCATCCGCCAACATCCCCTTCAAACAATGGGAAGACTACTCACGCCTCCTGCAGATACCCACAATTCCCACATGACTACTTATATGCAGCATGTCCTGGGTCTCAATCATTCTTCTGTTCCACCGCCTTGACTGGTGTTTTGCCTCTCATTCCGCTCATTGATCAAACATGGCTCCCGAGCGCAAGACCAGTGCCGGAGATGCGTCGACTGCCAAGAGTCAGAAGAAAGTGATGAGCCTGAGTCACATAGTGGATCTGCTGGACTGGCTGTCGAGAACTCAGAGTGTGGCTTCTGTGGGCAGACACTACGGAGTAAACAAATCCACCGTTCGCTACATACGGAAGAACGAGAAGGCGATTCGAGAAAGTGTTGCGGCGAGCGCTGTAAAAACTGAGTTCGGTCGAACATGGTAGGTTCAAAAGTTAAGTCAGGGCCCTAAAGGTCATAACACAAAGCTGTCCAAGTCATCTCCTGCGTGCTTTTCACTCACATAAACTAAAGGATAGCAAGTGTTAACACCACTGGCAAAGTGAGTGTTAATGTGGATTCTAAACTCATGGCTATAACGTGGCATTAATCATTTTAGGTTTTGAGCAACAAGCTTAGTCAATGAATGAACATATCTGTGAAGAAGTCAGAAATTAAAATTGTGCCTCGAAAAATGTGACTCGTTTTTAAGGAGAGCAATCACGCTCATCATTTTTAGGTCGAGGAGCGTTATTGATCGCATGCCTGGGAATATATTTGTGTAACTGTGTATTCCTGTGTTTAGAAAAAAACTTGTTCAAATCATGTATCTTGGTCACACTCAGCACTGATAGCTTGTGGAAATTGGTACAGAATACACACCTTTAGCATTTCCAGCAGTCAGTTCTTTATATCGGGGGTACTTTCGATTTTTTATGTATACCTTGTCGAAGCTCGTATGGTAACACAACGCACAGCAAGGGGGGCATGAGACCCCCTTGTGGGAAGGGAGTGGGAAGGACAAAACAGTGGGGTACAGAGACATTAGGAGATCTGTGGAAGGGAGAGGGATGGGGCGCGGAACACGGGGTATACAAGATGGACATTACAGGGACTTTCAGGAA
Organism: Eptatretus atami; assembly: GCA_035128595.1. Classification (NCBI taxonomy): domain Eukaryota; kingdom Metazoa; phylum Chordata; class Myxini; order Myxiniformes; family Myxinidae; genus Eptatretus; species Eptatretus atami. Next base: position 127,684,905 of record CM068952.1, on the reverse strand, counting down.
GGAAAGCAGGGAATTTGAAGGAG
>CM068952.1:127653082-127676829 GCA_035128595.1 Eptatretus atami | reverse complement strand
AGATTTTGCAGGTTTTCCCACTTACAAAGCACGTAGAGGTCTGTAATTTTTATCATAGGTACACTTCAACTGTGAAAGACGGAATCTAAAACAAAAATCCTGAGAATCACATTGTATGATTTTTAAATAATTAATTTGCATTTTATTGCATGAAATAAGTATTTGATCACTCCCAACCAGTAAGAATTCCGGCTCTCACAGACCTGTTAGTTTTGTCTTTAAGAAGCCCTCTCATTCTCCACTCATACCTGTATTAACTGCACCTGTTTGAACTCGTTATCTGCATAAAAGACAGCTGTCCACACTCAATCAATCAGACTCCAACCTCTCCACAATGGGCAAGACCAGAGAGCTGTCTAAGGAAATCAGGGACAAAATTGTAGACTTGCACAAGGCTGGGATGGGCTACAGGACAATAGGCAAGCAGCTTGGTGAGAAGGCAACAACTGTTGGCGCAATTATTAGAAAATGGAAGAAGTTCAAGATAACAGTCAATCTCCCTCCGTGTGGGGCTCCATGCAAGATCTCACCTCGTGGAGCCTCAATGATCATGAGAAAGGTGAGGATCAGCCAGAACTACACGGCAGGACCTGGTTAATGACCTGAAGAGAGCTGGGACCACAGTATCAAAGAAAACCATAAGTAACACACTACGCCGTCATGGATTAAAATCCTGCAGCGCACGCAAGGTCCCTCTGCTCAAGTCAGTGCATGTCCAGGCCGTCTGAAGTTTGCCAATGACCATCTGGATGATCCAGAGGAGGAATTGGGAGAGGTCATGTGGTCTGATGAGACCAAAATAGAGCTTTTTGGTTTAAACTCCACTCGCCGTGTTTGGAGGAGAAGAAGATGAGTACAACCCCAAGAACACCATCCCAACCGTGAAGCATGGAGGTGGAAACATCATTCTTTGGGGATGCTTTCTGCAAAGGGGACAGGACGACTGCACCGTATTGAGGGGAGGATGGATGGGGCCATGTATCGCGAGATCTTGGCCAACACCTCCTTCGCTCAACAAGAGCATTGAAGATGGGCGTGGCTGGGTCTTCCAGCATGACACGACCCGAAACACACAGCCAGGGCAACTAAGGAGTGGCTCCGTAAGAAGCATCTCAAGGTCCTGAGTGGCCTAGCCAGTCTCCAGACCTGAACCCAATAGAAAGTCTTTGGAGGGAGCTGAAAGTCTGTGTTGCCAGTGACAGCCCTGAAACCTGAAGGATCTGGAGAAGATCTGTATGGAGGAGTGGGCCAAAATCCCTGCTGCAGTCTGTGCAAACCTGGTTAAGAACTACAGGAAACGTCTGATCTCTGTAATTGCAAACAAAGGTTTCTGTACCAAATATTAAGTTCTGTTTTTCTGATGTATCAAATACATTTTCATGCAATAAAATGCAAATTAATTATTTAAAATCATACAATGTGATCTCTCAGGATTTTTGTTTTAGATTCCGTCTTTCACAGTTGAAGTGTACCTATGATAAAATTACAGACCTCTACGTGCTTTGTAAGTGGGAAAACCTGCAAAATCGGCAGTGTATCAAATACTTGTTATCCCCACTGTATATACATAATATATATATATATACATATAATATATATATATATATATATATATATATATATATTGTTACAGCTGTGGAAATTCGCAGAACACCATATAGGTCCTTAGTTCAGTTATGCCGATAAGTCCGTGTTCAGTTAAATTTCCCACCGTTGTTTAATGGGAATTATTCGTGTCACCCGGGCTGTGATCTTTGAGTTAGCCGTTTTTTCTTACTATCGTTATTTGGACCAACCACAACGCCAGCCACCAACCACCTTCTCCACCACACCACCCACCAACCACCTTCTCCACCACGCCACCCACCAACCACCTTCTCCATCACGCCACAACGCCAACCACCTTCTCCCGCCACCACCAGCCACCACGTCAACCACCAACCACCCTCTCCACACCGCCTTCATAACAACGACATTCTCCCACCATCTCCTAAACTGCATCTCCCCCACCCGAATAACATCGCCTCACCTTCAACTCCGCAAACGCCGCCATCTTTGCGCCAGCAACGGCGAGTTCCCAGCGAACAGCGTCACTGCAAACAGACGCGGGGGTTCTTTGTTGGCGCCAGCGACGGTGATCTCGTGCACGTCCGCTCTCCGAGCAAGTTTGGGTGATCTCGCGCACGTCCGCTCTGTGGAAGCTTCGCCTCAGAATTCGGATCACAGGAGAAAAGGGAGGGGCCTATGGGGGTCGAAGGTCGAAGACGCGGAGGTCAGATCTCGTCTCTCGAGCCCTATAAAAGCCGAGCGGAGCGCCAGTTCGCAGTCGAGTGGTGGGTCGGTGGAGTCAGTCGGTGAAGTCTGGAGTCGGGAGAACACAGGCGGGGCCGAAGTCCAGGAGAGCGGAGGACACGCGAGACGGAGAGCGTGGCTGAGCCTGCTGTGCCGCGCAGACCTGCGCGTTCGTGTGGAGAGAGCCGGAGAGAGCTCGCCAGCCAGCGCCAAACGTCTGAGGTGATCGGGCTTCGGGACAGTCGAGCATCGCTGACGAACGGACGGGTTCTTACAAAGAGCATCAACTTTGGAAGAGCATCAAAACCCGTTCGTTCCTCTCAACGCGTCGCCGGCTGAGGCCAGAATCACCCGGCCGCTTGGCAAGCCTGGGCTCAACCGCGGCTACGCTAGCTGCCGTGGGGATGGGGCGTCGCGGGTCGCCCATCGAGGCACCACGAGGTGGAGGTAACCTGCAACGGTCTCTGTGAACTCCTTCGGTCCGCAAGCTCCACGTTATAAAGGCCTACGGGCCAGTCTGACCCCTTGTCTTTGAGGGGTCTTTCCTTGTTTATTTGTGTGAATGTTGTGGCGCCATTGCCGCAAGTAGAACTGTTTAAGTGCTTGTGAATAATAAATAATAGACGGTTGTAGTGCTTTGTCTTGCTCGCGTCTTGTCCCTTCCCGCCAATTCCATTGCTTTTCTGTATACGTGCATGTTGGTGTTTTGCATACCTGACTGCATACGTGTGTGAATAAATGTGCGTGTTTAAATGTTAACCCGTTCGTTGTGTCTCTTTCCCCAATTGAACTGCTATCTTGCTTTCGGAATAATAACGGGCTTTTTGATAGCCATAAAAGAATCTGGTCCAGCGAGGTCTCGCGATAATACCCCACTCGGTTATCCAGAACGGAACGAACCGCTTAAGTGGTTCGTGTCCGAGCAGACCTCGCTGAGGTACGGTCTCTCGGTAGGCTGCCCACGCGAATAATTAGTATATCGACAATTCGGCGATTGACCCTGTCGCGCACGGGAAATATTGACTAGGCCGTGGTGTGTGCTTGGAGCACAACCGTGACTGGTTTTCGGCGTTGTTCCGGAAAGTTCGCGACTGAATTGTCCGTTCGGTGGGCGTACGGCCGCGATTCGGTTTAAAGCGGTCGTTCGCACGCTGGGCGGGCGGCAAATCCGTATATATATATATATATATATATATATATATATTATATAAAAAAATATATTATATATATTATATATATATAGTCATGCGCTGCAAACGACGTTTCGGGCAACGACGGATCGCATATACGACGGTGGGTAACATAATCGCATATATGACGGTGATCGCATATACGACGGATCTGGCAGCTCCATTATAATGAGCTGAAAAATTCCTATCGCCGAGTGATGTTGCCGACGGAGCGCTGCCAGTCGTATAAAAATAGCACATACAATTATGTACAGTACATAATACTTCATAATGATAATACACAACGACAGTTGGCCCGTTATATGCGATCGTTGAAGTCCATAAAATGTCATCGCGAAAAAAGCAGGGTCGTGCTAATCGGCATTCAAGGAAATCGGCTTTCAAACTGAACCAATGTTTGCATGTTACCTTCGAGCAAGTATATTACCTTTGAATTGAAGAATTCCACGAAAAATCGTTGTTGTTACAGTCAAAATTAAAACACAAATTCATTTTTTAGTGAAGCTTTTTATGTTGTTAAAACAATCGCACTGTTCGAAAATATATATCACAATTGACAGGTGCTGTTTCTTCATTTATAAATTATAACATCAATGCAATGATTACGTATTTATAAAATCCAAACGCTATTTATTCACCTTTCTATAATCGATGCGAGAGGAGATTGTAAGCTGCCGCTAACAACACCATGGCCGTCATGAACAGCACAAAGATAAAACTAACGCGTCTTCCGTCTCTCTTGGATGTGTGTTGCAATTGCCGACAGTATTCAGTACAGTACCATGCTGTACAGGTTTGTAGCCGAGGAGCAATAGGCTATACCATATAGCCGAGGTGTCTAGGTTTGTGTAAGAACGATGTTCGAAAACGAAAAAAAAAAAATGATGATGTTCGCACAACGACGACGTCGGTTAACGACGCATTTCTCAGAACGTAACCCCGTCGTTAAGTGGCGCATGCATTATAATTATATATATATATATATATATATATATATATATATATATAAAATTGACACCTCCAACACTCTTTTAGCCGAAGAAGCTGCATAAAGCAACCCAAGAAGGCCTACACAAGGTAAGTACTTTTTGCTGTTTCAAACCCTTCCCAGAGTTCCTCAACAACTATATAGACATAGTACACACATGAGAATCCCAATGCTACACACCCCCTCAGCTACCGGACCGGTTTCATCGCTTATTGGCAAATCATGAGTGATCGCACAGACAGCAATACATACCAATGAGGCTCCCAAGCATGTAATACAAATGAGGCTCCAAGCATTGCTCTCTGCGCAATCGTTGATGGTATAAAAATTTTAATGGTTAGAGGCAACAAATGGTATATATAAAAATAGCCACCTGGGTTTAGTGATTTGGTGAGAGCTGATTGGCTCTTCCCTCCATTCACAGGTGCGAGATGGGTGGGTCTTTATATCGATCCATATCTATATCTATATCTATATATTAATTACAGTACATGATTATCGAGGTTCTCCAACCTGGACAAATACCACGATGATACTGTCATGACTGCAAACCCAGAAGGGCCTCGAGCAGTGCAAAGATGTCAAGGTCAAATGCTGTGACCAAGCAATGAAAAGTGAAGCTACCGACTAGTTTCACACTTATTGGGGCACATCAAGGCAACGCATCGCTGTTCCATCCACTTGGTGACTTTGAAGCCTTTTGGCTTATATACTGGCTAACGATACACCTCTAAACGATTGGTGAGGATGCCAGATTGTATCGGGAACCAACAAGTGCCAACTGCCACATCCACATATGGCCTTTTGCCCCACCAATCACAACCAGGAAGCATCACCGTTGTTTTCAGCAGTCAGGAGTTCTACGAATCCGATTATTGAAATTCTTAGGCCTGGACAAAAACCATGATGAAACCGTCACGACAACACAAACCTGTTAAAATTACCTTCTCTGAAACCGCTTAACTGATTGATGCGAAACTTTACAAATGTGATCGACCACACGTAGGATATATAATTTGACAACAATAACATCATTTGGTCACGTGGTCTTGCAGCCATATTGGATCAAAGGAAAAACCTTTAAAATTCATGTTCTCCAAAACACTTAATACGAAACTTAAAATATATGATCCACAACCAAAGAGAACGTTTGACAAAAATAAGCTGATCCGAAATGCAATGTAGCCACCAATGACGTCACATTACAGAAAATTGGCAATATCTCTAAAAAATATGAATTGTAGATACTTTGAAGTTGTATCTTATCAAATTGGTATAGCTTTTATACAACAGATGTGACATCATCGTACCGGAAGTGGGCAATATCTTGAAAACTGAGGCTCATATTTACCTCATAGAAAGGAGGAAAAAAAACACGCGGCGAGTGAAGCATGGAGTTGCACTACTGCGATCATCATGTCAACACGACCTGACCTAAAATGTGTATTCTATATCCAGCTCTTAAATTTACCCTGATCCATCATCACTCCACCTTTTCACATCCAGCCAGGTGAGCTACAGGACCATTGGTCCTCAATATCTTCGTTACGTAATCCTGAAAAATTTAAGTCCATAAAAATCTATTACAGGAGATTTATGCCTCTAGAATATCTCATCTTCAATTTTAACCCCAAGCATGAACTGTGTCCACAGAGTACTCTTGCTGGCTGTTTTCACAGAGATGTTAAATGCCTGCCTTCGCTAGTCGCATTTTCACCACATTAACAGAACTATACCAAGTTTGTAAGCAACATTTTTACGTCACCTTCCTATAAATTTCAATGATTAAACCACCAATGAAATTTTTTTCATCTGTCTGAGACTGTGATGTTTGACATTTTTCGAGAAAAATTTAATCCTGCCAAGCCCAATACCATATTAGATAATGCACGTTGTGATGTAGGAAGTAGTAGAAGCCCAAAATTATGGTGTGCCTTTTTCTGACACCTGACAAATTACATGCTTTGCATACAGCCAGAAACAATGTGAATTGGATGTTTAACAAAAAAAAAAAACAAAATGTGGTTGTACGTGGGAACTAGATTATCGGCTTGAAGAGGTTCATGAACTGAGAATGAACATTGCCCGAGGCGGTTGTTCTTTCTGATACATTTCCATTTGGTGGAGAAAAGCTTTGCACCATGTTTGCATGATCTAGGCTGTGATTAGGACATTGGAGGCCCTCCAAGATAATATAATAAATGGCTGCACAGCAAGGCCTGTTAACCATGTTGTTAAAATCCTTCGAGTCCCATGATGTTGGTAGCATAGCGTAGAAACAATGCATACAACTGCCCAAACCCACATGAAAATCCACATGTTAGATAATTTGATTTGCCCATTTCTACAATTGGATGCAAGCCTGGAATTTGCAGCAATATACATGCCATGGAGTGTGCTGTCGTGTGCTTTTCACACTTGCCATTTTGTGCATTGTGGAGCCAACCTTGTTGGCATTCATTGAGAGCCACAGTGAGAGATTTTCTGGCGTAGTCTACTTATAAAAAAAAATATTGTCTTCATGACAGAAAACGTGCCCCTTTCAAGCGTTTTAATTCTGAACAGCAGTAGTAAACACTCCCCCCCCACCCCCCCCCCCCCCCCCCACAAAAAAAGAAAACTTTTCCAAATATTCATATGTATACAAAATACAATATGGAGAAAAAAAAAGATATAAAATGTGAATGGGAAAACAATCTGCTGCACGGACATTGTCTTGTGGCACTGGTTATGGGCAAAAGGGGTGTCAAATCGAAATTGAGAATAAAATGCAGTATGCACACAATCTTCCCATCTCAGCTACAGTTTACCACTTTCCTCCTACTTACTCCCTCAATCTAACCACTTTCTTTGCTATTCTCTCTCCCCCCCCCACCCCAATTCACACTAAGTGTAAACCAACTTCAGCAAGCTTTTTACCACTCTACAGGCCCTGTCACACCTTGACGATTTAGCCAGCGTATGCCTGACGTATGCAAAATTTGGCTAAAACGCTGGCACACGTCGAATACGTTATGGGTAAGTTTGTATACGTTAAGAGGATGCTGGCGTACGTCGTAGTACGCTGGCTTTTTTTCGTAGTACGCTGGCATACGTCGTAGTACGCGAGGTTTAGACAAATTTTCATGCTTGAAATTTCCGACGTATGCCAGCGTATGACTCACACATTCCGCATAACGCTAGCCATAAGTTGAGGCACGTTACGCGATCGTTGACACGTCGACAAACGTTACTTGTAAGTTACTCATAAGTCGAAACACGTCGAGGTAATGTTTAGCGTACCCGAAACTTATTTCTAACCTATGAGTAACGTGTTGTACGCACGTTACGCGATCGTTGACACACGTCCACACACGTTACTTGTAAGTTACTCATAAGTCGAAACACGTCAAGGTAATGTTAGCGTCAGTGTTCCAGACTCCCTGTTTTTTTTTTTTTCTCAGTGTGACGGTGATGTTGACACTTCGATTTCTAGTGTGGTTATAATATAATATAATTAATAGGCTGCCGCTCAACGATTTAAATCATAACCGCACTAGAAATCGAAGTGTCAACATCACCTTCATACGAAGAAAAAAAAAAAAACAACCAGGGAGTCTGGAACACTGACGCTAACCATTACCTCGACGTGTTTCGACTTATGAGTAACGTACAAGTAACGTGTGTCGACGTGTGTGAACTATCGCGTAACGTGCCTACAACTTATGGCCAGCGTATGCGGAACGTGTGTCATACGTCGAGTACATCGAGAAAATTTTCAAACATGCTGAAAATTTCTCGACGTACGACGACGTATGCCAGAAAACTACGACGTATGCCAGCATACTACGATGTATGCAGCGTTGCTCTTAACGTATACAAAACTTACCCATACGTATCGACGTGTGCCAGCTTGGTTCGGCAAATTTTTCATACGTCGGCATACGCTGGCTAAAACATCAAGGTGTGACAGCAGCTTCACACTTCGATGTCTAGTGGGTTATGATTTGAATCGTCGAGCCGCAGCCTATGAATAGCCTACACCACGTGATCGTCGGCGATACGCTGCCGTGCGCTATGCATAAGTTAGACTATCGTTGGGCATAGGTGTGAACGCCGACAACACGCTCAGCATTCGTTGGTATAAGTTATCTATATGTGATTGAAACGTTCTGTGTACGTTACTAATACGTTATGCATACGTCCAACACGTTATTATACGCCCAAACTTAAAAAAAAAAAACATCGATAGTTCAGCGTACGCCAGCGTTTTACAAACATTTTGAGACCTTGCCATACGCTGGCTGAAACGTCAAGGTGTGACAGCCCTTACCCATCAAACTTACATTGACACCAATCTCCTCCCTCAGTTCATTCTTCCTCCTTCTTTGTGGACCTGCAACCTCTGTTGCCGTGTCTCTGTCAGTGCCACCATCTCCAGACCATAAAGGTAGGCTGGCATTACACAAGACACCAGAAATTTCCCCTTCAATTTCCTTGACATCTTTCTGTCCACCATCAATCGCTCCACCCCGATCTCGCATTTGCATCGACCTGAATTCTCTTCCACACTTCTGCCTCCAACTTCCAACCCGTGGTCACTGTCCCCCCCCCCCCCCCCAACACCCCCACAGATACTCAAACCTATTCCCCTGTCTGATCTCCTTCCCCTCTGACCTGATTAATTTATTCTCTCTGCTGCCTGACCCACATCACCTCACTCATCTTCAGTCCATGCTTCTCGAGTACCTGCTTCCACTCTCCAGTACCTCACTGCATTCCCGCTTTCTCCACAACAGTCAGATCATCTGCATAAAAAAACACATCGTCGACAAAATTCATTTTTACTCCTGCTTTAATAGCAGCTCCATCACCACGATAACACGAGTGGGCTGAGAGAGCTTCAATGCCAACAAACCGGTGTTCACGCTGAACTCCTCCAACAACCGAGGACCAACCAAAACTCTTCCTATGTTCCCTCGTTCATCCCTTCCACTAACCTACCTTCTACTTCCAGCACTACCATCCATCTTAGTGTCACCATCAACATCTTTCTTGGGACAGTGTAAGAGGCCTTCTCCTGGTCCACAAATCCCAATGCCATTCACCTTGCACCTCAACCTCTTCTCCACCAGCTGTCTCAGCGTGAACATCCCAGTCGTCCCCTACCCCTTCTAAAACCCATGTTGCTCTTCACCGACCTCCATCCCCACTCTTCCTTCTCCTCCCATCCAGAATCCTCTCCAGTACTTTCATGACGCGACTGAGGAGCGCAATGCCTCTGTACTTCCTCGGATCTCAGACATTGCTCTCCCTCTTCCATATCGGCACAATTAGCCTTGTCCTCCAATCCTCCAGAATTTAACCCTTTCTCAACACACAGTACAACAGCTTCTTCATCCAACAGACTCTGACTTCTCCAGGCACAGCAACTAGCATCTCTGTGCGCACCTCATAAATGCCTGGCGCTCTTCCTTCTTTCATCCTCTCCAATGCTGTTCGCACCTCCTACTCCATGGTTTTCACCAACTCCACTTTCCCCTCGGCAAAACACGGAAGCTCCAGCTCGCCGTTGCGTTCCTACCCAGTTCAACAGCTCCTTGACATATCCTTCCCACACCTTCAATACTGTCCCCCTCTCTGTCACCTACTACAATGCTCAATCACCGTCCCAACTTCATACCCGATCATTGTCATTTTCTTCCCACAATCCTCTTACAACTTCTTGTACAACTCCTCTTCCATATAATTCCTTAACTTATCGACAGCTCTCCTTGGTGCTTTCTTCTTTGTCCATATAGGTGCATCAACCCCAATCCGGTTGTCCCGCTCTTTCCTTCATCTTCTTTATCCTCTTCCAAGCCAACTCCATTTAACCAACTTCCTTCACTACTTCCTCCGTCGACCAGACCTGGTTTCTATCCTGAGATGATGCACCCTTTCCTGAGGTCCTTCCACACAAACCTTCTGCAATTCCTCTTCTCTGCACTCCTTCCACTCCTCTAAACCTTTTGCTTTTTCATACTTGCCACTCATCCTTTCCTGTACTCTACAGCAATGCTGTCCCTGTACTTCCCCCACCGTATCATATTCTGACCCCTGCACTCAACTTCCCTCCTTTTCTGCATACATACCACATAATTCTGCATAATTAAAAACCACAGGCTTTTGCTGGCTGGTGACATGGTCTCCCACAACCGCGTTACAGCCCTTGCTTGATCTTCGACAACTAATGTTTCCTCACGATCAACAAATCCAACTCCGTGCTATGCTATCCAATCTAAGAAGTAATTTTGTGCTGTCCTGCTTTTGAAAAAAATTAACAAGCGACGACCATCCCATTCCTTTATTCATTAACTTTTGTATACAAAGTCAAGGCTCAAGGAAGAGCTAGAAAACTGGATAGATCACGAAGCAACAGAACAAAGGGACGAGGAAAACGAGGGATGAATGAGATTGTAGAGAATATGGAAGTTTATTTCACAGGTGGGAAAAAGAGGAGCAAATGAGCGAAGGTGAATAGTTATTCCGGATTTTGGAAGTTTCCCCAGGAGGGGGATGATGGTTGGAAAATGGTTAGAGGCAACATGATGGTGGAGGGGATGATGTCACCACCAATACAGAAAAATTTTTGGGTGGGGGTTTGGAGAGAACCTTAGATGCCATGGGAAAAAGTTTGAGAGTAAGCAGGATGCCAGAACTGTATCGAAAGCACGAGATATGTCCAGAGAGATGGTCCTGATCTCATGTCTGACATTGAGGGCCTCCATACAATGTTGGATGAGTAGAAGCAGCATGTCCAAGGTGTAGGAGTCACCTGATCTGAAACCAAATCGGTGATCTGAGAAGAGGCTGTTGGAGAAAAGGAAACATTTCATATAAACTGCGATGATGGATTCCATGACTTTGCTGATGATTGGAAGTAAGCTGATGGGCTAAAGTTAGGGGATCAGTTTTTTTCACAATTTTATTGTGATGCAGTGATATTTGGCTATTTCCAAGGAGAAAGAAGATGACCTAGTGCAAATGATTAGGGTGAAAAGGCAGAAAGAGGATGTTGCAAGAGCAACCCGAACAAGATTTTGGACAAGTGAGCTGATGCTATTCTATCCAGTTGTAGATTTCAGAGTCGAGATCTGCCAGAAACGTCTCCACCTTCTTGGGTGCAAAAGGCAGTCCAGAAAAACAGTTGGTGTGACTGGAAAGGATGGGTACAGACAGAGTAGCATTGGTACACAAGATTTGGAAGCCAACACAGAATTAGGCATTCAGCCTTCTCACGAGCGGAGTCGGATGTGGTGCCATTTGAAGAGACGAGAAGGGATGGGAGAGGAACTACACCAGAGACAGACTAACAAGGCGCCACCACCAGTTTTTGATAAGGGAGACAAGTTTGAAAGTTCATTCTTGAGGATTGGACAGATGTTGTTTTCTGGCTCTCCTGAGAGTGGACACATTTGTTGCAGAGTTTGTGGATACACTGATATTGCCTTTGGTCAGATTTTGCCTTCCAGGGAAGAGAAGGCAAGTTGTTTCAGAGCAACCGCCTCAACACAGGATTCAGTCTGGTACTATGGTGGGGGAAAAAGGGCTCGGATATTGAAGATGAGATGGGATGTATCTGTGCACGAGACAGAGCAGGTTTCTGTGGAAGAATTCCTGGCTGAGTTAATTATATATTCTTCGATGAAATCTGCTCAAGAGTGAAGTGCTTAGATTTGCCGGAGCTGAGGCAATGCTCCTGAGAATACCAGAGATATGTTGACTTTTAGAAGCATAAGATCCTGGATGAACCAATTGGAGCAGAGAAAGAGAGACATTTGCGGGAAAGTTTGTCATCACAAAGTCCAGAAGGAGGATTTGCATTGGGAAAATTTCTTGGTGGAATATTTGCAGATAGAATCAGTGCCATGAAGTCACAGAAGTCCTTTGCAGAAGTGCCATGGTTGGTGAGAGAGGTACCGACACCCAGGCAATTTCGTGGTGACAATTTAAATCACCACATATGAAGAAGAGAGTTTGATGAGTGGTTAAAAGTTGGTCCATGTTGTAGTGATAGCAGCAGATGTAGTGCATCGTCACTTTTGTAGAACAGTATAACTGCAGCAAAGAGCGCTGAGAGCAGAGAGGAAGCACAACCCAAAGTACTCCTGGGGTGTGGGAGGTGTAAGATCAGTACGCGTGATAATGAGAAATGAGTTTTGGATGTAAAGTGCAATTCTACCACCAGGACCGGGTTCAGACGATTCAAAATGAAGAAAACAATTACCGGGGAGAGATACGAAGGTGTCAGGGACATCCTTGTGGGAGGCAAATTCTGCATGTGTGGAGAACGATTCTGTCAAACAAGATGATGTCTGGATTATTAGTGGGGCCTTGATGGAGAATCGCTCCTCTGTGACATGATGGAGAGAAGGCTAGGGATGGGGTGAGGGGGAAGCGAAGACGGGGCGCGACGAGGAGCGAGAGGGGCTGACAGGAGGGGAGCCGAGAGGGCACGACGTGGAGGAGCTGAGAGGGTGCGACGGGAGGGAGCTGAGAGGGCGTGTGTGCACGGGAGGGAAGCTGAGAGGAGTTGTGACCGGGAGGGAGCTGAGCAGGGGTGCGACGCGAGGCGAGCTGAATGGGGTGCGACGGGAGGGAGCTGAGAGCGGCGATGGGAGGGACTGAGAGGCAGTGTGATGGGAGGCAGGATGGGTGCGATGATAAGTTAAGCTTTTGAACTTGGTGGTGAGGGGAGCTGCAGAGAGTGGGGGTGAGAGCGGATTGTAGAAAGAGGAAGACAGAGGGGTGGGTTGAAGGTGCTGGCTTGTTAGGATAATGTGGGGGAGGGTTATACTGACATGGAGGGCTTTGACACCGTAAAGAACGTGAATTGGGGCATATGAATTATAAGCCAGATACTTCTGCAAACTGGACTTCTCAAGATTCCCAAACTTGGACATACGGGATATAAAGATTATCAGAGCGGAGGGAAGAAATTTTTTTGAAGGCACAGAGAAAGGTCAGGCTGTCAGTATGAAGGAGCGTTATGAACCAAGTGCAGAGGTGAAGTAGGTTTTGTTAAAATATGGCCTTGCGAAGAAGAATAAGAGGAATACATTGTGATGAAGAAAATAACATTGTGGGGTACTCATGAGGGAGAAAAATGAAGTGTGTTCAAAAAACGTATATAAAGGAAGGAAAAGCGTTTCCTCAATGAAGGCACTAAGTTGGAGTTTATTGAGAAAAGGCAGAGATAAATAATGACGTAAAGGAAGTGAAGTAGCTTCCCTCCATCAGCTCTTGCTCTCTCTCTCCCCACCACCAGATCTTGGCCCTCTATTCCTCGTTCCCCACTAAATTCCTCTTCACCCGGTCTGTGATTCACGCCATGTGCGTTCTGAAGTCCCCACAATGTACAGCATCCCTCCAAGCTCAACCATTCCAATAAACCTCTCCAGGTGCGTTCCTGAACTTCTGCTCTCACCTCAGCCCTTACTGTTTGCGCCCAATATTGCAACACACACCATTTGCCTCTGTATTATCAACCCGCCAATAACTATCCGTCCTTCCCATCTTTCCACTCTTAAACCCTTATGCTGGTGACTCTTCCCATTACTATTATTGCCAAAAACCATTACTTCCTTCCACCCCTTCCCGCAGCAGCAGCTGCACCTGCCCACCAACCTTCTCGCGCCTGTCCCCTTCCATCTGACCTCCTTTCCTGTGCATTCATTTTTCATCACCTCACCCCCTCTCCCCTCCATTGAATCTCACGTTCAGACTCCCTTCTCCGGGACCTCGTTTCTGAACCTCTACCACCTGTCTGAGACTCGTATCTTGGACGTTCTGTCATCAACCAGCAGAGTGCTCGGGCTTGACCTTGCTGGCTTTACAAGCACTATAATGAGCAACCAATGCTGATGCTCTGTCGTTTGGATCAATTGGAATATATCCGTGGCTCAGTGTTCTAGCCACTCAATTCTCTGTGCTGGATACGTCCAACGGCAGACTCATTGAAAATTGGGAGACGAGAGAGAAGAGAAGAAGAACGAGGAGAAGAGAGAGAGAGAGACGATAGAGAGAAACAGCAGACAGGAGACAGAGACAGAGACAGGGAGAGCACGAATCAACCCATTTCAATCAGAGAACCAGCAACTTCAGCTTAGTAACCCTTTCATGCTCGCCAAACATCTCATTCAGAGGACCCACTGCATTCTTATCCTCAATGCAGAATGCAGATTATATATAACATGATCAAACAAAGAACATGAGATGATCTTCATTAGCCGAACTACAAAATTCCAAGGACAATACCCATAGCGAAAACAAGCCACACCATCATTCAAGTTCCTTGCAGCCCAGTCAGAGCCCCGCTGGCACAACAACATAACTTGAAGAACCTGACAGTGAAATGGAAAATGGCATCGTCATCGGCAATAGGTATCCAAGTACATTTACATAAGGTGATAAGAGATGCGTGACCAAATCTCAGGGATTAAAAAGAAAGTATTTTCTGATAAACACTGTTGGAGATTTTTTTAGCAGGTATGTAAAGATAATTTGGATGGAAGTCAATGAGTTTTACAATCTACATTAGGGGTCTGGTAAGAAGACGACATTAAATGCACCAAAGTTCATGACTGTTATCTAAACCGATGAAAAATCGGGTCTTCGTTTCCTTTGTCTGCCAGGTCGATCATTTGGCTTGGAAACGAACATCATATGGTTATGTCTCAGGAACAGAATCAAGACTGCAATGGCACTCGGTAGAGCGCATACCTTCCACCAGGCTAACAGTTTACGTTTTTGTATTCCACTGATAGGCTGGATCTGCATCTATACCTGAAGCAAAAATCGAATCTGGTTGTTCTCGTCACCGAACAAATCATCCACTAAGTTCTGGTGAATTCATCTCTCAATCTTCCACCAAAGTTTCATCTCTCAATGTGAAGAAGCACTTAAAAACTTTAGTGTCGGGATATTCACAAAAAAAGATCGATTCAAGTCATCGTTGTCACACACCTAAAATGTTCAACAAATTTCGTCCAAATCGATCCATTAGCGCTTTTTGAGATAGAAAGACAAACAGAAAACAATCAGACGGGTAAAAAAAAAACCAAAAAAAAAAACATCCAACCAAACCTTCAGGGGCCAGAGGTAACAAATGCTTAGCTGCCATTAGAAAAATAAAACAAATCATTTACGTTTGCCACAAATGCAGGGGGCTCCTTAAAGTGACCAAGCTTCTAAAAGCAATTCATCAATCCAAGTGGCACACCCAGTGTGTCCTTCTCCCCCTCAACCTTGATCATCAATCTCAATATTTACACTTAGCTTTCCAATCTCCCTTATTACTCTGTTATTGTTCCCCCTTTCCATTCTATTTTGTCCCTTCCATTCTCATCTGGTTCCTTACACGAGCTATCTATCATTCTACAAAAAAGACAACGTTCCACCAACTGCAAGTCATCGACAAAAGCTAAGACTTTCCAGCTTTGCTATGTTTACATTGTTACTGTACCTGACGGTATGTACAAGCAAACAAGCAAAAAGTAACAATGGTGTGAGAGTATGAGGGCTGTGTGAAAAACCCACTGCCCTGCTTATTGCAAGTATAAAATAAAAATAGAATAATAGCGATGTTACGTTCAAGGCTCGAACTGCAGAATGTTGGGTTGAAGGAAAATTTGGCTTAAAAAACTGTTGCCATTAAAAGGAAGCTGGAATTAAAGATTTTTTTTAAAACTTATTAATTTCATTCCAATATGCTTTTCATCGTGGGAGTAAGGAACGTTTTGCCTTCACTTTATGACCCCGACAAAGTTAACCCACAATTTCCCCAAAAAAGTTTTGTTTTGCTGCAACGCAACGTGGCTTTGAAAGCTTTGAGAAGTCATAAAACAAAACTGAAGTCTTCGTGTTTGAAAGAAAACACGGAAACCGAGGCCAGAAGAGTCCCATTACAGCAACAGACTCGTCGCCGCTGACGGACTGGGTCTTTTGTAGCAACATTTGTTGAAACTGGACTCTTATGCTTATGAAAGACAAAGATGAATTGGTTACCCTCCACCACTCGAAGGTGACGGAGGATACGTTCTTCACACGGTGTTTGTTTGTTTGCGTCTGTGAACAGGAATATCTCAGATTTGATGAATTCGGATGAAATTTGGTGAAAAGGTTGGGGTCTGACGCCAGGTCCAATTGGTGAAGATCTGAATCCGGATCCGGATTCGATAATTTTTTAAGTGATTCTTTACCCATTTTGAGAATAGTGCCCCAAAACGTAAAGAGCACCGATATCTTCAAACCGTTGTTGAGAGTTGTTGAAAAACTTGTGGGATGAGTTTGGTAGGCTGAAAAGCACAAGGCAATTCCGATTTTGGTGATGTTGACAAGGACAAATGGTCAGCAATCAGGATGCGATCCAGCGCCCATCAGTGGGATACAAACGTTAAACTGGCAACCTACGAGTATGCGCTCCTCGAAAGTGCCTTCTCAGTTAACAACCAGTTTTAATCGACTTGGCAGTTTGATTGGAAACAAGGATGCCAAACATTTCTTGATTGCAACCTTTTTGTAGCATTATATTGCCTGTTAAATGGATTGAACTTGCAATGCTGTTTAGCCATTACAGAATAGTTTTGCGGGGCCGGGGGTCGGGTAAGAATACCACTAGCGTGGCGGGACGCTATGTCAATTCCCACCAGACTCCCCGGAATTGTAGGCCGCTCGCACACGCGATAATTCCGTGCGCGCGCGCGGTCGCTTAAACCGACCTGAGAGCACCAATAACTCAACCGCGCCGTTGACTAGGGGTCCTCCCGCTATGGGTTAATCGGTTACCTAATTAATCACGTGGTTTAATACCGGGGGAAACAAAGGCCCTCGCGTACGCCTTGTCCGACCGGACCACTCTAACCGGACCGCGATCACTTTTACAGGATCGGATGCAGACGAAGCCAACACTGCCAAGGACATACCGTGCTAAAAGGAACGGAATCGTTGGGAATAAAAGTCCGGCTAAGCTAGGATTCGCGACCATTGCTGGACCAATGGGAGAAAAGACAAAAACGAGTAGTTGAACATTCCTAATGATTAATTAATTTAGTTACAGCAGGCAGGAACAGCAATGTGCACAGTGAAGATTTATTGGGGTTGTAATTGCAGCGCATAGAAAGAAGCGTGGGTGCGACAATAATACACAACTTACGAAAGCAGCACACAGAGCAGACTTGACGCGAAATTAATTAACAATAAATGAACTTCTACAGGACTTACTTAAACCAGACAGATGCCAGGACACACACACACCACACACCACACACACACACACACACGAATTGAGAAGGGAGTTTTGCAGCCAGAGGAGGGGAGTTTAGAGTTATGCTCTCAGTACCTGTGCGCCCCATGGCATGACGCGCACCAATACGTTTCGAGGGGGGGATGCTCCGTGGTCGGTACCCGACAGTAGTCGCGTTGTCTTCTGCGCCCCAGCGCACGCGCGGAGACTGTGTTCGAAGAGAGCTGAGTGGAGAAGGGGCAGAGGTCCAGACGTGCGAGGTGGAGTGGTGGCGGACCAGTAAGCGCGGGGCGGGTCGAGCGTCGAGGCCGTGGGCAGAGACGTAGGGGAGCGGAGATCGAGAAGCAGGAGGACGGGTATCGACGAGGCGAGGCATGGGCGGAGGACTAGCAAGCAGGCAAGGCAGGAAAGGAACACACCGCGTGAACACACCACGAGACGGTAGGAACTTCTCCGGCTTTTATAGGGCCTGAAGCTCCGCGGGGGAGGGGCCTGCCGATTCAACGTCATCACCCTTAATAGCGCGCTTCCGATTGGCCCCACCCCTCACGTGGGGCCGCACCAGTTGGCCGCGAAACCGCCTCACTCGTTTCCGGCAAGGCCATCCCCAAACAGCGTGGCAACATTCGCGCTCCGACCTCCACAAGGACACGAATCGCCTTACACGAAATACGCACATAATCACAAGCAAACTTCATCGGTCTGGACCTTGTCCCTCGGCTCGGAACCGACCATGGACCCGCGGTCTTCCGGAAACCTCCCGGACCGACACGCTATTCCTCCATCGGAGCGCTTGCGGGATCACCGGGGTGTTCGCTCTGAGATCTCGGAGTCATCGTTGGACCGCACGTCATGTCAGGTGCAAGGCGGTATTCTTTGTAAATGAGAGACGAGGGGGCAAGCAGGCAGAAGGGGTACCGCTGATTTTCTTGCTGTCAAAAAAAAACACCATCCGTGCAGCCTCTTAGACGGTATTGTCTCGCATGCCTTTCTATGCAATTGCAATTCTTCCCCAGCTTATAGGAAGCTCAAATCGACAGTCAGCACCTAGCGCATGTCACTCGCCGCACATAGCCGGGGGTTTCAGCTCGCCCGCGGAACGCAGACTCCGCGTGTGCAGAGGATGGCTTCACGGCGGCGCGGCTGTTTAGCCCACTTGTACAGCCGAAAGTGCACGTGCACTGATTTAACCCAGGAAAGAAAAGAAAATATTTAGCCAACCCTAAACTATGTAAAATCATCGCAACGCACTCCCTGTTTTCTCACTAAAACAAAAGGAAGGGGAACTATCTACCACGTATATAATAATGGGATTAACTGTCTTGGCGACACTATCTGTTGTATCGCATGCGGTTCAGAGAACCGCAACCAATATTTATAACTAGCCATAAAGAATTTTCCGTTGATTTTCTTATCGAATGGACTCATAGACATGGATGATTTTAAAAGAATATATTTTATGTTTCACTGGCTTATATCGACTTGAAAATTGTGTAGATATTTTTCAAACCTGGCCATTCCACCTTGGATAAGTAAGCCTTCTGGACAAAGCAGGATGGATGCCTGGAACCAGTAAGCAATCGGTTCGTTCCATATCTCTGGATATACTTTCGAGTCTGATTAACGTTGGCATCTGGCCTACCTCATGTCCTCTCTCCAAGCCAACCCAAGTTCACACATATTCCTTGAGAAACCCTTATCTGCTCAATCCTTCCCACATCCAGATTTGCCAATGCCATCAATTATCGCAGTATTCTCCTGATTTGGAATATCTCCTTGGCTTGTTGTCGGTCACTTCACTTTTCAACGTTTGTGCCCCATTCTAGTCCCCTCCAACTCATGCATGCATCATCATCCACATGAAGTAACACTTGAGAAGAGTTAAATTTTGACTGGGCTCAACGGAATAAAAGGAGGAGTTGTAAATTTAATACACTTTGATGACTGTAAGTCTAGAATCGTAAAGGCATTGTTTACAAAGTTTGTGCATGATGTGTTGAACGGTGAATAGAGATCAGAACCCAGACAAACACCTATCCATGCTTATACTATTGTACTTGTGTCAATTGATGGCTTTTGACAACTCCAGTCAATGATCTCGGAAAATCAACGTTAAAGCACATACAATGTATTTGTGAAGATCTAACATGAGAATGTGCAAAATTATAAGGCGAGAAATTATAATCTATATCTACCATAACATTACATGACTGATCAAGACATGCAAAAAACCAGGTAATTAAAAAAAAAATAACACTCATAATGTGAGAGTCCTGATTATAAACCACCGGCTACTACGCTTCATTGTCAATGTGTACTCTGGCCTCGCACCCTGCCAGACCAGAGTGCTCAAAGTTAAAGGATGCCTTAATAGGTTTTGAAAAGAAACACTTGGCTTCTTCAAATCATGGAATTATTTACTTTGGATTTCAATTCATATTGTATATCGATCTGGGTTGTATGGGTTGCTATCGATCAGGTTTTCTCATTATCCTGACGTTTGTTCACATTCGGATAATTGGAGAAATAGTATTAGAGCGCCCTTGTCAGTTCGAGTACGGAGAACTTTTGATAACTTTATTTTCAAGAACAAAAAAAATCCCCACAGCTGTTGGAATAAGACTTGAAGAATACTAAAAAACACAACAATTAGAAAAGGAAACTTTTAAACTTTATTAAATATTAGGAATAAGCAAACAAGATCACAAAATGCCAGAAAAAAAACCCTTGAGCAGACTTTGTGCAAATCACCATATGGCACACACCTGCACAAATACATCTGCGTTGAATGGCAAGCACCCTTCTGGCCATGATGTTACGTGAACACCTGTGCTATCCATCAACTGTATAGACATCACAATGACAGACTGCAACATCGCATGATTATCCCACACTAGTTCATCAGATAATGTGAGGGTGAATCCAATGGTTTTTACATCAGGAAGTTAACAGCTGTGATCTCACATCCACCACATCGTGAATCATCTCCAAGCATCACCAACTGGATTATGGTGAAGGACAAAGAAGACAATGCAACATTCAGTTGCAGAAGAATATAAATGAACTGGTTGGCAAGCTGTTTTGCCTGATGTGGCAAAGAACATCCATAAAAAGCCATACAGATAACAACAGAAGGCTCAGAAACCAGAATATCAGACAGCAGCTGTGTGTAAAGAAATAGGGACTTCAAGTGAAATGTTAGTTTTCCCCTTAAAGAAAACAAGCATCAGTTGATCTGCCCACTTTTCACTGCCAGAATTATAGCTTTGAAGCCACTGTTCCACAAGTCCAGTGAGGTTGCCATAAAACCAAAGATAACAGCATATTCATGTTCTGATTTATCATCCTCAGTTTAACAGAGCCGTTACTTGCCGAAGCAGTTTCTTGGCAAGTGTAATATTGGATGGTTTGCCATGCCTTCCCAGCAAGTAGTTAGGGCAGGGATTTATTAATTTGTTCATGGTTGCGGCGATAGCTTACCAAACTCTTCACGAGGACACTGCTGGATCTCAAACTCACCAAACTAATGTGGCAATGCGGGACACCCAGTTTAACAATCCATACGAGGGACGGAAAAATACATTATCAATCCACATGCCTGTGAAACACCAGATGACAGTTTTTGCTACGTTTGGGATTCAAACCCAGCTAGACGGCTGAGACGAGAAGGTCTATGTGATGCCTCGAGGCCACCCTTGGCCAGCCAAGCATATTTAGTAGAGCAGCATTTAATACGGCCCAAATTGCAATAAGCCTTTAGCATGCTATAATCGATTTGTGAAAAGCCATGTGTTTCAATGACATCTTAAACGTTCTACGAGATGTGAAAAGTTGTATTTTATTACTAATCATATCGCAGTGTGTGAAAAGTTGTTTTTTATTACTTAATCAATATTGGAGATTATGAAGGTTGACTCGCCCGATTCAAAAATGGAACGGGTTTCATCACTGATAATGTCGGTTCCACATCAAAGGTCTATGCATTACCTACTCACAAAAAGTGCCGTACATTTGGACGCATGGACTCCATGAGATGATGAACGAAGGTAACCTCATGTGTGTGGTATTTGTTTCCTTTTACAATTCTTGCCAACGGAGAACGACAACTCCTGTTTCTTGGGGATTAATTTTTCTAACGCCCTTTTTGGGGCTTCCGCAAGCGTTGCCAAGAACATTCTCAGAATTATTTCTGTCAGGTGGAAGAGTTGAGGACGCGCCATACGAGCTTTATCAGCACATTTGCAGTCGCTTTCAATCTTGAAACGCTTTTCCGACGAATCAATGACATGGTGTGGTTTCTCAGGTGTTTCATGGAATAAAAACTGAATATGCCTTCAATCTGCTCTTCCGGAAACACCAGTTCCACATTCTCTTTCTGCGTATAATAAGCCATAAGAACATTATTCGATTCGCTATATATGCTTAGATATCCCTTATTGTCGGGTTTTCCGTGTCTGTCTGTGTGTATGTGTGTTGCAACGCAGGCTCCACAGCACGAACCAGCGAACGATTTCGATGAAACTTTGCACAGGTTGCCACTATGGTCTGGGAATGTGCGCGTTTTGAATTTCGTTGCCCAGCAACCACCCGGCTGTTGCAGCGGCCGAAAAACCGCGTACAGTATTTTCAATACTTTCCTTCAGTTTGAATGTAGAAGAAGCGAGATTCGGAATATAAACACTTCGAGATATTTAGAAAATTCACTCGAGCAAAATTTTTGATTCGAGGTTTATTTTTCAAATGGCTAGTCCTTCAAAAATCGGGTGTCTATCACCGTCATTTTTTCATGAGGGGCTTAGGAAAGTGGGCGGAAGCTTAGGGAAAGTGGACGTGGTTGATGAAAGTGGGTATGGTGTAATGGAAAGTGGCGTGGCTTATGAAAAATAGTGTGCTGGACCAGGAGTGTGCGATCAAACAAGAGCATTGAGAGAAGTTTATATGCTTTTCGTGTGTGTAGTGTGTGTGTGTGTGTGTGTGTGTTGTTGTGCTGTGTGTGTGTGTCTGCCCAACAGCGATGGCTCCACAGCACAAACCAGCAACCGATAATTTATTTATTTACCGAAAAATGATGCCACCAGCCAACACACCACCTTCCAATATTTATCTGTTATTACCATTTACGGATTCTCCCTCCCGACACACCACCTCCAATTAATCTTATTTATTTACCGTAAACGATTCCCCACCCACACCACCTACCATTATTTATTTTATTTCACGAACACGATTCCACGACCACACACCGCTCCAATTATTTATTATTTACCGTAAACAATTCTACGACCCAACACACCACCTGTTAATTATTATTTATTTGCCTAAAAACGATTCCCACCCACACACCACCTATATTATTTATGTTTATTTACCGAAAACGATTTCCCACCCACGACCACTACAATTATTTATTTATTATTTTCCGAAAACCGAATTCCACGACCACACACCGCCTCCAATTACTTATTATTACCGTAAACGATTCCACAACCCACACCCCCTTATCTATACTTTACCGGTTAAACGATTCCACGACCCACACACCACCTTTAATTAATTGTATTTATTTACCGAAAAACTATTCCCCACCTACACACACCTTATTTTTCATTATTTACCGTAAACGATTTCAGACCCACACACCACCTTTAATGATTTATTAATTACGGAAAAACGACTCCACGACCCACACACTAACCTCCAATTATTTATTTATTACCGCTTAAACTATTCCACGCATCCATCACACCACCTTTTAATTATTTATTTTACCGTAAATATTCCACGACCAAGCACACCACCTTCCAATATTTATTATTTAAAGTGGGCGTGGCTTATGAAAATATCTCTCTCTATCTCCCCACCATCTCCTAAACTGCATCTCCCCCACCCGAATAACATCGCCTCACCTTCAACTCCGCAAACGCCGCCATCTTTGCGCCAGCAACGGCGAGTTCCCAGCGAACAGCGTCACTGCAAACAGACGCGGGGGTTTCTTTGTTGGCGCCAGCGACGG
>CM068952.1:127609025-127621299 GCA_035128595.1 Eptatretus atami | reverse complement strand
TTTCAACTGCTGTGAAAATCCGCGTGTCAGGACAAAAGTGGATCTGCAGTAGAATGCTGAAGTATCCTTTGATCCGTGCCCTACGTATTGGCACTGCGAATGGCTTCCTAGCAAAGAATGAGAAATCCAAAGGGATTCAAGTACCTATCAAGGACACTGACATGGCAACCCAACTCCAAGGACCAGACACTCCCGTGATTGAGGATGGCAAACGCCTTGTTCCACTCCATACAGACACTCCCGAAAACTTCAGTGGAATATGTGACAGTTGTTCAACATGATGCCCAACAGTGTTGACGTAATATTCAGCATACTGGACATGTACAAGAAAGCGGTCTGTGAAAGCCATGGAAAGAGTACGCCGGGTGGTGCCAAGAAGCTTCTGCTGCATAGTGGAAACAACAAAAGGCCTGCAGATTGGAAAGCATTTCTCACAAAATGATGAAAATAAACAACAGCTTGTTCAGTCATGCTCGATACATGGAACAAAGATGAATATGGCAGCGCGACTTCACCCAAGAGAGATCATCCTGCATCAGTGAAGGGAAGGCCGACAGATTCACATCCGAAGGATGGAAAGGGCAACAATAAGATTCACCCCTTGAAGTACTGGAACTCAAGCCAAGAGGAAACTGACACGAGGGTTATATTCTACACTCTGTAACGGAAAGGAGATGGGGTACAATATTCAAGTGAAAACTCCGGACAGCGATATCTTTTTCATACTTCTGAGCGACATCTTCCAGATTCGATTGTTTCAGTGCTATTTGAAATAGGATCCGGGAACCAACAAGAAGCTTCTCGACATATCAGAGATTGGCAATGCTTACACACAGCAGCACCAGGAAGCACTTGTTGGGATTCTCCTTAACCGCTGTGACTCGGCAAGTGCATTCAAAGGCAAGGGAAGGTCAGACACAATTCAGATTCTTGAAAGAATGCCGGTATATGTACCAGCATTAGCAGACTTGGTGATACAATGGGAATGTGCCTCTAGATTTGATGCTTAAGTTTGGAAACAGTTCACTTGCGTCATGTATGGCAAGAGTCGATTTTCAGGAAGTGGATGAGTAAAGGGTGCTCATGATAAGGGAGAAGTGTGGGGACAAAGCCTCTGGCGAGACGCAGGCGCAACATTGACCTTGGGAAACTACCTCCATGTAGAAAGTGCGTGGAGCAGCACGATCCGAAGAGCTAATTATCAGCAGCTGTTTGGAAGCGTTCTCATATCGCAGATCCAATATACCAGAGGACATGCAGGAACATGGCTAGACATATACAGATGGTGTTATGGAGCCACTGTGGATATCAGGGCGATATTTCTAAACCGCAAGGAAGTCGATTTTGGTCTTCCTGGCAAGGAGCACTGAAGAAGACAGTGATGATGAGGATGATGACAACCATCGAAATGGTGAAGATTGGTGTGGACTGCAGACATTATGAGTAGTATGTATGGCCAAGTGAGGACATAGCAAGGCAAACAGTCAGGCTGCAGAATTGGCGAATCTAAGAGGACACCTTCTTCTATATATGACATGTTAATCGAAACAGCCGTGATTATCGAGACTGGTCGAGATTGTCCAAACTCAGGATGTGTCCGCAAAAGGTTTGCTAAGTTACTGCCCAACAGATTTGGCAGATCATATTCTACTAATTAAGTTTTTGCATTGTATCGATCGGTACTTCATAAGTAGAAGAGAAGGTGCACAATGCAGGCAACAAGCTGGAATGATAAACGCATATTTGTCGAGTTCATGTGTGTGGCTAGTTGGGCTTTCAAACATCTGGTTAACGTCTGGGAAAAAGGGAGACAGAAGTAAAATATTATTAGAATTAGATGTTTATATCCCGAATGCATATTCAAAGTGGTGAGATCTTCAAATTACTCATGCACTCATAGGCCATATGAATACATATTTTTGCTGTCATATGCTCTCCTTTTAGACCGCAACTAATTACAGCATCAAATAAAACAACAAAATCATTACACACGAAAGAAATCAAATAAACTAAAAAGACACAAATAAAATTAACAATAAACATACAAAGAACCAAAGTCCAGGAACAATTAAAAAACCAATCAAGAATACAAAAGAAAAGAATAAAACATCCATGAGACAAATAAACAATCAAATACAAAAACTACAGGCGAAAACATGATATATATTACTCAATAAGAGACAAAAGGAACCAAAGAACCGTAAGGAGGTAAAGGAAGGCGAGGATGGAGTTCCATCAAGGAGGATTCTAGGCATCAGGGATTCGGGTATTTAAGGCCGCTAAATTAACTACCATCCCTAAAACCCCATCAGGTGGCTGCAAATTAGCCTTTAAGAAAAAAAAATCTACAAAGAAATCAACGTCCTAAGACAGTAGATACAAACAAAGGAATAGAGGAAGAAGTCAAAAGGAGATGAAAGAGAAGAAACAGGCAAGAATAGAACTGATAAAGAGAAATTGTGGAAAACATTGAAACAAGTGTGAAAGGGAACAAAGAACAAAGATGTTGGGAAGAACCTGGACAGAACAGATTTAGCGATATTCCAGATCAAACACAGGGGACATGTATACTACCAAGAGGGTCATTGAATTGGTTAATGCTTGTTATTAATCGTGATTCCATTCAAAGCTGCACAATGATCTGTACAATTGAGATCCCACATATTTCGACGCACGATTTCATATACTGTGGGCCAATACCATTGGGACTTTTTTTTACCAATTTTACATCCAAACAACAATAATTTTAAAATGAGATTTAAAAAAATACATACAAACACAAAGATACCATATTTAAATGACCATAAGGAAAAGAACCTGATATAAATGAACAATAGTTTTAACTCATGTTGAAAAGTGCAATTATGAGATAATCACAAACGCACATCACGTTTAAATATATATATATTATGATAATATATCTAGAGTGTAAATATTATATACTGTGTATATATAATATATATAATTATTTATTATATATAATATAATATTATACACAGTATATTATATATCACAGTATAATATATAACCAGTATTATTAATACACAGTATATATAATACACAGTATATATATATTACACTACACAGTATAATAATAATAACACGTATAATATATTATATATAATTATAATTATATTGGGTTCGAAACAGAAGAAAGAAATGAACTTTCAATTTTTTTTTCTCCAATAAATGTAGAAAGACGGAAGCTTACAGCAGGAGTACTGGTAAGTGGTAAGGTATCGGGTGAATCAGTTTTGAGTTGGTAAAGACATCAGCTCAAGATCAAACAAGCCTTCCTGGATGGGGAATTTTAAGCTTCAAATTATTGGCATCTCCCGTGAATAAATTATATGGCATCAGTACCACGTGAATAAAAATACAGGCCGAACTAAGGCCGATTGCTCGCAGATGAAACACAGGAGTGGTAGGCCCTGTTTTGTTTTTTTGAACTGACTTGCCTCCAGTCTAGCTCCCTCTGACTCTCTCAGTCCTCCAATCCTCCTTCAACTCCTCAGGTCGCAAAAATGTTCTTTCCGCTAAGACAACACTCCCTGGTTCAAATCCCAAGTCAAGGCTTTCCAAACCCATCCACTCTTTCACTTGTTCCTGGAACTATGCTTTCTGAGGTCGTTATCCAATCTTTA
Organism: Eptatretus atami; assembly: GCA_035128595.1. Taxonomy (NCBI): domain Eukaryota; kingdom Metazoa; phylum Chordata; class Myxini; order Myxiniformes; family Myxinidae; genus Eptatretus; species Eptatretus atami. The sequence goes on along the minus strand of CM068952.1, from coordinate 127,617,655 downwards.
TCAGAAGACATTTGTAATAACATACTGATGACATTCAGAAGAATTCGTAAGAAAAACCATACTAAAATGGACGGGTTGTTTCCCCCAGAAATATACATTTAGCGGATGACCCCCACTATGAAGAGTGATGATGAATGTGAATAACCCATTTTACAAAGAGAGAATATGGGGTCCTGTCCCACCTTGAACCCTCAAGAGTGAATTATTTCCATCTAAACCTCACCTGTGCACATTGAGTACAACCAAATAGTTTTCAACCATTCCACAGAGGGATTCAGAGATGGCTCGAATCGCAAAACACCCAAAAGAGATATAGGAGTGATATATAGGATGATTGCAGGACATCAGTAGTAGTGCAGTCTCAATGCAGTAGGCTAGAAAGCGTTGCGTCTTCGGTCCTAATATACCGTAAATAACTTCTTGAAAATCTAATACCCTTTTTCCTTTTTGCAAAGATTTCACTTGTATGTATAGAACCCCTTCCAATGAAGGGCAGACAACACTCATCACTCTTGTGCTCTGGAAATGATTAAATGCTGTTGATAAATGGAACATGACTTCCGAATCCTGGCATATCCAAGGTCTGACCTTCAGCAAAGTATTTGTTAAGAACATATTATCTATTTATGTGCGCAGCCACTTGGAGAGGTTCAATTTTGAACTTGCTTAGGCCCACAATCAGCCATGCACCATCACTTAGGGGAGACAATCTATATCAAGGGAAGCATCCAAAGAGCTTCAATGAAGTCAGTCTTTACTTTCCATTGGGAAATCAGAGCTATTCATATCAAGCTTGTGCTTCCCCATTGTCTTCAGCTTGCTCGATGACATTTTGATTTTTCATTTTATTTATTTTCCTTTATTTTCATTTTTTACCGCTGCTCCTTAAATCTGAGCTCAATGGAAGTATGTACTGGCTCTCGAGCTTGGACTGGCGCCATGACAGATCACACACCTGTACCTTACTTGCATTCCATGGATTCCAAACGGCATCAATTATTGGCATTTCCCACAATGAGGCTGAAACATAATACCGCTGGTGCCTCATCCTCACAAGGCGGGTCACAAGCTGCTTTTTTTTGTTAACCACTCATCCTCACACGTTATAGCTCCGTAACTCTCGCAACTCCGACCCTCCAGCTCTTCCAGAATGCATGCATTCTTCAGTAACCCTCAATAAAAATGATCAACTCCAAAGGCTTTCTGCACATCACTCCTTTGATTCGCCTTTCCAGTTTGTGCAAAACACCCAACTCAGAACGGACTCAATCGACTCCTCATGCAGCTTAATAAGCAAGTGCAGCACACCGTGTCACACAAATCCCCATCTTAGCCACAAATTATTAATTCCTTTACTTGCTGGTTTACGTGCTTCTCCTTCCTTCTCTCCTTTTTCCTGTTCATTCCTTCCCTGTGTCCAAAGTTATTCCCCATTCGGTCCAATTAACGCAATAATGTAGTACCCTTTCTTGCCCCTGTAACACCACAGCCGTGCTCACAAGATCAATATTTTTGTAACTAAAAATGGCTAATACAGTTCACAGTATCAGGTGTTTAACATACAATACGGCAACATAATCATGAAAAGTGAAGATTCTCAGATGGGAGCCCAAACCAGTCACCGGCGTATATTTGCTATAATGTACACAAGCATTGAAGATAAAGTCTTGACAATCAGTTTCAAATTTCCAAAAAGTTGCAATTAAATAACATAATGGAGAAGAATTATGTAGCAGACCAAGCATCGTTGATTCTTTTTGTTTTTGATTTTTTTAAGATAACATTCACTTGGTGAACATGACTTACTCATTTATCATGATACACATTATCGAGTTATTAAGACACATTATTCAGTATTGTAATGATGGCAGGAATCATGCTACATCGTAAGCAATAACGAGCTGAATTCCCATTTCACAGCTCACTCACCTGCATATTGAGATTTTTCATTTTAATTTATGTTTCATTTAGGATTGCTTTCCGACGGTTCTGTGATTTTTCCTGAGGGTGAAAGGCTCAATGTCATGTGGCATGCAAATTAACCGTGTTCCCATCTACTCAAGGTCGCTCACTGGCATTGTATTTCAGTTTATTAGTTTTTTTCATTTATATATATAATTTTCATTTGGATTGCTTTCCCACGGTTTCATGTGTATTTTCCGGTGTATCGGCTGTCGTGCGTTCCATACGGCAGAGCGCAAAATTTCTGCTTTCTCCACACCCGGAAGGATAACAACGTCTTTAATATCAGCTGTCAGTAACGTCAGTGGATTTGAAAGAGCCCTTTTATATTCGGATGTCTTTACAGTTCATCCATGAATCATGGTCACACCAAAAAAATACACAGAATACAAAGTTAATAATATATGTAATGTGTGAGAGTGTTGCAAAGAAGATCCCAAAAATATTCATGTTTTGTTTGTTGTGTGAAATCGTTGCCTCAAAGAGTACTTACTGATGGATATAATTTTTCCCCCCAAAAAACTTGTTTTCCCCCTAATGCAGGGTATTGTGAGAGGGTCTGAATGGACCATTCATCGCTGGCACAAAAAAACAGATGAGCAGCAATGCCGTAAGGATGACTAGATTCCCGCTTGAAAGTTCACTATTGAATCTTCTGCTTTGCCAACGTGTGAAATAGAAACTGCACGTTCCAATGCAATCTGATACAGTAATTTTTCAATTCATCAATAGGTGTCACTACTCAACTCTTAACACTTTTTACAAAATGTGTATATTAATATATTCACATCCCTCATGAAAGAAGTAGAAGGTTCAGTGGTGGACTGCGATGTTAACTCTTGACAACATAACAGGACAAGGTCCAGGTGTCCAAGAAGCACTATCATATGGGTTGAGCTGGGGGTCAGGCCATTCGAGCACATTAAGAAACATTTGTTGTCCTTGACATGAATTCGAAAGAAGCAGCGTGGCGAATGTGCCATGTTATGCTGGTAGATTTAAAGGAGCTCATCACAGTCATACATCTAAAGTTGGGAGGTGTCATTCGGATAGAGTTGTCCGAAATACTATGATATCATAAAAAATGCCATTCATACAGCAAATGGTGCTTGCGATAATGAGTGAAAAGAAAATTCAAGAGCAGGTTGAGTGAGATAAATTTTAAGTGTGGATATGTTCACCTCAGATAACTTATATATGGATATAGACTACCACCGACTGATGTGGAACACCAATATGATCATGGGTACCTTGAAAACGTTGACCATTCGTGTCAAAACACCTCAAAGTTGAATCATGAATGAAACTACGAATTCAGAGGAGGGCAATGGAAACCACCGAGGTATAATTTGGCAAACAACACACACACACCAGACTTTGTGCGTCATTAAATACAACTAGAAAGGGCAACCGGAAGCACACCTTCCACCACGGTTAAAATGCCTATCCACACGAGAACATATGGGCTCAATACATTTTTAAACTGGAAGGTGAACTCAATGCAGACGTATACCTCCACCAATATGCCTGATCACGAGAACATATCAGGCTAATACATTGTTGAAATATGATGCTGATAACAGTACTATATCATTTTTGGCCCGAATCTCATCAATAAGTAAAAATCACTTGAAAAATTAAATAATTATCCGTATCAAGGTTTACGAATTCAAGATTCGGGATTTTCACTCAACTTCAGCAATCCATACTGCGACACACCACCTGTACACGGAAGTTTCTATTCACATCCGTACACACTTTTTGTGAATAGCTATTATAATTTTTAGCCCTACTTTCGATGGTGATAGAAATTCAATTAAGAAATATTCCTAAGTCGTCCGGTTCCGGATCAGGATCTTTCACCAAAATCTAACAATCTTACCATTGTCACACACTCACAAAGCAACCTGTACACCGAGTTTTCATCTGAATCCAGTCAAACAATTTTGAGGCTATCGATGCTTTACATTGTTTTTTTTGGCCGCATAATCTTCAATGGCGGTAGTATGTAAACTATCTTTTAAAATTCTGGAAATAACGGAACACGAGGATCAGAATCGTCACCGGCAAATTATTCAGTTATTACGTCACTGTCCAACACCCGAACCGATCCACAAAGATTTCATCCGGATCCGTATCACAACTTTTTGAAACAGCCTGCAGAAACAGACAAACAGACAGAACAGAAAGCGGCTGAAAATAGAACTCCTCGATTTCGGGTGTGGCGGTATAAAGAATATGCTAAATGGTAATGGGATCATCATCAATGGTATAATAGATGAAGAGCGACGCAAGCACTTCACGAGGGGTAGGCTGCAATAAAAAGGGAGGGTGAAAATCATTCACTTCACTCCCATTATAAAAGCACATCTACGGAAGTGATGACAAATGATTGAGACATGGACTCCCTAGCAGATCAGCTATGACCGACTATACTTACTACCTGCACTGGTGGAAAACATACTGCAGCAGAACAGAACTCGGGTTTTGTGAAAAAATAGTCGTAAATTGTCAGATATCACATACCGCAAATATTCATCATGGGCGATGTACTAAAATCAATGACACTTGAAAGCAGGAATACAACAAATCGAATAGTACATTGTTACTTTCATTAAGATAATAAAAAACAAAGAAAAATGAGGTATCAGAAGAAAAAGTAGAAGGTGGTCCAACCTGGCACAGGTGTGTGATTCTGTGTTCCGGGGAAAGATGTATTACACTGTAGCAATAAAATGGCAGAAAATTACCTTCCATCTCCGCAATCTCTCTAATAAGCCAATACTTCAGCTCTCTATGTGGTATAGATACCACATTCTATGATCCCCTCATATATCCAATACAACTCTCACAATTCCATGTGCCATCCTTTGTGTTATTCCCCTCCACCACTTACTACTCAAAGCCATAATAAAGAGATAGCCGTATATAGTCTGCCAGTGACTATATTATGATATAAATGTGCTGCAAGTTACCATCCAGTTCCTAGCTCAAATAAAACTGGAATTACATAAAACAATAAATAACCTTTCTTTGCTATTCATCTTTGTTTTTGTTTTTATCGTCCACATGAATCGAAAATTTCATCCACGTAGACCAAATTGAAAAGGGTATTTGACAATATTGAACATAGTAACAGGTCTCATGACTCAAAGTTATGCAAACTCTTGCAGTGATGTGGTTTGCGACGCCCGAAGCCAATATTCCACCTGGACAGTAGTCCAAAAGTCTTCATCTAGCAGATGACATGACACCTCCGCCTTCATCCATCTGTCAGATGTTGAAGAAAAGGTGGGATGGGTCAAGGTAAGAATGGAGCCTGTTAGACTACATAAAAGGTGAGAGTAGAAAGCAGAATGCACACAGGTATTCAAGACTTTCCATTTCAGCAAACGATGGTTGGCAAGGTATGTAGCGAATCTAAGATTGACAACTGTGGAAGCGGAGGCTGGACGTCAGACAGGAAGGGAAATATCACACTTCTTTGCTGTCTCATTGGGGTTCAATTCTCACCGACATAACTTGTCGGAATTGGTACTAGAACAGGCAAGGTCGTCAATGAATGTGAGTCTAATCGGATCGATGTTGTAGAGCTCGATCCCACCTGCTAGATATTGGTGGCTCTTTATCATCAGCTTTCTAAAAATTCTGCAACCTCCCATACCTGATCCCACAGCCCCCTACTGCCTAACCTGCAGAGATTGTTGTTTTGGCATTGCCCAACACCCATGCAAATAATACCAAAGTCGGCCCACATATTGGCCTAATACATGCATCTGGATCCTGTTGACATCAGTCTGTCAACCCAATCCCCTGGCTGTCTATGCCATGGACAAACACTCAAAACACTGCCTGGAGACTGTCACACACGCGCATGGAGGCTCGACAACCTAACTACCAGCTGTTTCCTGTTTACCGAGCTGTAGACTCTCTCACCTGGCACTATCCTCGCCCCTGTTTATCGCTCTAACCGCAAAGCACATACTCATACATTACCACACAAAGCCCCACTTGAACACATACACAAGTAATACATAAGGTCATTCACAAAGGTAAAATATAATAATAATGATCAGAAAAATCAAGCATCTTGGTTTATTTAGACAATAATACCCTGTGCATGGAATTAAGATAGCTGAGAGATAATTTCTTTGGCTGTACTCAGCACAGGAAACCTGCCCAGTGTAAGAATTCGAATCAGTGCAAAGGGCGGAGTCGCAGCACAGTTGAGTTCAAGTGAATTGTGAGGATGCTTTGGGAAGTGTCGCGGAAGTAAAAGCACTGCGTGAGCAAACAGAGCACCGTAACACAAACGTGATATCTTTCAGCCATAGTTTCAGATCATCGTTTGTCTGATGACATCGGTACAATGTCATGTCAAGTCAGAATGGATGGATTAGTCCCAACGGCCTAAGTAAGTCAACTTTGCTCCTCTGCTGTTGTTCTTGAGAATACAAAAGCACAAATTTCAAAATAACACAACATCGAAGTGTAAAAGCTTCCTTTGGTGGAAATGCAAGGCAGGACAGAACACAATTTGTTTATAAAGGCAACTCAGGTTTTGTTCTCGCTTGGAGGAAACAAATCCGATTTCCCTGCATCTGCATGTTTCAGGATTGCTCCCTGGGCACAAGAGTGCAATCAAAATGGGACCGGCATTTGAATAAAATTGTGCCATGGCGAAATAGCGAGAAGAAATAACAACGTCTTTGGTCGATTAAAAGCGTACTGTTGGTTTAGCCTTGTATTATATCATGGCCTCGTAAATACGTATGCCCTCGTTTCACACGAAAACATACACTGCCTAGGGTGGTGAGAAACATGAGCGCAATGACAGCACGCACAGAGTATGCAGATAAAACAAATACTTTAAAGAAAGAAACTTTCTGGGGTGGATTGCACTCGTAAGGTAACATAGAAAGTTACCGCAAGAAGCTTGGAAGTTGAAATCTTACTTGAATCTTGGCCATTCGTAGCTTAAAACCTTTTTTGATCAAAGTCGTTATAAATTGGTCGTAAACATTATTTTAATAATCCTACTTCTCTTGTCCAGGCGATAGGTAGCTGAGTATTCTTCGCCTTTAGGCTGTCGTAGAGGATTCAACTCCCGACAGGGATAGAATGAGACACAACTAAAATTCTAGGCTCAAGGAAGGGAGTGCAATCAAATAGTGCAAACAACTGATCGGAGAGGATGGTTAATCCGGAGGAAGGAGGAGAGAGGGGCAGAAAGGGGAAGAAGAGAGAGGGAAAGAGAGAGAGAGGAAGGGTAGTAGGAGGAAATACTGCAAGGAATGAAATGGGGAAGGGTGTAAATGAAGCGAAAGTGGATGAGGGAAGGGTGGCAAGTGGAGGGTGGGAGGAAGAGAGGGGGAGAGAGGAGAGAAGGGGAAGGAGGAAGGGGGGAGAGAGAGAGAGGGAGGGGGAGAGAGGGCAGGGAGAGAGAAGAAGATACGGGGGAAGGAGAAGAGAGAGGGGTAGAGTGGGGGGAGCGGAGGAAAAGAGCAGAGGGGAGGGGAGGGGGACAGAAATACAGAGGGGGGACAAGAAGACAGGGGGCAGAGAGACCAGAGAGAGAAGAGAGAGAGAGAAGAGAAGAGGGGAGAGAGAGGAGGAGGAGGGAGAGAAGAGGGAGAGGAGCGGCGTTAGGATGAGAGGAGAGCAGAGAGGACACGAGCGACGAGCGCGGAGAGAGAGAAGCGGAAGAGGAAGAGGACGGAGAACAAGTGAGAGGAGAGAGAGGAGAGAAGAGAATGAACGAACGAGAGAGAGAGATAGAGAGGAGAAGAGAGAGAGAAGAAAGCAGAGAGGAGAGAGAGACGACAGAGAAGAAGCAGAGACAAAAGACGAGAGAAAACACAAGACCAGGCAGACAGAGCGCGAGAAAAGAACAGACAGAGACAGACAGAGCGACAGAGCGACAACAGACAGACCAAAGAGAGCACAGCAGCAATAAGACAAGACAGACTAGAAAGACAGAGATTAACAAGAGAGGAGAGAGGAAGAAGCGACCGAGATTAACGACAGCAAAGTAAGTAGAAGACAGAGGATAAACGAAGTAGAGAGAAAGTGAAGGTGTAACAGAGTGACAGAGAGACAGAAGCGAGAAGTGAGAAGGTAGTGAGTGAAGAAAGAGAGACAGCAGATGATGCAAGAGGTAGATGAGTGAGAGAAGACAGAGAGGAGAGGGTAGATGACAGAAGAGAAACAGGAGAGTGAGAGGTAGTGAGTAGAGAGAGAGAGAGACAAGAGATGGAGTAGAGACGTAATCTAGAGAAATAGGGGCTAGGCAGAGAGAAGAGACTCACCTCTGTCACTGCAGACAAACCAAAAATGTCTGGTGTGGAGAGTGAAACAACTGCTAATAGATCAGTACATGAATTGTTGCACAGTACAAATATAATACTAATGATTGTTAAAAATCTGTAGATTATAGAGACATACCAAATACATGTTATAAATAGGAACCATGTTGAAAAAATAAACAGAACAAGAATGTGAGTCAGCAGTCGTAGATTGGCAACCCCACCTCCACAGGACCAGACACTCCTCGTGATTGAGGATGGCAACGCCTTGTTCCACTCCATAACAGACATCCCGAAAAACTTCAGTGGAATATGTGACAAGTTGTTCAACATGATGCCCCACAATGTTGACGTAATATTCAG
>CM068952.1:127582531-127595786 GCA_035128595.1 Eptatretus atami | reverse complement strand
TCCCCTATAAATATTTAGTTCGACTTACCAGAAACATCAGATCTACCGAAAGGTATACATATCATCCTCGCATTTTAACATACAAAAAATACATATCATTCACAGACCTTGCCTTGCCACCTCCACATCATCCCCAATTAAAAGCAAGCATTCACAGACTGTGAAGACCCTACGTCCATCGTCTTCAGCTATATGCGTCCATCACTCGCTAACCCCTCCTCTCCCCATCCTGTTCCACAATCACGTCAATTACTCAGCTGTACTTACACTGTGACCCTCTCTGTCTGTATTTATTAATTAACCTTATCTATTCGCTTTGCAAACCAAGCCAAATACAACACAAACACCATCACCTGTACACATCTATTGAGTCCATGTAAAAAACAACACATTATGTGTACACAATCCATAACCAACCCAAAGCAACACCAACATTGGCCAAGGCTAACTTGCAAAGATCGCAAAAGTCGGAACGTCACAAGCGATCTCCAACATCAGCTCAAGTTGCAATGATAAACTCCGACGTTGCACCAACTTGCCCAATCTCGTGTGCCATTGGGAAGACCAGTGATTAGTAACGTACCCCATTTATGCCAAACCATGAACTAATGACCACTACACATGAAAGAAAGAAACACAACCCCGGATTTGACGTCCCAATCTATTAGCTGCTTCGAGATCAACATTGCCCCCTGCTGCATTTCATCATAACCCCTCAGAATCCAATCATTAACACCCAGTGCAGCAAGTCAATCAAACCTAGCTTCCTGCCCCCTACCTCCAAGCATCCACAATAATCCAATCCTCAATATGAATTATTGAAATAACAGATCATAAACCTCATACCAATGACAAAGCACATTCAATAAAGCGAGGATAATGAACAAATGATATGCTCGTTTTACTATTATTCACTATTTCGCTTTTGTACTGTTTTACTTAACATCAAACTCTCCCACACCTTCCATAGGTCACCATCTCCGTGTGCGCTGCTTCGGAGTATCTGTCAGATCTGCACACTCCTCATCAGTCAGTCAACACTTTGTAAAAAACATCAAACATTACTGAACATCAAACATCCATAAATCAAACATCAAGATCTAAAACTATAAAAGATAACACTATAATGCAGAACATCCAACATATAAACGCTTAGAACCAACTATGTCCCTAATTCTTTTCCAGCCTACATGATACATAGCAACAGACATTAAACAAAATAACCTATAATAAAATTATAAACTCCTCTCCTCATCCCCTGTCTGGCACCTGCGCATACAATCTCAACCACTTCCCTCATGCGCTTCCCTGCTCACTCACCCAAGAGTCACACCTAATCCCCACAATATCATCCCTCTCTATCACCCAGTGGCTTTTTCTACCAATCAAAATTCCCACATTTCTGCCATCGCGGCTTCTTCCACGCCCCGCCTCACCAAACATCCACCCATCCGAAATGGCCCCTGATTCAGAACTGACTTCATTGAGGAAAAAAATAAACAGTAATTACAGAAAAAAAATATATCATCATTACAATATTTTGTTAATCACCACCTCAATTGCAAACCACAATGCAAACTGTATCCAATTAGTCTTGTCGTTAAGTAAATAATTATAATTTTGATTCAGTGATCCACAGATAATCACATAATCTATGAATATCAAGTTATATTACTTATTATGTAAAAACGTGTAAAATCTAGTGGGATATTCACGAACACCTACCCTGGCATCTTGAAAACATACACAAGAGTCTGCGGACGGCAAATTACTGATTTGATATATAAATTCCCGTTAAAATTTGTCGAAGACACAAAAAGCATACGGTTATAAAAGTATCAAAAAGATGGTCGAGTATTCAAACTATAATTCATAAATAAATATTAAATTAAAAAAAGCTTGGAAAAATAAAAAAGGGGAATTACCACGTTATGCAGCTTCTTTTACACTACCTATTTAAACTACATAGTATTTTGCCTGTTTGGCCTTACATCTTAAAAACAGTAAATTTCCTTTGAATTATTTTCAATTTGTTCACTGAGCCAGACAGTTAAAATACTTATACATAAATAATATATATACTAATAATAATTCACTTCTCTGGATGCACTGATCAAAAAATTCAGCGCCATGTAGTGCAAAACTTACAGGTTGTTCCGATCATGTCAAAACAAACATCAATAAAATGACTGTCCTCAATCATAAAACTGACTTTTAACAGACAGAAGAGTAACCAATGCAACTTAAACCCGCTTTCACCTTCGCATGCGTGGAAACAATAGTTAAATCTAAATTGTGCAAAATTGTTCTACTGACATTTAGTTATTCGGATACATCAATATCAAATAATGATGGTGGGGAGAGAAACCCAAGATTGGAAACAAGTTATGGTGCTGTGTGAATGAAGTGCATTAAATTCAAGTGTACACTTTTGATGATCACATCCTTCACCAGTATTGCATTCATAAATTGACAGGCCCTTAATAAAATACTCATGAGTATCTTAACATTTTTCACTGCAACCAACTGCTGACTCAAAACAAACATAAAAAACGCTAAATATAATACATTTTTTAAGAACCAAACAATACAATAAGTAACTATTACAAAGACTGGAGTAAAATGTTGATAGTAAATGACAATCTTTACGATTCAATAAAGATTCAATATAAGTAAACCATCAACTACCAACTCAAAGGGTAGTAAGGCTGCAGATGAATTGAATAAAAAATCATTCCCATACACTCAAATGTCACCTATAGATTTTATCCTCTGATAGCGAAAGAAAACATCTCCATGAATTAAGTCTACAACATAAAGATGTCGAAAAGCACACCGCCCCAAATGATTTCAATGCGATTCCAAGCACACCACCTCAACGTCACAATATATATGATGGTACAAGGGAATACCTATATAAATAACTTCCAAAACTTTAAAATTTTTTCTCTTGAAAAAATGTCCACGTCACAACTACAGTCTTTACTTCTTCCAACAAGTATAACCTCCATTATTTCCCAAAGCAAATAATATACAAGTTTGATATCTCCCTCTCTTGTAACAATCAATACGACAGGGGTATACAAATCTTAAAGTAAATAAACTTTTTTCTCCTCAGAAGTAAATAAGAGCTGTCCATCAACATCCTACACAGAATGGACCCCATGAGAGTGAATTGTGGTGTGCAAAAAGCCTTGTAGCAACCATTTACTCAGAATAGGTAAGCCAACGGAAATTACCAATACCAAACTGACACTTTCAAAATTCAGACGTGTGATGAATCAAATGCATCACTTACATGATAATTTGTATCACCATATTAACCCCTCCTTCATCATAACGTATCCTATACTCATCTAGTCCCTACAATACCTCTCAAACTCTGAACTTCTTCAAAATGGTTGAAAACCATTCCAACAACAACACTTAAAAGCTTGCAGCTGCTCAAGATCTCTAACTCTTCACGTGCTTGAAGTCAGGAACTGTCGCACGCCTACAATCATAACTGAGCAACCACTAACAGCACACCTGACATTCACAGTCCATTAGATAAAATAAAAAACCAAACCAAATGGATTTACAATACAAGTCAAAGATTTTAACAAATCATTGAAGGTTTGAAAATAAGTATTCACAACAGAACGCAAAACGCAAAACATTAATATGATACAGTTCCTTATAATCTTCATCAAAAGAAAATTTCCTCAATTGATATGCTCCCAGTGCAAAACAGAACAGTGTCAACCTTGTGAAAACCCTTTGGCTACTAACAAAATTCCAGTGAGACTCATTATAATTTATAATAGTTATAAATTTGGACACATGCTCAAACTCTTTCTGCACCTCATGCCTATGCCTCGAACCATCTTGCTTTTGCTTGGCTATGATATCATCAGCCCCAATGGCATCGCTCATCGCTTCTTGATACCGTGCTTTCCCCATGCTCGCCAGACTCCGGTTGCCGGGACAACTCACCAAAAAACCCCTCATGCAGATGAACTCTATGATAAGCATGATTCTTTTGGCTTCTCTTGCTTGGCACACTCATCTAATACTGAATTTTGCAAACCAGTGGACTCAATTTTAAATCACCATTTCCAACCACTTCTCTCCACTTGCATTATTTTTGGAACAAGAAGCCTTCCTCAAATCACAGAAGTCAAACATTACCTCATCACCACATTGTCACTTCACCCAGTCTTAAACCTCTCCCATTGATAAATTTTCACAAATATTTCCATTTCCAACAATTACATTCCGAATAGGACAACTGCATTGCCCACCTTGAGTTTGCTCAATCCTTCTTAAAGCAATTCAACCTCATAAGAACAATGTAAGAAAAACATCTCCTGCATCTGTTGCTATTCAGATTTCTTCCATAATCTCTTAAAACATCCTCCAAACGCGCTTATAAAAGAATCAGGACAATCTACAAGCCTTGCCAAGCTATGTTCTTAGTAAAAATTCAGTCCTTCATGCCGAACACGATCTCCTCAGCCGGCCATCAGTGGATACAAAACGAAAAAGTTCAGCTTTCAAGTGCCACGATCCATTCTAGTTCAGTGCCATCTGTTTATCTATCCTTGCTTGTTCATCCACCTTGTCTTCCTTTGCATGCCTTTTCCCTTCATGTACCTTCCTATGTCCTTGTTGTTAATAAGAAAATCCTCCCCCAAAAAGACAATTATAAACTAATCTTATTAATTTTCACAACTTTTCTTAAGTTTAATATTCAAAAATGTGCTCCATAATCTCTGACAAATCTTCAGAGCATCAAATACTGCTCAGTGTCCCTCTCAAGCATAGAACTGCAATTCTTTATTTCTCATTCCAGTTTGATTCTTATCGAAACACTTGCTCATCAAAGCACTCAAGCAAGCACTCTCACAGAACGGATGCCCATCTTCTTAACAACACGTGCGCTTCCGGTAAACATACTCTCATCTGCTCAAGCAAATCGTGTCTGGTCTCGTTTATCAATTTTCTCGACCTCTCCATGGCAACTTCCTCAACTATTATTCTGGTAGTCCGCTACAGAGTAACGAGGAACGAAAGAAAAGATAAAAAATGATTAGAAGAGATTAGCCAATTTTATCTATAACCTCCACTGTGCATGTTTGTAGATCTTGAACAATTAGCTATAAAAAATAAATACAATGAAATATGAAAGCACCCATTTTCGCTAATATTACAAATCAGAAACAACAGGCCGCCTTAACATATTGGCCCGCACCAGCCCATTCAGAAGGGCCCATGCACGACAATTTTTTAAAAATCATTTCAATTTTTAATTCCACATCGCAATACATTTCAATAAAGAATATCAAATAATTAAATCCACCTTTAAAAAACATACTTTGTATTGAATTATAAAAACAATACAATTCTCACATGATTCACCACATCTCACCACTTTTAAGGCAGACTCCAGTCAAAATCACAACACTCAGGCATTTATACGAGAGTTATATTATTATAGTATAAGATTATAGAGTTTATAGTACAAACTGCGATAATTATGAACACAAAATGATGAAAATTTGGATAATACCTTCTGCCTCGCTTCATGCTAGACCCTAGTCAGCCACCCAATCTGCAACTTACAACTTGTATAATACCTCCTAAAATAACAACATATACACTGGTGTCGTGTCAAAAGATTACTTCTTGTTGATCGTCTTTTGCAATTGTTCCCCAAATTGTTTACACCTAAGACCCACAAAAAGTTTACATCCAGCTACTGCTAACTAAGGTAGCTTCTGAAAATTTCATGTGTTGTATCATTTGAATCTGACTTGCAGTTTTTACGAACATCACAAACTTAAACGACGCACCTCTCTTAATGCTTGCTCCTTCCAAGCTGCACTGACTGCAAAGTTTATACGCAATCGTTGAACGACAGCAACGCTACCTGCTAAATAAACACACCCCAGATGATAAGCTTATGAACAATGTTTTCATCAATTAGGAGAGTCTCACATTTCCCACCAGCTGACATGCTATTATTCTCATGTTTAAACACAATAGCTGCTCAATATATCAATTATAACAAACCGCACCAATAAAACACATTACCACCACCAGTTGAATCATTACGTTTGTTCCCATTTATAGGCCGATCGCACTGACTTAAACCATATTTAACCTGCTTTCTGTCACCTCCCCAACTCATCCACCAAGTTTATATCTCCACCACTTTTGAATATCGTCAATAATCGTTAGCATTCTCCAATAAAAACAAAATAAAAAATATATCATTTCGCATCATCAAGTCTTCATACATAGAATTCAATTGTCCCTGTCACTACACCCAACCTTTCCACCAAGTTCTCCGAATCTGTCCACAACCTTTTTTGAATATCCTGATCACAGACAGACAGACAACAAAACAGAAAGGTGAAAACATAACCTCAATCCACTTAAGTGAGCAACTACCATCTCAATGAATCTCCTGTCCAAAACTGCATTTTACTTGCCTTTGCCTCCGACGAATACAGCGTTGTGTTCACCCCTGTCTGTTTGTTGTTGCTTGAGCAGATATCTCAAAAAGTTGACAGATTCAGACAAAACCTGTGGACATGTCTGAGGGACAGAATGAAATACTTAAACTTTTGAAAATCTGGATACGATACTAAATTTAAAGAGATGCTTCACCATGGAGATACGTTAAAAACAAACAATACAAGCACTATATCTCAAAAAAATTAGGAGATTCTGGTAATAAACTTGTGACCGTTGATGTACGAAACAAATGGAATTCTATTTTGTAAATCTGAATCCTGATCCGAACAAGTGTGTTAAAATGTTTTTAAGTGAATCTCACCATAATTCCACAGTAGACAAAAGAGAACAAAAATGAATCAGGAACCTGATTTGGGAGTTCACCAGAAGGGTATTGGACCACCTCATGGGATTGTCAAACCCTGGGATGACAAAGCACAGAAAAGCAAGTGCAAAACAAAAGGAGATAATAGAAACAAAAGCCACCAAAACTTCTTGAACCAGATAATAGCCCCAGAATCAGCTTCATCACAGATATTCCAATGACTAGGCCTGCTTTCCATGAAACAAGGACAGAGCCAACTAAAAAGGCAGATCAATACTCCATCACAACAATATAAATGAAAACCTTGGAAGGTTGATTCAAACTTTCAGGAGCCAAAGGAAAACTTAGAGCTATGACCCCATCACAGACAAGCTAATCCACCTGATAATGATCTCTACCAAAAATATGACATGAACACAAAAACTGGTAAACCCAAAAGCTTAAAACAGCTTCTTCAAGTTGTAAATAAATAAGGAAGAAATTCCAGAATACCTTCAGAAAACATAAAGAATATAACCAGGTAACAGTAAAAGAAAAGACCATAAGAGAAAACCAGAAGAAAACATCCTCATAACTTCCAACTCAAATAGCATATGCCATCATAATGCCTCAAATGACCAACCTTTATTATATGTCCCTGCTCTATCCCTTAAAGCGAACATCAAACAAGAAACAGCATCGTAATCAGAAATCTTTGTAGACTCACCTGATTCAAAGCACCAACCACCCAACTAAGTGGAAGCTCTAACCATTAGCCTATTACAAATTCCCCGAGGCATCATTCTAAGATGATGGGTGTTCAACATGAACAAAAGGAATCTCACTGCATCAAAACACAAGAATCATTGCAAAATGAAGTCTCCGGCAATAACCCAATCCTTCCGTCATCTCTCCAACAGTTAAAACAAAATACCCTTGTGGCTGAGCCACCTGGCTTCAAAAGGCTCAAAAATGCAAGCAAAAAGAGACTCATTCATTATCTCTGCATCCAAACCAAGAAACAAAAATCCACTTCGCCAATTGTTCGAATGTAGTAACAAAATCACTCTTAAATCATTACCTTGAGACCTAATAAGGAAAAGCTTAAAAGAAAAAAAGAAGAAGAAAAAAATGCACAGTCTTCTACATTTTGAAAAACGGCTTCCATAAAACCTCACAGTCGTATCTACGCTATCGCTCTCTGAAAACTCCAGAGGAATTCTATTCACATGATGCTTTATCAAATTTACAACAAGTACAAAGAAAAAAGATCAACTACACATGCCAATGAAAACATGGTCAAAATTTGACCAATCCTGATTTATCAATCAACAGAGGAAGAGACTGAGCCTGCCTATAGAAGAAGGAAACCTTTGCAAGAGAAGTAATCAGCAAAATAAAGATTCCAGTATATTGAAACATATATAAAGATAACGAACAACTTGCCCAAACATACCTTGAGCATCATCCACTTCGGACAAGCAAGAATGAGAATCCATTGAAGCCACCACTGACTGAATAGAGATCGCAAACTACGAAATCCTGGATGCCGTACGTTGGAGAGCAAACGGGACGAACTGTTGTCAAATGCCCTTGAATCAAGTCCACCATCCACTGTCTTAGTAGCAGCATGTCCACGTACCGCCTACTATCCCAACTAATATCGTCTGCGATCACGCCATTCAGAAATGGAATATTGTCAACTAATAATATTGAAGAAGCTAATCTTTCCTTAATTAAAGTACGCTTGCTCCGTCCAATCCTCTCCACCCCAGACTTCTTTTATTCATATCATCAGCATAGAACGCAAAAAGAAACCTGATACGTATAATATCCTAGTTTAATCACACCTTAGCTGTTGTCTCCAGCATTCTCACCAACCGAACATTAGTCTTTTCCCACTCTACCTAAACTATCCCTGTTCTCCTCGAATAGGAATCTACTCGTTGCAAAGCCACTTCGTTACAACGAACACGAGCCCCTGCTTACGCCAATTCATCGACCGAAGGATTAATTGAGCAAAGAACCAGTTATTACGAATTCTTTAACATCCCATTCATCATTGAAAGAAATCCTCATTTTCACTCATTTCCTTACTCATTCACCAGCATCCCAACATAAATTCAAAGAAACTAAAGCTTGTCACCATTTCGCTAGAGGTAATTGTATCATACATTATCATTGTTACAGGTAACAAAAACTCCCATTGAGGGAAAGCGACTACACCCTCACGTTCGCGTGCATAAAGCCTTCCGACCAAACCCAATCACATCGATGTACTCAACATCATTTGACCAGGAAATAAAATTATAAATATATTCAACCCTAGAAGAGCGACAAACCTGTTGCAAAGATCACAGATAAATTAGAAGATCCTAATCCAAATATATTCAAGAATTAGTACCCCCAATATTGACCAACCTACATATTAATATGGAGCCACAGCGATACGAGATAGAACCAACAATCTCTTTCTCCCGCCACTACAATAGTATAGCAGAAGATTACCATGATTCAAAACTGGATTAAGAAACCCACATTAACACCTCTCAACCTCATCGATGAATCCACTATAATCAAATAGTTTGAGTGATGTGTATCCTGAATTGAATATTACCCAAACCAATATTCAAAATGTATTTAACAGACCTCAATTCAAATAATTTCTCCAAATTAAATACAAATTTCAAGAATATATCAATCACATGCTCTATCCCAAAATTAACACCTTCCATTTTGTATTCCTCTATTTTTCATATGCCTTTCTCATCAACAGCAGACCAATATTCCAAATCAAATAGCCTCAATTTGTCAAAATGTATGTTTTAAACAGTGCTTGCAAAGGCACATATAATACTCAAATAATTTCTCACCCATTAGCTACAAAAATTTTCACCAAAATATATGTCATGATCACACACCCTGCTTCATAACCACTACGATTAATTATTATTTCACCTTACCTAAAATCATTTCATAGCTCATGTCTCATTCTCGCAAAAACAACTGAAGACCAACACCACTTGGAATCCATCCAGACATAACAATAACTTTATGAAACATCGATTCCGCGTGTTCGCTATGAAAAGAACTCATATCGTATCACATAGACCTTAATTCCCAAAACTTATATGTTCCTGAAGCTAAACCCAGTTCCCTTACCCCTGAGATTCCTTGTCCTAACATTATCAATACCACATTCTTGCTCTGACACCTATGACCCTGTCTAACTATTAATATACGATAACGTCGGAATCCACTGCCCTGTATGTAGTATTTTTGCCAGGATGCTTAAATCAAGCTTATATGCATAACCTATTTAGTGATCATCACATGCAATTTTTTACTGCCCTTGTGTCAACTGCCGCCTACTGCACGCCATTTATACTGACGGATTATTAGACACGTACTTCCTCGACGCTCAACATCTCTGAAAAACCAATCACGAACAGCCTTCCTAAATACATCGCATTAGTCTGAGATAGCAGATAAAACAGATCCATTTTTAACTAAAATGATCAATATATTCTCGACCTACCAAAGTATAACAAGTTAATGATTTTATCAAACCTTTGCTATCTATTACTAGCACTGTCAACACTGGCCCCCAGCATTAAGACGATCGTGTAAGAATCACAAGGGGCAAACTAAGATGTTAGATACCCTAGGTCAGTTGAATGATTAGCTTATACATATCCATTAGCTATGAGAGTACATGTCCGAATTACATCATCCATGAGATGAGCGAGAGTACATCTCCAGGCATACGAGGACAACATCGTGAAACTACATAATACTCAACCACTGTACATCATCAACGATCACATGATTAAACAAAACATTTAGCTCAAATCTTTTGGCCCACCGCACCCCAGATGAGTGCCTCTGCCAATAGATAACCCTTTACGGAAGAGACAGTGTATCGAAGCGTGAAACATAGACCACGATCACTCAGTAGTCACTGCGAGCGAGGAATCTAACCACGCTCGGATCCTTGAGTAACCAAAATTTGGACATACAGCCGACAAGAGATAGTTTGTGGACAGCCAGAATACGAACACGCATGTATATAAGATGCAGTTTATCCGTGAAAACAGTAACAGATTTGAATTAACTATTAGACAAAGTAAACTAGTGGCAGCACAATCCGAGGTCCAATTTTCATTTCCAAGTACTTGTAGATGCCTAGTCTGTGCACACACCGTTATCATTTTGACCAACGTTTGTACCTCAGTCCAACGTTTTTGCTTCAATTCGGCACCCGAAGCGCCCTTAGCGCCACACACCAAAATTCATATAGGTGACGGATGGGTCTTAGCAATTTTGTGAATCCACCTCATATGTAATTTAAAAATACTCAAAAAATAAAGTCTGGTTTTCAAGTGCCACCGTTCTAAGAAACGTCGGCGGGACCAATCTGTCCAGTGCTAAAAACTAAATCGTGCCCAACTGTCATCTCCAAACGTAGCGTTCGTACCGACGCAGTTGCTACTTTCAATAGTGAGTTTGCAATCCTTATTTTAAATCTTATGAGTTGGGAAGAACGTTGCACTCCCCTAGTAGAATAGCAAACACCCACTCTCACGCACACGCACAAGATAAAAACTGAACCGCAAAAACAATGCATTGATAAAGTCTACCACCACTATGGTCGTGACCGTCGCGCTAGCATACTGTCTCCTTGTCGAAACCCAGGGGCCAGCCATACCCGAGACAGCGATAATTATTGCGCTTAGGAGAGCTGTCGGGAAACCCAATTACCGTTGATGAATATACTGTAAAATAATGCGCAGTTATCGAAGCGCTCTATGTACATTATTATTACCTTGAGCACTTTGTTCCAACCGTTGTAACGATGATTATACTACAACCGCAGAATTACGTAAAACGAGCCATAGCATCATATGAGTTGAAAAACCCCCAAATTAGCGCGAAGAACTTCGAACAATGGTGCTTAGCAATGTGTCATCTTTACTCGGTTGGCACAACGGGCTGGGATCCCACAACCGGAAATCGCATCATCATCCCGACATAACTCCCCATACGCCACTCAGCTCTACTTACTGCCCCCTAGACATGATTCGAACAATCTACTCCTTTAAAAAAGTACTGATACTTAAGTCACATCGATTACTGCTCTACTGCGATCAATCGGATTATCGATCATACAGAGAGCTAGTCGGAAAACACTGATGGGGTCTCCCCTTGTGGAATGACCTTAGTTCACTCGCTGCTGATAGACCAGATATCCCCAATTACGCTCGGGAACGATCGTCAATTTAGTTATCAGTTACGTAAGCTTAGAACAACATCGTTCACAGTGGTAGTTCTCTTTTGTCGCCGGAAGACGTCAATGGCTCCCAAAGGATCCTACACCATGTACGTCAATGCGATAGCAATTGGTAGCTAACCTCAAGAAATTTGTTTCAGAAGCACGCAAAATAAGTTAGAAATAAGTTTCGCTAAAAAGACATTAACGGACGTGTTTCGACTTATGGTACTAACAAGTAGCCTTTCGACGGTTACGTAAGCGTCCGCTATCGTGTGTACAACTTATTCCCATTCGCATGCGAACTGGGTTCATACGCCAGATAGTCGAAAATTTGAACATGTGTAAATACTGACCTACCCACCTTACACACATATGATAGCGTACTTATAGCGTATCTATCACGTTATACCAAACTTACCCACGACCGTATTTAATCACCTCCCGCAATAGACATTAGTTAACTAGATTCTTCACTCCATTAGCATCTCCCTCTCTGTTTATGCCACGACTTATGTATTGATTCACCTAAGTATGCATCTCGCCACGCTCAGCTGGGATACAGTGCCTGCCCCGCGTTAAACACTTTCATTCTTTCTGTAGGATCTCAAGCAGGCCATACAGACTGCAGCTGAGACTATTTTGAGCTTCATAAGGGGGATGTGACGCTCCATTTGCTCAGGTCGTTATGATTGATCGTGATGCAGAGCCAATTACACTAGTTTAATAGGCTTCGTTCACGTCATCGTGGCAATTAGCACTTAAGTTTTCCTCGCAGCTTTTGCGCGACATATGACATAACAGTTAGCTATCACTCGTTTGGGCAGTAGGTTGTGTAGGCCCCGACAAACAGTTTTCAAGCTGTTTCATTCGCGGCGCGCTCAAGTTAGCGCCATCACTGAACTTTGAAACTTATCCTAAACAACCGACTTCTGGTGGTCCTTACTAATACGTTTACATAAGACCAATCGTTATGAATACGTACCGATCTTTTAAAAAAATTATTTACCAATTCCCCTAATCGCTGCCATTACATCATTATCTGGTATCTGTAGGTTGGGAACTCGTTAGTTAAGTTCTGTAGTCGTCCGGTAAACGTCAAATACGTCTTCACACGCCAGTATGCGGCAGAGGTGCGTTACACACAGGTGCAAAGCACGTCACTCATAGGTTAGATAAAA
>CM068952.1:127556982-127574119 GCA_035128595.1 Eptatretus atami | reverse complement strand
CAAATTATTCTACCCTCACGGTTCAGAAGACCCGCACTGGCGAGTCATGCTGTTTGTGGACAATTGCCACTCCTGAATTAGGGTAGCAAAATGAGATCATGCCAAGAAATTGCAACAGCACAAAGCACTGTCAGAGCAAGTCGGAGTGAATCAAGCTGATCCCCACACAAAATAATTCAATACTTGTCAAGAGTTTTGTGAATACCCTTGAATTGCTTGGAAACATAGATCACCATTGGTGAAGAGTCTCAGACCGGATAAACGTTGTGCTGAAGACTTGTTAAATAACATAGTCATCCATGACGCCGATCGCTTATAGTGTCGCTGTTTTCAGGGTGAACATGGACATCACTCAAACAAAAGACTGGTTTAAGCAAATGGCTGAAGAGCTAATTACCCTCATTGAAAAGAAGAAGCAGCATAATTTTAGATGCAATGACGCACACGATTTCCATACATAGGGTGGCTCCCACTAGACTCAGTAACCTTCTTTCCACGCAAGTACAGGATAAGATACAGAAAACAACCAACGCTGTGCGAACAAATTCGGTGGGATCATAATTATGCGATAGGATACAGACAGTGCTCAGGAACAGAAACTCAATTGTCTAACCAGTCAATGTGAACGATGGTCACATACCTGTCGAACATAATTCCCTCAAAGGACGCACCAATGTGGTGAGGATAGTCACTATTGAGAATGGCACTCAGTAAGACGCAAACTTCTGGCAGGCTGAACAGCGCTTACATTTTTGTGACCAACTGAGAGGCTGGCATCTGCATCCTTAAACCAAAATCGATATCGGCTTGTTCTTGTTGACCCTAACTAACTTATCCACCAATGTTGTATAGTTCCTCATTCCGTCTAATACGATTTTGAGGAGATGATCGTGATGCTTGGTATCATTTTAGTCAGGGATGCTCCTCAATGGTGAAGGTAAAATGACTCTAAAAATTTGAGAAAAAATCTTCGGCTATCCGCGATCTTCACCAGATAATTCTCAAAACAATTAATTCCTTGTCACTTCACACCACACTCTGCATATGTCCATCAAAGTTTCGTCTGCATCCATCCACTAAGCTCGTTGAGATATCGATCTGCTCACGACAAACGGGACAGACAGGACAGGTGCATGAAATATACTCCTCTCGCTTATCACCTTCGGTGGTGTACGAGTACACCAGGCAGTTCGGACATCGTTGGTGGTTGAACGATGTCTTTCTGCAGCCTCCTTCTACATCAGAGATAGAAGGAATATCGTCTACCCAGTTAGGCATGACATGACACGCATGCAGGCTCCCACCATTCATGACAGATTAAGATGAGGATAGTCCAGTACGTGCGTATCGGCTCAAAATGTATGATTTCGCTGTGGAGTGCGAAGGCCATGACTCCTGTTCAGGAAAAGGAACCAGGTATCCCAGCTGTAATACCAAATAGTCGTTCGGCGACCAAGACCAAGTCTCGCTTATGTCCAGCGTTCTTCAGCCCTTAATGTTGGAGCAGAAGAGCAGACCCGCGTGCTACTCCTGACAAAACGATTGCCTGGGAAGCCCAACAAGCGTATGAACATTATATAGGCCCTAAGAATCAAAAGGGGCGTGCCATTAGGTTGTGCTCGCGCATACTTAAGACAACATGACGAAACAGACGCCAATCTCTCTTCTAAGTATTCACTTTAGGAATAGTCGGTTCACACGCTAGTTACTTTTGACTTGGGCCTTTTGCAACGCCGTACAAACAACTGGCAAGTGTGTCTTGGCTCTATCCAGCAATCATATAGCATGCAGGTTTCAGATGCGAGGAAGGAGTCAACCTATGGACATATGTATTCTCATTTCCCGGTCAGATTTCAGGAAAATGTGGGAAAGAAGACAAAGAGACAGACTACTTCTCCGGTGGGCCTCCGTGAGATTCAGAATCGAAGGCAAAATGAGGTTCTTGAGACAGTGAGCAAGTCAGCAGGATGTTTTCACAGATCTGCTACGACGGATTCCTGATGGTTACCTGTTAATGCTCGCATCATGAACGTCCTAGATATCTGCTATATGTTGTGAGTGTCCTGGAATGCTTATGATTCAGTCTTTTCATTCGATGATAGATGATAAGCTGACTCATACCAATTCTTAGTTGTACTGGAACTGTCGACGTTTCAAGATAGGTATTGGCATGCAATATAGAGCAGGAACGGGATGGAAACACAACGGATTGTGCGCTCTCTTGCGTGCCCTTTATCACCTTACTTTGCTCTGCCATCATTCTTCTCGACGTCTACTCTGTCGAGATTGTGCACTTTTACTGATTGCGCTGGAGCGATGGGATTGCCCTTCAAGGTACGTGTACTTTGGCACACCAACGAGAATCCCAGACTCGGATAAAGTAATTTCGTTCTTCGATTAATTCTGTCACGATACCTTCAAATGACTCTGGATAATGAACCCAAAGTGTACTAGACAGGAGGTTTTCTTAATCGCGGAAATGTGTAGAACTCTATCGCATGGGTAGATACATATCTCAGTCCGTATGTCTCATGTTCCGTGTTCTTGATTTCGATCTGTGACTAATTCGCGTCTCCGTTCTGTTTGGACCACAGCGTTCCTCCGCAAGTATGCCTTGTACTTCAACTATTATGTAATGTGTGATTGCATCTCTTATAAAGAGCGATTTTACAGATGGACGTTATTGATTTCCTTCTTCTGTATGTCATCATGTAAGATAGACACGTTGTATGTGGTGACAGGGAAGTATAAAATTTGATAAGAAACCTTTTCAATCATTTCTGGCATGGAAGTTCCTCTTGAGACGGTCCAAAGAAATTACCAAGATAGTTAACAGCAACCAGCGTGCTCTCGCAAGAAGAGAAGGCTGTCCTTAGCGTACTCACCTATGTAGGCCTCAACCTGGCCTGCTGAGCAATACTTTCAATTTCAGGAGACTTGTTCCTGTTCTTGTGCATGACTCCGTGCTCAATATCTTGCGCTTCCATGGTTAGTCATCTCATTGCGTTCTCGGATACGCCCGGCTGTCTTCTCTTTTTCTTTTTTTTCTGCCACTATGCCTGTGCCCGCGCCGTATCTTACCATGCACAACTAGTACTCGATTCATTCACCAGACTGATTCAGAAGTGGTATCATGTATCCAAGGCCAGAGTCAACCCCACTGGCTGTCATTCAGCAGCCAACGGGGCTTGAACTCGAGGACTCAAGATCCATAAGCCAGCCGCCATGGTTGCTTTCGGTGATCACGTAAAGCAACACCAGGGCAATAGCTTCCAGCAGACGGCCGCGTAGACATGAAACAATCAAATGCACACCAGCTAAAGAGAAGAATGTTCCAGTGTAAAAGGCCCTTCTGGCCTGATCGCATCCATTTTATATGGGATATCGCTTTGTTGACCGATTCTTTCCGATACTCTCATCAGAAAACAGATTAAACGCTTTCACCTCTTGCTGTTTACACACATCCTACTGTATTTAAAGTGGCAGACAAAGTAGGCACAACACAGATCCTCGTGAGTAAGGCAATACCACTACCATCGCACTCGATCCACAGCCAGATCTGAAGCAGACGTATGATGTACAAAGCTGGTGGCACCTCGATGCGAGCAGAATGGAAGATGGACACACACCAAAGACGACGGCTCCTGTGGCTGAGAATTATCAGAGAAGAAACAAGAAATGTTGGAAGCTCCAAAGACTCATGCGAGCTGTTGTAGACACTGAAGGCATTATTTTCAGTCGGAGAAAGTCTAGGCGACCATGTGAGTGTCAATTACCATGTCGCAGCTTGGCACCTGGTGCATATACACTCAGTGTCAACCTGAACATGCTCTAAAAGCAATCTTTGGACATATTTAAATACTAACAAACATCCATGGCTGTCAGGGGATTGCCCCAATGACTCGCACCCAAGAGGCAACAACCCTTTCATCACTGAATGGGAGCTAGATGGCGGCTCCCGTTCATCCTTGCCTGAAGTATCCCTGCATTTTCGTTTCGACGAAGCAGTGTCATGCCGCTGAATACTCGAGAACGAATCAAACAGTGCCATATCGAAAGAGCACATCCATTGTGCAATCGATTACCCTGGCCAGTATGGCGATTGAGTGAGAGGAGTGAAAAAAAAAGACAATATAGGTTACCGCGAGGCTCACTTCAACCACGCTTACTTCTTTCGTATCCTGCACAAGGTTGCAGAGTAGCATCACTGCTCGAGTCTGCGGTTGTGCCGCTGATACAATGCCCTCATAGGTTATGGTACGGGAACTTTGTAATCTTGACAGGCTGTTCCAGCAAAAGCGTCGCTTCCATCTTCCGCACAAGGACACGTGTGGAGATCTCTTATATGTTCACCAACACTGTCAAGCAGCACGGCGCGATGCCAGTTTAAATCCTCTTAAGGCGCTGCACACCATTGACGTTTTAGCCAGGCTAATGCGCAACGTATAAAAATGTATGTAAAACGTTGGCGTTATCGCTGAAGTTTTGAGGTTTAAAAAGTTTTGCGTCGTATTCATAATCGTGCTGGGTCGTTATGCAGCATAACATCGATTATAATCGGGCACAGAACGTTCAGTGTCTGAACTGTATATGTGCTCTGTGCAGTGCTATGCTGCTCCATCTATTAGGCTCGTGTTGCTCTCTGTTCTGATGTTCATTCATCACTGTCCTGTCAAGGGTTACTTCCCACAACTGAAGTCGTCCTTTAGCCTGTCTTGTCAGCGCGAGTTGCAAACAACCTGGCCGACATGCTTACCATACGATTAGTGTACTCTGTATTCTTATATCTTCCTATGGCATCTCTCGCTTAGCGTCGGCCTGGCACTTATCGCCGACGACTGGGTCGTGCGCAGCTTCGATGCTTCTGCGGTTCTCTGTTATAGTAAACAAGCTTTGCCGACGCCGATTTAAATTCGATCAACTCCCGTCTCTGAGAATATTTGAGATCTACCCCGCCAGTTCGTGTCTCGGGTCTATGGTGTGTTTTCAGTCCGTATTTCCCTATCGGCGCGTGGGCGAATGCGTCGCATAGTCACTCACCCGTTCTTTAGATTACGATTGTATGGCCATAGTGCTATGTGTTAGCTGGCGCATTGAACAACCTCCCGTATCCCTTCTCGATTGAAAAATATGTCGCCGGTTCGCTTTGTGTCTAAAATGCTTGGCTCACATGTCGGTTAATCACTCTCTCCGCTGTTCATCATTGCGGCGTAACTGCTGGTTGCCGCTGGGGCGTCTGATCTGTGCGTAGTGTTTGCTCTTACGTTTTTTTTCGTTCAGGTGAGCGCACCGCTGATAAACACATCCAGGATGTAGTCAGCCGCACATGCGTCATTGCCACGCTTCTATCAACGCCCTGCCTCTTGGTGTCTGCCTCGGAGCCTAGGCTTGCCCCCGATCCCTCCGATGATATTTCGCACTTTCGACTGCCGGTACGTCTGAGATTACGTCGTGAAATTTCATAAGCATTCGCTGAACAGTTTTACGACGTAACTCCTCGCTCGTACGTTACTGCGGCTCTCTCAGTTTCCGCATCGCTCGGCATTCCAAGTCTCTCGCGCACGCTCCGCGCGATCGTTGACCACACGTACGGACACACGCTTACGTGTAAGGTGTGTGTCTAGAGCTCTCTATAATGTTCGCATAAATCACCACGTGCTCTGACGGGTAGATGCAATTGCATACCCGAAACATTAATTTTTATCCTGGTACTGAAGTTAGCGTTAGCTTCTGAACCCCTATTGGCTCCTAGCATTTGTAACATATCTCAACTTACAGTTGTCGTATGTTAGACGTGCTCCTCAGACAATAGTTTGAGTTGACGTCTTCGGCTACGACCTCCACAGTACGTTAGCTGACATGTTTCAACTATAGCGCGTACAATCTACGCCGTATAATGGCTATGCATTGGCACGATTTAGGGACTTGCGTTCATACTAATGGACTGGGTCAGTCGTACTACTTCACCAAGAGGAACCCTCGTCATAGCGTTCCAGACTCTATGTTATGAGTACTGGATGTCGTCACCTGTCCGCCAGTAGAGCTAATCGATAGTAGTGAGTCTAGGTGAGCACTTTTCAGTAGTTAGTAGTAGGTAGTAGTAGTATTGGGTAGTTAGTAGTAAGTATGTCCATGCTCAGTAGTAGTAGATCGAGCGTGATGGTCGGAGGGTCTAAGCGACCTCTGTGTGCAGTGCAATGATGGATCCATCCGTTGCGATCGATCGCTGGAATAGGAATGACGTCACTTGAGTGCACCTATGTGGGTTCGATGTTCTTTTCGGCGCTAGAGTTTTTGTTTTCTGCTCATTTTCTCCACGTGAATGAACATCTTTATTTTTGTCCTGTCTGTTTCAGGTATTAAAGTATCAAACACGACTTTGAGACAATGCAACTGTACTAGTGTAATGAACACAGAACGCTTCGATAACTTATAGATAAGTTATACCAACGATTGATTAGCGTGTTTTAGGCCTCCACAACCTATGCCCAACGATAGTCTAATGTACGCATAGCGTGGCAGCGTATCGTCGACGATTACGTGATGTTTGCTATTCATAGGCTGCAACTTCACTTTTAATTAAAGGCTGTCACTCGCCTAGTTGTTTTGGACGCTTTGGTTGGCTGCGGAATTGAAATGTTTTCATGAACGAGTTATACATGCTGCTTCCAAGCTTCAACTAGCCAGTCTCCGTGCTGGCGACCACATAGACGAGCAGGCTCAGTGGCCGCCAGCCTCAGCCAGGCCTCAGCGATCCCTGTAGAAGGGTCAGTTGACTGCTTGGTCATCCTTGGACCACTCTGCGGCTAGCAGCTCGTTCGACACATCGCTGGGGGCATTATCGGTCCAGGAAGTTGATAGATGGACATGCATGCTGTCCGTTCTTCCGGGAGTTCCACCATGCAGGCTGGTCATATATGCCGCTAATGGCGTCTCGCCTCCCAATCCCTTGGTCTTGACCCTTATTTAGTCTTCTCCTCCGTTCAGTTCTTCTTCTCCGGGCTCTTGATTGGCACGCAACTGCATGCTTCGATACTCTCTGTTCTTTCTCGTCGCGGCTCGGCCGGCGAGTAGTGTCAACTCGGATGAGGTCATGTTGACTGTTGTGGTTATTGTGGACAGCTAGTAGGTTTTCGTCATCTCAGCCTTGCCTATCCCTCTCATCTCTCGGATGACATGTGGCATCTGCTCACCATGGGAGTCTGGAAACTGAGTGTTCCCTTCCCTTCCCCATGGAACCCTATTTTATTAACCAATTTCCCTAATCACGCTGCCATCTTACACCCATATACGGTATCTGTAGTTAGAAACGCAGTTCAGTAAGTTCTTGTTGGTCGGATCTCGAGACGTCCAGAATACGTCTACATAGGCTTATTTGTGCCTGTCAACTTACGTTAGACATGGCTTTACAGAATAATTCCCAGCACGTTACTCATAAGGTTATAAATCAAGTCACGGGGTCCCTAAACATTACTTTGACGTGTTTCGACCTTATGAGAACTTTTCAGAGTGTAAGCGTTTAGATGTTGCGAAGTCGCTGAACAGCTGTTTTTATTTGTAGCGTTGCTTACAAAACGTTAGCTTATGCTGTATAGAAGATAAGTAGTTGGGGTACAAGCTTAAACAGCGATTTAGCCTGCGGACGCTGTTTTCGACTTATGTAATGTACTCACTTGACAAGGTACGTCCGTGTGGGGTCTCGACGGTCCTTCTTTTGGCTTTACATTTTTGTAATCAACGTCGCATAACGTGCCTACAAATATTGTGATTTGGCCTAGTACGTTTAGCGGACCGTGTGGATCAACTCCGCATACGTCGCATAAAATTCAACATGCAAAATTTGGAGGACAACCGCAAAGGATACACGAGAAGCCAGCCGTACTACGACGTATTGGCTACGTGCTTTCTTCAGCGTGCTCTAACGTTAACATAAAACGCTACCCATAAACGTATTCGACGTGTGCCAGACGTTTTAGACAACTTTTTTCAATTTAAAGTCGGACATATCGCTGGCTACAATCGTCAAGGTGTGACAGCGGCTTTAGGGACGGCACCATATTGATGAGAATCGCCCAGTCTGTGAAACAAACGGGCATGACAGTCTATGCTGGGACGCGAGATTTTCTAACCAGGCTATAGAGGCCTCTAGAGAGAGAGTGGGTGCCGTTAACGCCTCTCGGGCCTAGCCATCCTGCCAGTTCGCCCGATCACTGTCATAATTGGGAAGATAGAAGGTGATGGGAAGACAGAGGCAATAACTTTCTTTATTTCAAAGGTGTTGGCAGGGATATGTGTTGCATAAACGAATAGCAAAATATAGTTTGTAATACTTGTGGTATCGTTGCAATCAAGTAGTGATGAAGGTCATGGGATAGGAGGCGCAATTGCAGAGATGTCTAAGATACTGGCTCAAAGGCTTTGTCTAGCCACGATATGCCACTGGGGATACTGTTTTAATCGCTAACATCCATGGAATTCATATTCGTTCTGCAATCTCGCTGACGCGTTTCCAGAAGTTCTAATCCAAAGTCCTTAATACCCTCATTTGCTCTCAGAATGAGAACAAGTCTTGCACGGTGGAATGCCAGTGCCAATCTGCGTCGGGGGGCCAGGTACAGTACGATGGATTGAATTCTAATCATACAGTAACGTTTGTATTGAAGTATCGCTAACCGTCACGGGGATACGATGTAGGACCAGGTTGTCGTTCTTCGGTTATTTAACCGCTTCAGCTGAGCAAAAAGTGGGATGCTCCATGTCTGGTTTAGAATGAAGGGTTCGCTCCAGAACGTTGGCTTCTCCATGGCAGGGGGGCATTGACCTCGATCAAAGGTGCTGTTCATTCCAATTATTCTAAATTGATCTTCCTTGAGCTGCGACTTCAATGCACAGCCTCTTTGATGTCGAGTGCTTACTCCCTAGAGCTGTTGTTCACCACAAAATTATCCGTGCTTGACGAATCCATTCTATTCCCAATAGATTTTGATTTCTGCCTGTAACATTTTGACATGTCAGAAGAAATTACTTGGAATACGGCCGTTAAAGGGTTGTGTAGTACTATTGAGGTGTGAAGTGATGCATACGTGTTCACTCGTTGTTTCTGTTGAGGAATTGTCGTCATTAGCCAGTGCCTTTTTAGATTTGTGAAGCGCATGCGTCTCTTATCGTGATCCACATCAGATGTCGCGGGCCGTTGCACTCAAACGATTGTACCCAGATGTGATACTGCAGTGCAGGTCGGTAGTGTTACTTGCACTAATGGTGTCTTTCTAACCTGGTTAACTCCATTCAAGAGCTTAACTACTAACTAGCTGCTTGTGTATCCTGCCTTGAACTTTTGGAAAAAAAAATTACAGCTGTTTTAGCTGTCCCTGACATGACTGGTCCCTAGTTTTGGGTCTGAATCAGTCGTTTGAATTATGTTGGCGCCAAGTCTTCGAAGCGTTTTAGGATGGCCGAGTCTGCCAACAAGCAGGAGGCATCGTTGTTTTATATACGTCGAGTCTGATGCAACAAGCCCGGAAATTGTCCAGCTGTGCATTAGCGATAAAGACGACACACGTCGGATGTCGATCCCTGGTCCTGAACGCCAAGCATGGACGTCGTCCGGAGGCAAATGCTAAGCCTGCACCGTATTACTGCTTCAGTTCGTCGGCATTGTCAGTGGAGAGCCACAAATGGCTTAAGCTAAGGAATGGTTTATGAAACTATTAAGGCACCCTTTGTACTATGCCCTGAAAATAAGTCGATAGATCGTCTGCTAGATGTAGTGCGATGCCATGAGATGTAAGAGACCGCCGCCCGGCGTGGTGTGCGCCGCTCTCGCAGACCTGGGTATGCTATATAATATAGATGTAGTGTCTCTCCGATATAGGCTAACGTGTACTTGAGCCACAACCTTCATGTCGATGTTTTCCTTTCTCTGAACTTTAAAGCTTGTAATACCCTCTACTTCATGTTTACCAATACGGACATCACCAGCATCCTTCAAGCGGTACAGGTTTCATCCTCCCTGGCTATAAGCCGATCACGCCGCTATATGTGATGGCGTTCAGCGCTGTAGCATTACGATACGCTCGCATTGTCTGAAATCGATCGTGCTATGGTGTGATAGATATAGACTTTGACGCGTCGTCTCCTCACTCTCTGTACGCGTAATAGTGCAATCTCCGCACTCAAAGTAATGCAGGTGCAAGCTGAGAGTCGCGCAGTGAGTTTGATAGAAACTCAGAAATGGTGCGTTCTTTCTAGATTTTAAAAGGTTGAAGGCGTAATCATATTTGTTTGCCACTGCTGAGCGTCGCCGTGCCTGCATCTCGGCTCAGAAACAGGGCATGTGCGCGATTATATAAGCTCTTCGGCGAGATCGTTTACTCATTATCACGCTAGGTGTGTCTCCTCGTGCGGACTAGTGACATTCTGCATGCCAGCTGACTAAGATTAGAGATAATAGGATGTTTTCGCTTTAGTATGGCTGTCGCTGAAGTGTAGTGCTCTCGCGGATGGCTCTCTTGTGTAGCTCCAGTGTGAAATAATTTATCAATATGTATACTGCTTTCTCGTGGGTGTAGCTTAGATGCTGAGTGCTTTAGTATATTCGTCATCGCTGCTATTAGATGAGCTTGATGTAGAATATTATCGCGTCCTTGTTCGTGTAGTCTTCCGTCTTCCTCACATACCGTCTCGCATTCTCGCCTAGTTTGGCAAGTATTTTACTCATTTTCAGCTTAATATGCGCAGAGATCTCAAATGAGCAGTATCCTGCAAATAGACATGATATGCTGGAAGAGATAACGCCGTCGCTAGATCTTACTCTCTGTGCATCTCTCTTTTTGCCTATAGATTATCGCTGGACTCGCGCATACGCTCTGAATATACGCGTATATAGTGGATCCGTGTGGTAGCGTGGCACGCGGCTCAGCGGGTCTCTGATATGGTGCTGCTCTATCAGTGTGATCGTATCGGTAGGAGGTGGTGCGTGCGCGAGATGACTCTTGTCCGCGTCTGATGCTACTATATATAGAGACGATAATATTGGGTGTACTTCGTCGTGCGTGCGTAGTATCGACCGCTCTCCTGCCTAGTTTTCTGCGGTCCCGCTTCGACTCTTAGATCCCGCCCTAAACGTGGGTGGTCAGTTTAGTGCTGTATGCTTTAGCGGGAATTTAGCATTATGGTTGGGTTAGGGTTGGCGCTTAGCGTTCTGGGTTAAAGCTAGCGTTCGGCGGTAGGGTTAGCATTATGGTTATGGTTAGGTTGGGTTAGCGTTTCGGGTAGGCTTTAAACGTTCGGGTTCGGGTTCAGGATTGGCTGTCGTATCATTGTTCGAAGGACTGAGCCTAGTCTGCAATCAGTACTCAGAACGACTCAATATATTATCTTTGATGCTTTATCGCGTGCTAGTGTCCTACTGGTGCGATATTGCTCATTCGTGTGTGCTACGCGCTCTCGATCGCGTTATATACGGTGGGAGCGCTGGCGTGTTGAAGCGCAGTGCTGTAGAGAGAGTGAATATACGGATACTGACGATGCAGATTTGATCTCTCGGCACAATGTCGCTCTTTGGATAAGAACCTGTGGGTTCTCTTTGCGCCCCCTTAGATGAATACATAGATATAGATATAAGAGTGACGTGATGCTCTCGTACAGACCACTCTGTCTGCCTGGTGCATACATAGAATTTCCCTAGCGGTCGCGCGATGATCTCATCTATCCGACGCTCTGTACGTTATATAGTACTTTTGTCGCGTTCGATTACTGACTAGTCACGTCTCATAGACTCTATCAATCTGGCTGCGCAACGGTGGACAGAGTATTATTATTATGGACTGATCCGCTGGTCGTAGCATAGTCGCGTGGGTCCTCCCGTAGATTGCCTCTGTATCGCGAAATAGATGTATATAGTGAATGACGATGGAGAGAGTGTTTATTGACACTCTCGCTCTCTTAATATAGATACTTAAATTACGTAGCGATTATGCCGAGTGTATGATATATATGAGATATATAATTATACTCAGCTCTGCTGCACTCTCGAGTGTCTGATATTCTCATACGTCGTGGGGGGTGTGCGTATTTATTCTCTCGCCTGGTGCTTCTCTCTTCATGTGGCCATAAGTAATACTAATGCAGTATTCTGTAATGATGTTTGTCCATTGCCAGCCAAATTGGAGCTGGGTTTTCATCATACCTTTCTCAACCAGTGCATAAGTCGGAAAAATCTACAGACTCAGACGTCTTCTCTCTCTAGATACGTGCCATGACTCATGTCTAGGGTCTCTCGCTGTATTAAGTAGTGTATTCACTCGTCCATTCCAGCTATAAGGCCGCTGCTCTCGATGGATATTAGTCATCTCGCGATATCTCTCGGATACGCTCGCTCGCTCTCTCTAGATCGCTGCTCTTTACTCTTCGCTCCGTTACTCTCCGTGATGGCTCGAGAGTTTCATCGTGATGCGATCACCTGAGGCAGGATAATCTCGCTCATGGTGTTGCTCTACAATAGATATTGCATGTTATAAACGTGCTGGCCGTACTCACTCGTCGATTTTTAAGAGAGTATCTCTGCGCGGTCCTGTAACGTCGTAGTTCTCGAGTGACATCATTTATGGGATTAGATCATAGATGACGGCAGCTCTGGCTCGTATGTGTCCGGTAGAGTTCTGCATGCTACATAATTCTTGCTGCGACATTCGAAGTATGATGCGATGGAACTCCGATACTCTAGTGTATCGTCTGAGGATGCGGTCGGACAGCTTTCAGAACCTGCCGTTCACTCTGCAGCTGCTCTGCTCATCTCCTTGTGATCTTTCCGCTTGATCTTGCTGCTCCAGCCAGACTCTTCGGCTCTCCAGTACTGCGTGTCCTCTCGCGTCTGCTATCTCTTGTTTCCCTTTCACCGTCAAGCGCTTCGCATTCCGCTATTCGTCGTCTTTGGGTATCTCGTGTGATACCTGTCAATCGACTGAGATGTATATCGTACGCGTCCACTCCTGCTGTCAATCTACCTAGGAAGCGACTCGTGGTTAGCGGCGTCGGTCGCATTATTATCGTCCCGTTCGCTCCTTCTGCTTGGCTGCCGCTTCGCCTCCCACATGGATAGCGGCCTCGCGTGTTGGTCCTGTTCCTAGTTCCTGTGAGCTCCTCTCACGGTCGGTGGTTGTGGATGGTATTGTCTAGATGCTATCTTACAACTGTCTCTCCTCTCTGCTTCTCTCTCGCAGATGATGGATAGTGTGTGTTATTCCTATATGTGCTCACTGAGTGATAATATCGAAGTAGCTCTGTCTTGATGCGTATCGCTACTGCTTATTTTTCCGCGGATAACCCTGAATGCGGCGAGTCACGTGTAGTCCACAGCTCGTCTATCGCGTCTGAAGGATGTGACAGTTTCAGCATGCAGTTAAACCGGAGCGCTCATCACTAATGTGAAGGAAGCACGTTGTTCCATCAAGAGCACCTCTGACAGGGGTTCGCGTGCTCCGTAGCGAATTTTAAGAGCACACGACCGCCCGTTCCTAGGGTATGTTGGCCTGCAGCGAGAGCGACCTATTGTAGGCTGTAGTCAAGCAGCAGGGGAGAAGGCACGGACCTGGGCCACGATGCTGCATTCGCGGTAAGTATGACGGGGAACGAGTATGTGCTCGAATGTGTCACGAACTGGATTGCCCCGTCGGGGCATTGTAACTGAAGAAAGATGCTCAAGTAGCGTCAAACCCAAAACACAATTGCCGCTGACTTGGTTAGTAGTAGGCGCACAACAGCCTAGTTGTAGAAGGAACACTCATGTTCAGCGTCACCCATATATAATGATGACTACTTTCAATAGTAAATCTATTGGTAGTGCTGGAAAAATCTGTGCTCAAATTTACAAGTCCATTTCTAATCACCGGAATGTTTCTTAGTTTTAACCTGAGTGGAGCTTATATTTGTACCTGCTCCAGTAGGAGTATGTCCAGTGGAGCCATCTGGAAAAGAACGTTGATGTGAGTCGTCCACGAGCATCATATCGACGCCGCTCAACAAATGGATCCACTCATGACAGACACAGCCACGAGGCACTGGTGCATGGGACAGGTTCAAGGAGTAAGGCGTCACCAGGGAGCCAGGCAGCATTGGCCGGCCCGGCTTCGTCATGTTGGATGCGCATGAAGAAAAACGACGCATGTCATCATAGACCTTCTGGACGTGCTGGTCCTCGATCATAATCCAAGGGACAGGGGAAGGTTTCTGTCAGTCACCTGCCAAGTATGAAGAATGTAAATGTAAGAGTGTGTCTGCCAATTCTACTATTCTGTCCAAACATATATGTTATATTATAACTGCAAGTCTGTGATCTTGACTCATAATGAGTCGTTCTATGATTCATCTTACAAAAAGTTTTAACTAAACTTGATGCAGTTCAATAAAGAACACTTTTAAACCAATGGACTTCTTCTGAAACTGCATATGATATAATGTTGTCATGCCGGATTTCTCTAACCACCGATGAACTGCCGGGCAGTATGGGATGAGAGGTCACCATGTCTGCCCGCAATTTGTTCGTGGCGGTCGTGGTTTAAAAATGCACGTTCCAAAACCTGTCCTCCAAATTTGATCTGCGAGCTTCCGCTGCGACCGATCTGAAGACCGAGGATAGAATAATTAATACGGTGCTGTATCTTATGCAGCTATCTGATAGTCGATATCCTCAGCGATTGATTCAGAATGTGCTTCTCTCTCTCAGCCTCAAGGGCGCTGGTGCTCGAGATGCCTCCGTCCTCCTACAGTCGGTCTAATCTAGCTTCGTTCACCATATCTCGGCTATGACGAGATCCTGTCGTCGTGTTACTGTCGCACTCTCTCTCACTATCTCGCATCAACTAACGCACTGCAGGCCTCGTTCTCCCAGTGACCACAAACAAACGTTCCCTCTAATTGAACGACTAAGGCATACTCTCCTCTAGAGCAGTCCTATTGCGTCTATTATATTAGCCTGGGTGTGCAGAGCTACGTACGGTCATACTGAAGCGCGGATATGGACTGCGCGTGTGCGCTGTCACCGATAAAGGCTAAGTCTCTGCTCTCTATGCATGACGCTGAGACGCTCTTTACGCGCATCACGTTCGCGAGCTTCCGCTGTGGACTCCATAGGCATGTGTCACTGCACTGCCATTCATCTCTATGAGTCGTCTCTCGTCTGGTTCTCCTCCATGCCGTCGTCGGGTGGCTCGCGTTATTATCTTCGCTCTCGCGCGCTCTCTTACCTAGTCTGGATGCTGTGCTGATCTAGTTCAATCTCTATCACCGCATGCGCCTAACATATACTCTCCATCAGACGCAACGCCGCTGCAGTGCTAGTGTGTTGACTCGCGAGCACGGTGGTCGCCTATCTTGCTGGCTCGCTCGACATCTAAAGTTTTTGAGAGGACACCAAGGGAACGTGCTGGCTGCGGCCGTTGTTGAGAGCGCTTTTCACCGTGTGATGTCTCGCCCATGTTATGTTAGGCAGCGCACCATAAACTGGAAACTATGCTGAGAAGCTTGCAGAGATCACAGTGCAAGTAAGAATGAACATGTGTGCAAGAACTAGAAGTCCCCACGAGAAAGCAGCTCTCGGAGCTGGGAGGGGCAGGGGGTGGAGTGGGGGTGGGACAGGGGTCCAGGAGATGAGTTGCATCAGCAGGGAAAGGCTTCTACAGGATTTGGCACCGGAAAGTGAACAGCCTCCAGACCGTGAGCTTACTGCCCGATGGTATGTTCTGATTAATTCCCCGTGGTGGCGGGGTCTAAAGACTGCTCATGTGCCGCACATTGGCCACTCTAGGAGGACATACCCCACCTTCTCGATTCTTCTGCCCATGGAAGAATCTGATAGGCCTACCTCACTCATGGAGGCCACATCGGAAAACTGCTGCTGATTTACAGATATTATTCTAAGAGAAAACACATCGATACGATTACAAATGGGGAAAACCCACGTCGGAACAGAAGGTCGGGAGATAAGAGGGTTTAAAAGAAATTAACATTGGAAGGAAGATGAAAGGGATCGAAAAGTTACCAGAACAAAATTCAGACACTGCCTGACTAATAAACTTTATTACACAGCTTATGCTAACTGACCTGTACTATGAGTATAACTATTACAAAGATTACCTCTTTACTTCCAAAGCCATTCCAGTAGAAACAATATAAACACATTTCAAACTTTGAACATTCTGTGAGGTGGCCGAGACACAAGATAAATGCTGTCACTGGGGTACCAAAATATGAAAAGATATTGTTACAGACCGTGGTCCATTCCTGGCTTTACCGGCTTCAAGGTTTAGCGTGGTCATGTCAAACGACGCAATCCACCAGTTCAGTCCACAGCCACCCGAGCGTTCCACGGCCCGCTTGTGCCACTTGACACACCCGTTGGGACAATGCGAAATTAACCAGAGGGAGTTGCTGATAGATGCAACCGTGACTTATCTAATTTGGCGAGCAACCGTTTGGTCCCATGAGCAGCGGCGCTCTAACCGGAGGGTTTTTAAACCGGCTCTCAAACATTAACCTGCAATCCACCGCAAACCACCCAACAAGAATGCCAGCCAGAAAAGAGGCGGAATCAACCCGAGACCGATATATGTTCAATAACAAGACAAATGCTTGGCGGGAAGCATTATATGACGAGAAAAAAATTAATGAACCCAATCACAATAAAAACTGATATGATGTAATTTAATAGTAAAAAAATTAAAATCCAACCGTATAACCCTTACCGAATACACACGCTTCATTGAGGTGGCACCACCCCTTAAACCCCCGATACAAACCAGCTAGGTGACGGTAGATTCCATTTACTATTCCGAACTTTGGGCCCATTCAACACACGCAAGCAAGAGATCTATACGTAAGGGAAATTTATGAGACAATGAGAGGAATGGTCAGCAAACCCAATGATGAGCGGTTCGGGTATATTTTTCGTAAAACATCTGGGTGGCAGATCGGGGGTCCAGGCGAACGTGCCATTGACTGATGTTACAGAAGCGAAGAGGAGAGCGGTGCAGCTCTGTTCTGGCAATAGTGCAAATTCAGTCCCAGAGCATTGTTATAACTCCACTTAACCTCTTTCCACTAATTCCAATTTATCTGACTCTTAAAAAAAAATTCCTGG
>CM068952.1:127514905-127529406 GCA_035128595.1 Eptatretus atami | reverse complement strand
TGGCCATTATCAAAGAGAGTTGAAATATTGTTATGCCCATAGATGACCGAACACAAATTAAAAACAAACTCATGTCAGGAATAGCCTGTACATACAACGACACAACAGAAATTTGTAATGTTAATCACAGTGACACATTCTACAAAAAACCATTCTCGATCAACTCCCAGTTCCAGAGAAAATTTGTAGGATTTGAGGGGCATACATTAACCAAAAGCATGGACGTAGAACATCATGGAAGTAACCGAAATACCCCGTCATGTACGAACCTAAATGATCGGCAGTCGAGCTGTTGAAATCGAAACAAAGCATTGCGACCACACCTATCATAATCTTCGGTAAAAAAAGAGAGAAGAAGGCATTGCGAGTGAGGTGTTTGATATGAGCATGATTTTGATAAACGATCAACAGAATATCCAAGAAAATAGCCAACATACCAAGACACATCAAGAATGAAGTAAAAAGACCCTGGGAAGCTGAAGAATTGAATAAGCGTGCAAAGCAGTTGCCACCAGTGATCAGTTGGAGCTACAGAACTGATGACAAGAAAACCTCAACAGTAGGATATAATATAAACCATGCTGCCTGGGACATTATTTGCCAAACAAACTACAATTGGAAGCTGTCCAGGGTTTCAGTGACGCAATCCTGAGAGAGCTTCGGAACAAAACTGTTGAGAACAGAATAACTTCACAGCTTGGTCCAATGAATCATGTGATCACTCTTACTTCGAAATAAAGTGGATACTTTAGTAGCTTAGCCCATTCCTAGGAAGACTTCTCAATTCCAACATTTCTGAAAATAAGCATTATGTAGATACGGTCTCACACACCAACACATCTCTACACACACAACACAACTTATTACCACACACACCACAAACACATACAACACATAACACATTACACATCATCACACCAACACACGCAAAAATATCCCATTTCCATTGGGCCTACCATGGACGTACTCCGGTTGCAGAGCATTGGGTGCTGACCTAAGCAGTCTCCCTTGGCTATTGGGCACAATCCTGGACGGATCGCCACAAGAACCTTTCCGAGTACCGGCTCTTTTTTTCACTTTTTTACTAATGGTCTGGGCACATCTATTCTTTGCCACCTTGGAAGGATGACAGGCAAGTTCAAACCCACCATCAAGGTATTATTCAACAGCCAGTGGGGATTTGAACGTACGGATCCTGGATTCCCAAGCCCACACCCTTAACCATTATGGCCAAATGCCATTGTGTAATAAGTTTATGTACATACACCACATATCAATGTAAACACAAGCATCAAGTAAATAAACAACGACAAAACACAAGATTTTACCTTGAAAACAGTGTTCTTGAAAGAGGATTAAATGTGGTATATTAGCCGAATCAATTCAAGAATGTATCAAGCCACAAGAAACAAAAATGTCGATGCTATACTTTTATGTTTCACCAGCAGACCCAAACATTGGAACCGAACACCTGGTCGGATTGACCTTATTGGTTTTTTTTTTAATATAACACTGTATATGCGATGTCGAGTAAGAGGTGGATACAAATGGAGATTGCACAAAGCATATTTCACATTTTAGCTGATAAGACCAACCTCCCGAGACACTAACCGCACAGCACCGCGGGACCCAACAAAGGGGAAACGTACGTCATATCGATGTGAGATGAAAGCAAGTGGTACTTTTCCGAAACGAACAACCAAGCAACTTGGAGGCACGCGCCAAGTGGCTTAAGCATTCAAGCAAGCAACTCCAACGAAAACGGTTTCGTATGAAATGGCTCCCTTGGCATGACGATTAGGCATCACACCCGTCATATTAAGCATACACTCTCCCAGAGAAGCCCAAAATGTCAATGTGTCTGAATTTGGACAATGAACACTTTTCATCAGAGTTGGAATGCTTGTAAGTTAGATCTGGGAATTACAATTTTGTAATATTTTAGTTTAAGAGATACTGTGCGAATGGCCAGGCGGAAATGAAATAAACAACGAATGTGAGTTGGGGTCTGTATAAGCTGAATGTTCGAGCGATCGTAGCTATGCATAAAGCTTGTTCCAAGTTGCGCGGGCTGTTCCAGTCAAGTAAAGTTGAGCAGTCAAAAGAACAGGCGCCCGCGTTAGGTACCCAGAAACGCGCCAGAGTGGCCGAGGATCAACCTGATGAAGGATAGTTTAATAAATTAGGCTTCGTTATTAAATTCAAGAGGTTTTAATTAACCCTAAAATCCATTTTCACTCTCTTCCTTCCTGGAGTTTTCTTAGTATGCATGCAAAAGTTAGGCTGCTAGGATTTTATGGCTTTGAAGTTATGGAGGAGACACACTGACACACTGAAACACACACTGACACACACTAACCTTTTATTAGTATACATTTATATATACACACAACATGCCAAAAGATGTGAAAAACACTGCTCATCAACATCTCATTCCCAAAATCGATGGGCATTATATGGAGTTGGTCCCCCCCCCCCCCCCCCATTACTGCTATGACGCCTTCCACTCTTTGGAAAGGCTTTCCACTAGATGTGGAACATTGCTGTTGGAATTTGCTTCCATTCAGCCCAAGAGCATGAGTGAGGTCAGGATTAGATCTGCCTCGCAGTTCGGCGTTCCAATTCATTCCAAAGAGTTGTTCGGATGGGGTTTGAGGTCAAGGCTTTGTGCAGGCCAGTCAAGTTCTTGGCCACACCGATCTCGAAAAACCATCACTTGTGGACCTCACTTTGTGCACGGGGATTGTCATGCTGAAACAGGAGAGACCTTCCCACTGTTGCCACAAAGTTGAACACTATCGTCTCGAATTCATTGTTATCTGTAGCGTTATGATTTCCCTTCACTGGAACTTAAGGGGCAAGCCCGAACCATTGAAAAACGGCCCCAGACTATTATTTCCTCCTCCACAAAACTTTTACAGTTGGCACTGTGCATTCGGGCAGGTAG
This sequence comes from Eptatretus atami, assembly GCA_035128595.1. Taxonomy (NCBI): domain Eukaryota; kingdom Metazoa; phylum Chordata; class Myxini; order Myxiniformes; family Myxinidae; genus Eptatretus; species Eptatretus atami. Next base: position 127,526,459 of record CM068952.1, on the reverse strand, counting down.
CGTTCTCCTGGCATCCACAAACCCAGATTATCCATCAGATGCCCCAGATGGTGAAGCGTGATGTCTATTCCAGAGAACACCTTTCCACTTGCCTCAGTGTTCCAATGGCGGAGCTTTACACCACTCCAGCCGACACTTGCATTGCGCATGGTGATCCTTAGGCTTGTGTGCGACTGAGCGGCCATGGAACCCATTTCATGCAGCTCATCGACGAACAGCGCTTGTGCTTTGACTGTTGCTTCAGAAGTAGTTTGAACTAGTTCAGAGTGGGCAACTGACGGACAGACGGATTTTCATGCCAACGCGCTTTCAGCACTCAGCGCGTCTCGGTTCTGTGAGCTTGTGTGGCTTACCACTTCACGGCTGAGCTGTTTGTTTGCTCCTAGACGTTCCACTTCATAATAACAGCTTTTACAGCTTGGATGCTACAGCTTCTTGCAGAGCAGAAATTTGACGAATAGCTTGTTGGAAAGATGGCATCTTTTGACGGTTGCACGTTGAAAGTCACTGAACTCTTCAGTATGGCCTTCTACTGCAATTTTGTCTATGGAGATTGCATGGCTGTGTGCTGGATATTATACACCGGACAGCATATGGGTGTGGCTGAAATAGCCAAATCCAACAATTAGAAGGGATGTCCACACTTTGGCCCATGTAGTGTTATATTGTAGAGATGTTGGTTGCTCAGTTCGATCGTTCTGTCACCAAGTCTGCCAAGTGGAATCATTGATCCCACAATTCAAATCCTCTACTGGCTGGTATAGTTGTTTGTTTGAGCAAACAACTTGCACATGAAGCAGAAGATACGCCAGTCGATGAGTAATCAATCATCCAGGCTTTCAAACAGTTTCACAAATTCGGAGACACTTTCATTGAAAGCTGTATCACAGATTTCCTGAAATAAAAAAAAAAAAAAAAAAAAAAAAAAAAAAAAAAAAAAAAAAAAAAAAAAAAAAAAAAAAAAAAAAAAAAAAAAAAAAAAAAAAAAAAAAAAAAAAAAAAAAAAAAAGAAAAAAAAAAAAAAAAAAAAAAAAAAAAAAAAAAAAAAAAAAAAAAAAAAAAAAAATAAACATTTCAATATTATGCAAACCCTCCAACATTTATTTATTATTATTATTATTGTGTTATTTTATTATTGCAGACATTTAGCCGTTTTAAAGTCCAATCCCTGCCTCGAAAAATTTGTTCACTTTAAACGAACTGAATTTACATATTTAAAAATGCATCAAAACGTGTTTTATTAACCTTGTTCTATCCTGATGCCTGTCTTGATGATATTGCACATTTTCATCACAATTTCGGTATAGAAATCGGGGCTTCACTCCATGCAATTATTTAATTGTGGGTGTATGCATCCAACATCCACAGGGCAGCATCAGAGGAAAGCTTAGTGGTATTTTACGTTTCCTGTGGTATCTGCATGCATTTCTTCTGTGTTTGGCGAAACAATATTCATCGAAACGCATTGTTCGTCGTCAGAGCCATCGGTGCAGGACGGACCCACAGAGTCTCATACACCACTCATCAAGAGTGAGTCGAAAGGCACATTACTTCATTCGAAGCGAAGAGAAACACTGTCACTGAATATAACTGCTGCATACGAGGCAGTTTGGCTTCATTTTCATGTATCTGCCTATACGCATGCATTTCCGGAGACCACTCAATGTTTTTCATAATTTGTGTTACTATTGTCCTCTGAAAAGTAACTTTAACCTCTCCCGCTCTTTTTGTTTTGGAACTGGAAACTGCAACGGTACGCCATAACAGGTGGGTGACATTCACACGCCACGAAATAGTGGTATGTTTTTTATGCCTTCCGCTGATGAAGTCGCCAGGGATTATTGTTTTTGGGTTGTCCATCCGTCTATGCTAATCTTTTCTTGTTTTCTCTGCAACCGCTTCACCGATTGACACAAAATTTTCACCATAGGTGCGACTACTCATGGAGATTCATCAAAAGTGTCCTAGTTTCAATTAAATAGTATGTTTTTTAGGAAAGTTGCAATTAAATTATATACATATGGCTTTATTGAAAATTCGATATGTGTACACTTTAAAAATAAATATAAGTTTTTTGCTTTGGGCCCCTTCTGATTGTGGGCTCGGTGCCATGTAAATCTGCCACTGGGGTGGGGGTGGGCAAAGCTTGACTTGAAATGCAGAAACTTTTCTTGATTGCCCCTTCACTGACCACTGCCTGTCTGCTGCAATGGGGAAAATGAGACCCAGAACTTCAGTTTCATCACAGCGCATTTCCATAATCATGATGGGCTTGGTTTCCATGTATCAACCGAGCAAGGTGTGAAGCAGGACACAGCCCAAAGGGAGAAGCTGATGCCATCAAGCTGCGAAATGAAGGCCTTTAGGTGAATAGGGAGATAGGTGTGTAAGGAAGGACTTTTGTTGCGGACACAGAATGCCCAGTTGGCGACTGGCTTTGGAAGCAACTTGAAATGTAGTTTGCCAAGAAAGATCTTGGCTGATGGTGATACGAGGAGGTTGAGGACTGAACTTTCTCAAGGGCATGTTAAGAAAGTAGATTGGAGGGTTGGCAGATGGTCCTTTCGGAAGAAAAGAGTGGAGATTTGTAAGGATTTAAAGACAATATTCCAAGTGTTTCACCAGCTTGAGATTTGTCAAGGTCTGAAAAGAGGGAAGAGCTGCTGCCTACCTATCTAAGGATGATGGATTGTCACGGCAGAGGATGATCGTCAGCAAATGTATAAAGGGGATTTTTCCAGGGAGCTGGAAAGACCGTTGTGGAAGATTAGGAATAGGACACTGCCTTGTGGCACTCAGCCTTGCAGAAGAGATGGAAGGAATTCCGTTTGAGAGCCACATGGCTGCTGAGAGTAGATGAATCAGTACCCAAGAGTGGAGTTGGCTTGATGCCATAGCAGGGACGTTTGGAGAGCAGGTGGGATGCCAGACTATTAAAAGCTAGGAACATGTCCAGAGAGATTACCTTGATATCATTCTTTACATTGAGGCCTCCATCCATTGTTGGGAGAGTTGAGCAGCATGTCTAAGAGTGGAGAGACCTGGTCTGAATCGAAAATTGGTGATCTGAGATGAGGTCGTTGCGAGAGAAGGAGATTTCATATTATAGTTTCTGGCAGCCATTTGCTAAAGTGTGTTTTGGAGTAACATACACACTTTTATTGCAGTTCTTGGTAAATAGGACTATACTAAACTCAAATCCGAGTGATGCCACTTTTGTCACGCTTGAGCAATTTTTTTTAGGAGCAAAATTCAAAAATATGGCCACCCATTCAAAAACCGTTTTTGGCCGTACTCGGCCCAAAAATCGAAGATATTGAACCCGATTTCAGTGATAGACAGAACTACGAGAAGATTGGCACATGTATTGACCCTCTACAACCAGAGAATCACCCGGATGGGCTTGTGAACATTGTAACTGGTAGAATGAGTCCTCCAAACATTGTCAACGCTGACTTTCTGTTGGCATAGGAGCTCAAGCAGATGAAGGAGTATGAGGGAGCAATGGCCAGACAGCTTCAACAAGACCGTCAGCAAAACAAAGTAGTCAGATGGCAGTGTGTCCCGAAAGCAGATTAAAGCGTTGGACAACACCTGTATATGAACGGGGCTCATATATTCAAGAGTGTTGGGCTTCAGGGCAGGAGGGACATCAACCTGAAAGATATCCTGAAGTTTTTGAGCTCGCCCCAGTACCGCCTTCTATGTTTGAAATAACGGTGACATGCGAATCACAAAATCGAAACAGTCTTGAAGCAGGAAATGCCAGGTTTAGAGGTGATCTGACAGAATGTTTCCAGCTGATGGAGCAATCATGTGTAGATGGTTTGTGCTATGCTGTGGGTGATTCAATGGCCATCGAAAGGAAACAGTAGAGGACTATGTGCAGAATTCTTTTCTATTTGAGAGATAAGCTGAATATGTGATACGTATTTGGTCTTTTGACCAGTATTATGGACAACATTCATCAAGAAAGTCACGCGAACCGCATCGTGCAGGCAAAGATTGCCAGTCGACGACACGCTGAATCTGACGACGCCACTCCCTGCCACAAATGATCGTTTTTGACATGACAGAGAAACAAAGTCCAGTTAATAAATATATTTGCAGCTCATCAAAAGACCATCCTGAAGCATTTTCTACCAACACAAAGCTCATATTACTGGACCTAACCCAATACCTATGGAAATTGCAGAATACCAAGTAGTGAGAGCCTGAACCTAAGAACCACTCACGAAGAAAGCCGAATGTTATTATGGTACAATAAAATGGCGTCACCTTCTAGCCTCATCAGGAGTTCCGAGTATCCAGGTAATTCAGACGACACAGATGTTTCTATTGCTGTTGCATTTTTACCAACTGAAGAAACTGGCATGCAACCTTCGTGATGGCTGGTACAAGTCGTGACAGATCGTTGTTGAATCAGGCGACAGATGCAGAAGCATGCACATATTTGTCACCCAATTCTGGCATTCACATGTGCAATTGGTGTTGGATGTGACACCGTGCCACCTGTGGGGTATCGGAAAAGGCACAATTGTGCTGAAACACCTCAAAGATGGTCGTCAATTAAATTATCTTAGTTGATCTTGATGCCAGAATTACCAGATGTCGTATCTGAAGCAAACTGCTTCTTTGCTGCTTGCTCATGGATCCCAGGAAACAGAAAAGACATGTCAGCTGATTCGATTTGATGTTCTGTCTTCATAGATGGGCTAACAGAAGCTGACATCAGGCACCAGAGGTTAAAAAACTCTACCACCAACCACTGTGGGCTTTCATCCAACACGTTCTCAGGGCACACTTCAGGCAGGACTATGGCGGGCGCATTAGATCCAAGACCCACCATTGATCGTCCAACGAGTCATAGATGGTCACATGAAGAAGTGCTCGAGCATGTTGCTCCCTAGGTCTCTGCCTCGGATGTCTCAGAGCTCGCTGATCAATGTTCTTCAAGATGATCAGGTGTGGTTGCAGCTCAGTGCGACCCTGTGCAACGAATAGATGTTAGTTGCTCTGCCGCCAGGCTCTCCTGTCATTTTTTCTGTGGCTGCCATGGTATGGAGGAATGTCAGAACGTACCAAACAAATCTGTATCAGCAAGCGAAGCTGTGGAACTGAGTGAACACTAGTTATTTGATTTATGGCAAGCTGGTCTTGTATGTGAGATTGAGTGAAAGAAAGATTGAGTGAAGCAGAATGAAAATTCATCAGCAACCATCAGTATTCATAGTTGATAGCATGTACAGACCCCTTTTTGGATTTTGAATTGTGTAAGATTGTGTGGTAAACCGTGCTTATTACGTTTATTGGTTATGTGTTATATAATTAATTATAGTTTGTGGTTACCTAATCATTTTTTTTGTTGTTATGGGTTTTTTTTATTAATATTATTTTTTGTAAATTGGTATATTATTATTATTTTTTTTATGGCTTTTGTTTGGTTATTAATCAAACTGTACTGTTGAAATAAACGATATACAATACAATACAATATTACTGTTACACAATGCAATATAATGTTTACCACTTAATCAGGTTTCATTAGATTTTGGGCCATAAGTTACGGCTAAAAGTGCTCGGTGATATTTTTTCAGTCAAAATATTATATCTAATAGGAAAAAATTGCAATATAGACTATTATTATGAGTTGTTATGGTTATTTAAACATATCAGTGTATTCCTTGACCCCCAAAACATAAGGGTTTGCCACTGAAATCGGTTCATACTCGATTTTGGGTGGCCGAGTTACGGCCAAAATAAACGGTTTGATGGTGGCCATTTTGAATTTGTGCTCTCTAAAAAAAAAATTGCTCAAGCGTGACAAAGTGCATCACTCGGATTTAAGTTTAGTATAGTCTATGGTTACCAGAATCTGCATAAAATTGTGATAGTACTCCAAAACGACCCCATCCTAGGTAAAATTCAGTTCTGCATCCAGACTATTAGTATGCAATGATGGATTACCATGACCTTGCTTGATCATTGGAAATTTATCTGAATTTCCGTTTTAAGAACAGTGGCACCAGGTTTTGGAGGGAGAAGACAGTTGAGAGTTCGATCTGAGGTGAACAGATGTTTCTGGCTTCCAGTGAAAATGAACACTGGAATAAGGGCTTTGTGGAATAAGCTGAGAATGCCTTCAGTCAGGTTTGCTTTTCAGGAAAACCAAGCAAGTTGTTTTCAGGGAAACTGCCCTCACCACAGGGTTCAGTGTACCCATGGGGGAATAAGGGATAGGATAACTGAAGACGAGATAGGATGAATCTGTGAGAGAGAGAGAGAGAGAGAGAGAGAGACAGAGACAGAGACAGAGACAGAGACAGAGACAGAGGACAGAGACAGAGACAGAGACAGAGACAGAGACAGGACAGAAGACAGAGACAGAGACAGAGAGCAGAGACAGAGACAGAAGGTTTCTGTGAAGAATTCCCAGGCCTGAGTTAATATATGGGGTAGGAGATTATAGGAAGACCAGTCCTGAAGTCGATATAGGAGACTAGGACCGGGAGACAAGGACTTCACATAATTCTTCATTGCCCATGGGTTCTCCTCGATAAATGAACAAAAGGTTTTCAGCTTCTTGTCACTTTTTTCTTGCCACCTGTTAAAAAGAGGTGGGCGGGTTTTTTCAAAGCTTAAAGCCAGGAGCACTTTTCTCAGTGATGAAGATGTGGTTCTTGACGGCATCTGTTTCCAATACAGACCCATTTAATCTGCCATTGAAAAACTTGCGCGAGGTCGTAGCCACCATTCTGATGATATGCCGCAACCTGTCGGGAATGCCTCAGCAGCATCGATGTCAGCACTGCAGCTTCCCCTGCACTTCGTTACATTCTAAACCGTTCTGTGCCTGAAACGATGAACCACCACGGCTTGTACCAAGGGCTCTATGTTTCACACTGGACTTACAGTGGAGCTCTGCTCCTCTTCTTTTGATTATTTCATATACAATAAAATTATCCTTCTGCTGGACAAGGTCAAGGGCTGATTGGCAATGTTGCTTCTGATGAAAGATCTATCAAGCCACATAGCCAAGGCTTACCTTCCATTCCTTCATTGCTTGCTGCGCCTGACGTGTTATCTTTTGCATTGGCATGCTGTGTTGTATGCTTTGCTTTCTCCACTGACTCTATTGGCATTTTTGCAGGGATGATCTTAGCGACAGAAGCCAAGATGTCGAGTGATGTCGACAAGCAAATCATCAACTTTACTTCACTTAATAATGTCCAGTTCACATCGAGATTTCACTTTTACACTGTTGCTTGATTGAGCTTCAACCTTTGCGCTGGTGATGCGTTTTCCGTTCATAGTTTGCCCGGATAACAGTTATGGTTGCAGGGTTTGGTTGGACCAAGCACTGCGGTTGACAATTTGGAAATAATCTTTGTGAAAAAGAAGAATTAGGAGGAAAAGTCTGAAGACGACGATGTGTTCACGAGCGGCATTTGACAATGTAGATTGTTTCAGAAGTCAAGGATGAGACGATGTGATAATGTTTGACCAAGTATAAAAATGATCAACATTGATGTTGGTACGAGCTGACAGGTTATTAGCTGCAAAATGTCGAAAAAACCCGCCGTTTCGTTCAACACTTAAAAATCTGACCTTTGCATAAACCTTTAAAGGTCCAAAAACAATGTTGTGGACATTAAAATAAGGGAAACAGGATACGTGCCTATAGCTTAATGGAAGTTAGTTTTCTCGAAGAGGTCGAAAATGCGGTTCGATTCCCAAACTTGAAAAATTTGACTGTTTTTGAACTTTAAAGGTCAAAGGTTCAAGGATTATGGACCTTTTGGTGCAAAACTTCCTCTGGAACATTCCAGGAACAATATAACGTCATATAGGCTATATGGCATTTCACACTCCTCGGATTACCATACTTTGATGAAATCAGCGTAAACAACTTGAAGGGGGCGCCACGGGCAGGTGTTCGAGATAGAGCAAAATGTTTCAAGACTTTAGGTGGGGAATGACCATCAAGATTATGCATAAAAAATATTGTCATCCTAGCTCTCAAAGTTTGGGTGGTCGTCTGATTTTTTATTCAAAATTCGAATATTCTAGTTCATGACCTTGTGACCTTGACCTTGTGACCTTGACCGTGGGGACTAAAATGAAAAATCGAGCTCCGTGGGGCTATAGAGTGCCATTGGCTAACCAAATACCAAAAAACCCTGCCAGATTCGACAACCCCCTCGGAAAAGATGGATTTTTATGTCAAATCGCAATTTTCTAAGTTCGTGCCTTGTACCTTGACTTGGACGAAAATGAAAAATCGAGCTCTGTGGGGCTATTGCAGGTGCCATCTGGGACTAACCAAATACTGAAACCCCTGCCAGATTCGGACAAAACCCCCTTAGGAGAAGATGCAAATTGAAATTCGGCTACCCCCTAAAAACACAATTTGCAATTTTCTAAGTCGTGACCTTGTGGACCGTGACCTTGGGGTACGAAAATGAGAAAAATCTAGCTCCGTGGGGCTATGCAGGTTGCCATTGGGCTAACCAAATACCGACCCCTGCCAAGATTCGACAAACCCCTCGGAGAAGAAATTTTTTTATTCAAAATTGCATTCTAAGTTTTGGACCTTGTGACCTTTGACCTTGGGACGAAAATGGAAAATCAGCTCTGTGGGGCTTGCAGGTGCCATTGGCTAAAACCAAAAATTACCGAAACCCCTGGGCCAGATTTCGACAAAACCCCTAGGAAGAAGGATGCAAATTGAAAAATTGGCTACCCCCTAAAACACAATTTGCAATGTTCTAAAGTTCGTGCGTTGTGCCTTGACCTTGGGACGAAAATGAAAAATCGAGCTCCGTGGGGCTATGCAGTGCCATTGGGCTAACCAAATACCGAAACCCTGTCAGATTCGACAAAAAACCCCTAGGAGAAGGATGCAAATTTAATCGGCTCCCCCAAAAAACACATGTTTTTTGGGCGTGGCTCCACCATAATGGGCGCACCACGCCCATTTTCAGGAAAACACAACTAGAATCATGATATTAAACCTCCCACCAAAATTTCATCAGGATCGGATCAAACCCACGGAGCTATGCTCGGCGCAGAAGACAGACAGGCAGACAGACAGACATACAGACAGACAGACAGACAGGACACACAACAAGTAACGAAGATGATGGTCACTTATATTTTTCGTGAAAATATTTTTTCGGTGAACCAATAGGTTGTGTTGAAGAAGAACAACATGGGTACATTTGATGGGAGAAGAAATAAGAAAATGGGAATCAATTCGAGTGCTTTTTAAGGGAGAAGTGTTTTATAAACAATGAAGATTCAGTTTGGAGATATTTGGAAAAAAGGGGGGGGGAAGAATGTAGATACTTTGGAATGATATGATAAAATTGAAGTTTGATTAATGATTGTAACAAATCAGTGATTGGAGTTTGGGAAACTAAAAACAAAACCATGGACTTGTTACCAAAAACATGGAAAATAATGATAGAGAACTGAAACAAGAAGGTTGCAAAACAAACAGAGGATAAGGAAGTACTGTAAAATAAATTATTAATCCAAGACAAAGCTGTGAAGAAATCTGCATGTAGATAAAATATACATGGTGTTCGTAAAGTCTGAGTGGTTTTACAATATTTATTTAACTAACCCATTAGGGATAGAATGATGAGGTTATTTGCATTCCTCTCCCCCAGTCCATCTACTAAACACTCTCTACTCTGTCGCAGCACTCTCTATTGTGCCATCCATGCATCTCCAACTCCTCACAGACATCATCGTCAGCTTGATTTCCCCCCCCCCACCCCCCCCACTCTGTCTTTCCCTTCCACTCTCCCCTCCAAATAAAAGCAGCACTCTCTTCCCACACCTCGGCTCTCTCTATCTGTCGTCTCTGTCTCTGTATCCTCTCTGTCTGTTCTTTCTGTCTTGTCTGTCTGTCTCTCTCTCTCTCTCTCCCTCTATTGTCTCCTCTTCCTCTCTCCTCTCTCTCCTCTCTCCTCTCTCTCTCTCTCTCCTCTCTCTCTCTCACGCACCCCTCCCTCCACAGGTTGTAGGACCAAGCGTGCTCTCCCCACCTCCACCCCCTCCTACTCTTCTCCCTTCCAGCTTCTCCTCTTCACCACTCCTCCTTCCCTCTCCCCTCCCTTCCCTCTGTCCTCTCTGCCTCCCCTCCCCCATCTCTCTCCTTTTCGCTTTCTCCACCCACCTCCCCTTCACACCACCGCCAGCGAAGCGACGGGTTGTATTCGCTAGTATATAATATTGAAGCGACAAGTCAGGCACGCGATGAAAAGGAATTCGTTTGAAAATATTAATTTTACTACCTTTATTACCTCAGAAAAAGTTGCAGCCTTGCCGACAAACACGCTCATCCAAGTGCTTGATACTCGGTCTTCGCCCTAATTTTTGTAAAATCAAAACTACAAACACGAGACTTACCATGTGGCAGACCGGCAGCTCCAACGCAGACAATCTGTCTCACAACAAATTTGCGGCCTTTGACACCACAGACGCGCCCGCCACACGCCCGGGTGTCTTCTTCTTCTATACTATAAGAGAGCCATTCATCTGTGTGTCTGTATGTGTTGACACTTTTCTCAGAGATGGCTGAACGGATCTTCATCAAACTATCAGGGCCATCAGTGAGTGAAAAAATGTTTTTGAAATTTTGAAGAAAATTAAAAAGTTCGGTTTTTTGGGGGATTTTTTTTCACCGCTCGATCATACCTCAGCCTTTGTAGTGATAAGAAAGGTAATATTAAATGATCCCCGACCACATTCCTTAGTGGGCATAGAGAATTGTTTTAGCCCCCCCCCCCCCCCCCCCCCCCCCCACACAAAAAAACAATATTAAAAGGAAATTTAATCAGCTTCACCGGTGGCAGCGGTTTTGATGATGGCCTTCCTCTTCCGCATTTTCCACCTCTTCCTCTCGATGATGTTGGGTCTTATCAAGAGGACCTTTTCCAGCTTCACCGAGGAAACTTTCCCACTTTTCTTCAACTCTATGGTCCGTCCTCTCCTAGAATACCAGGATGGAAATGTAATTTGGCATCCAAGATTTAAAGGAGACGCTGATAAGATAGAGAGAGTGCAACGGAGAGCGGCCAAGGTCGCACAAGACCTCGGTTACAAATGACTGGTTCAACCATTTCAGAGATTTTTGAAGGTTAAAAAAAAAACAAACAATATGGCTGCCGAATCACGTGACTGATGACGTCATCAAAAAAAAATTGTGGACCATTTTATCCCTGGTATCCCAGATAACCCTCAAAAAATGTTCTTACTGATCAGATGTGGTGTTCCACATATGCAATTATGATGTCATAATGAAGGCACCTATGACGTCATAAAAAATCACTCATTCCGCATGAGGAGTACTTGCTTTGTGCCAAGTTTCAATTTTTTCCTTGGTGCAGTTTTAGAGATACAGAGGTCCAAAGTTTTTCGTTTTTTCCAATATGGCTACCACACCACGTGACCTATGACGTCATAATTATCATTATAGTGAACGCAATGATCTTCATACTTAACGCGTGCACATGAGAGAATAGGAAACAACAACAACAACAAC
>CM068952.1:127500960-127514049 GCA_035128595.1 Eptatretus atami | reverse complement strand
CCTCCACTGATTTAATAATGATATCTCCCACATCATCAAAAAATAATTTTTAATCATGATTTACATTATTTGATCGCTGATCCGAATCCAGCCGAGAGTAGTCGAAATTGCGTATACAGTTGTGAACATTATAGGTTAAAGTTAGAAGCGAATGTAAGAAGAATTCTACGTTCGCTTCTAGTATTTAGTTTTTTAGATGACATCTGTTCTAGGCGTGTTGTAGTTGTCGTTGTGAAGGTAATGTTGAGGAAAATTTTTTTTCAGATGAGATCCGTTCCTGTTCCAGATGAGATCCTGTTCAGGCAGTGTAGTTGTTGCGAAGGTAATGTTGAGGTATAATGTTGAGAGTAATATTAATTTTAATTAGATGAGATCCTGTTCTAGGCGGTGTAGTTTCGTTGTAAGGTAATGTTGAGGATTTTTTTTTTCAGATAGATCCTGTCTTAGGCGGGTGGTTGTCGTTGTGTGAAGGTAATGTGAGGTAATATTTATTTTTGCCAGATGAGATCCTGTTCTAGGCAGTCGTATGTAGTTGTTGTTGTGAAGGTAATGTTAAGTAATATTTATTTTTCATAGCAAAAAGACTTTAATTTGATATATTTAAGAAGCGAATGTAAGAAGAATTCTACGTTCGCTTCTCGCTTGCCTATTCCATATTAGCGAACGTAGTGAGCTTCATACTCAACCGTGCACATGAGAGAGATAGAACAAAACAACTACCGCCTGAACAGGATCTCACTGAAAAAAAAACCTCAACATTATACCTCAACAACAACAACTACACCGCCTAGAACAGGATCTCACCTGAAAAAAAAAACCTCAACATTATACCTCAACATTACCTTCACAACGACAACTACACCGCCGAGAACAGGATCTCATCTAAAAAAATAAATACTAGAAGTGAACGTAGTATTCTTCTTACATTCGCTTCTGACTTTACCTATAACTTGTTCACAACTGTATACGCAATTTCGGTTACTTCGCCTGGATTCGGGATCAGCGATCAAATAACGTAAATCACGATTAAAATTATTTTTTAATGATGCGGGAGATATCTTTTATTAAAATCAGTGGAGGAAATATACACCATGTCTGATATTTGGGTCTTTCATGTCTCCGACGATGCCTTTATCTCCCGGCATGCGTCATTTCCCATGACAAAAAACCGGAAACACAAAAAAAAACAGAAGCAAAAAAAAAACGGAAGCAAAAGGGTCATAGCCAACGACACAATTCCAAATTGCCAGGGTATTGTGTTGTTGTTGTTGTTTCCTATTCTCTCATGTGCACGCGTTAAGTAATATCACAAGATAGAAATAAAACCCAATTGTGTTTATACACCGCACAGCGTTTAAAAAAAACCGAAGCAAAAGGGTTATAGCCAACGACACGGATTCCAAATTGCCAGGGTATTGTGTTGTTGTTGTGTTTGTTTCCTATTCTTCTCATGTGCACACGTTTAAGTAATATCACGAACAAGATAGAAATAAAACCCAATCGTGTTTATACACCGCACAGCGTTTAAAAAAAACCGGAAGCAAAAGGATTATAGCAAACGACACGGATTCCAAATTGCCAGGGGTATTGTGTTGTTGTTGTTGTTCTTGTTGTTGTTTCCTATTCTCTCATGTGCACGCGTTGAGTATGAGGCTCACTGCGTTCGCTATTAACATTCCACATGAGTTGTCGCACCGAGGGTGAAAATTTCGTCTCAATCCGACGAGCGGTTGCAGAGAAAAACATGAAAGTTCTGTGCGAACAAACAAACAAACGGACCCAAATGCAATAACCTCTCCTTCGGCGAGGGTAATCTTTGTAACCCAAATTTGTAGCATTCTGACTGGTGCGTCTGAAGAACAAGATTTATGAAATCATTTACCAAGTCCGCCATTTTGACCGACTTAGTCACGTGACCGGTACGAGCTTTGCAATTGCAATCCTCGATGCCAGTCAGGAGTGGAACGTTGCTGTTACATTTCAGCCGGAAAAGTCGAAATAGGAGACGGAGGGACAGTAAAACGATTTGATTTTTAAATTTAAAGTTGAACCATAATGGTTAAAGATACATATATAAAATCTCACCATTTCCCGTATCTTATTTTTAAACGTCAGACATTTGTGATTTGCATCTCCAAAACATTAATACTTGTGTGCGGTTGATAGGGAACGGATGGCTTGGCAAGCGATATCGAAGGTGCTTTATCAGAGCAAGTACTCCACTATCATTAAAATTTCAAAACCCTATATATATTTATTTTATGTTATTTTCTAATAGCATAGATTAACTTAATGAAACTCATAGCTTTTGGAATTTTTAAAAATGACTGAATATTTTTCGAGATATTCAAGTTTTAAATTTTCAATATCGGCTGTATTTGGGGACAATATGTAATACATTTATTATGTAACGAGTTGTGTCCAATACCATTAGGAATTGTGTAAAAATAATACAAAAATAGATACAATGTCAATAACGTGCTTTATTACTGGAAAAAGACATATAAAACCATATATCAGCATTTAGGAAATATTGTAAGCAATAAACGAAGATAAATAAATGACCTTGGAGATGACCTTGACCTTATTTCTCAAGGTCAAAGCGCGGATATCGTGAAATCAGAAATGTACGGATATTACTTAATATGGTAGAACGTAAGATAAATGCCAATAAAACACGTGTATACTCATAAAAAAACATGTAAAACCATATATCACCATGCTTGTGATATTGTAAACAAGACAAATAAAGAGAAATAAATGACCTTGGCAATGTTGGACCGCAATTTTCTCCCCTTGGACCTGACCCTCCCCCTATAAACCATATATCAAAATGACCAGTGAGTATTCAATTTTATGCTAGTGTTTATCTTTTACGTGCTGCTTTCAAGGAATATGCGATATATCGACAACTTCTGCTTACCACATTTTCGTGAGGGTGCCCCGCCATCTTGGAAATATGCAAATCCACTTCAGAGTGACACAGTGATGGTTGAAAATAATTCGGAATCGCATCATATTATTTTTTTAACATGTTATACGCTATTTATTTGCATTACCACCAATTTGTAAATGTATAATAAAACGCAACGTAAAAAACATGGTCACATTTTGCAATGGCGTCTTGACGTCACTATTTCGACCGCAGCGCCCCTGTCGAGTACGGCAGTGCCTACGTAGTCACGGCAGGCACATGTTCCGTTGAATAATTCAATGAGACCGTAGTTTTGTTTATTTTATTATTAAATAATTTTGATTATTAAATGGCCACGTGACTTGTAACTGTCATATGGAGAAGTGACTCATATTCAGACTCAAATGGGATTTCTCCGAAACCAGCAAGAGGGAGAAGTTACAGACCTATTTAATAATATACACCACAAATTAACTTCGGGTTGCTCCACAGCCGTTCGCTCATAATTTTCGCCAAGATTAAGAAGGATAAAAATAAGGGACAAAATAATGTTGGAGAAAAATGAAAGATACTGCCAAAATCACGAAACGAACCAGAACTTGCACGTCTATTCACCAACGTCCTTTTTGGCGGGTTCTCTCAATTTAAACTTTTTATGTGGTAATTGACTGAAAAAATTTTTATTTTTGTGTTCATGACGTTAAAGGTTGTAGAGTAGTAGTTAAACAGCAGTAAGACTCATGACTTAAATGACGAATTAGAAATGTATTTCCAGTCGTGGTGTAAACGGCGTCCTTGTTTTATGCCTGCGAGTCACGTGATTGTTGCCAAGGTTTGACATGGCGGGCTCGGTGTTCCGTTGTTGGCACTCACGTACGGATTCGGCGGCGATCTTTAACACGACTCGTAGTCCGACAGATTGGGCTGCGGCTTCCTCCGTCTCAAAGGGAGTAGGATCGTCGCCTCATTTTAAATGATCGAGGCTTGGAGTCTTGTGGAACGACTTTTAAAATCGTGTGTTTGTGAGTTTTAATATTCCCGTTGAAGGCTCCAGCATTCCTTCACGTAGTTTGCTTCTTCCTTTATACCATCCATACCATCCATCCCTTCTCATTTCGTTGCTTCAGCATCAGAATCGTTTCATCCTCGATATATCGGTACATTCATTGATTCTTTCAACCTTCATTAATACTGCCTCTCTTTTTCAACTCTTTCACTCCCTCTCGACTCTCCCTTCCGTACCACCTCCTTTTCCCCCTTGCCTTCCTCGGTCTCACCCACCCCTTCTCCTCTCCTTTCCCTCCCTCCCTTTCCCTCGCCCCTTCCCTCCCCTTCTTCCTCCCCCTCTTCCTCCCCCTTCTTCCCTCCCCCCTTCTTCCTCCCTACCTTTTCCCTCCCTCCTTTCTCCCTCCCTCCCTTCTTCCCTCCCTCCCTTCTCCCTCCCTCCCTTCTTCCCTCCCCTCCCTTCTTCCCTCCCTCCCTTTTCCCTCCCTCCCTTCTTCCCTCCCTCCCTTCTTCCCTCCCTCCTTCTTCCCTCCCTCCCTCTTCCCTCACCACCCCAATCAATCTTCCTCCTCACCACCCCAATCAATCCTTCCTCCTCACCCACCCCAATAATCCTCCTCATCACCCACCCCAATCAATCCTTTCCTCCTCACCCACCCCAATCAATCCGTTCTCCTCACCCACCCAATCAATCCTTCCTCCTCACCCACCCAATCAATCCTCCTCCTCACCCCACCCCAATCAATCCTTCCTCCTCACCCACCCCAATCATCCTTCCTCCTCACCCCACCCCAATTCATCTTCCTCCTCACCCACCCCAATCAATCCTTCCTCCTCACCCACCCCCAATCAATCCTTCCTCCTCACCCACCCCAATCATCCTTCCCTCCTCACCCACCCCAATCATCCTTCTCCTCACCCACCCCAAATCAATCCTTCCTCCTCACCCACCCCAATCAATCCTTCTCCTCACCCACCCCAATCCATCCTTCCTCCTCACCACCCCAAATCCATCCTTCTCCTCATCGCCACCCCAATAATCCTTCGCTCCTCACCCACCCCAATCAATCCTTCCTCCTCACCCACCCCAATCAATCCTTCCTCCTCACCCACCCAATCAATCCTTTCCTCAACAACTGTTACTACACTTACTCCTTTTTCCTGCTGTCCTTCATGTTCCTCCTCGCATCACTCAGAAGCCCTGCATTTGCTCCAAACATCGAAGTAATGCTGACAGCACAGTAAACAAACAAACAAACATTCATTAATGAGACGTAATGGCAAGGGACGCACAGTTGAGAGTCTAATGACAAGCGGGCAGGAAGCGACCGAGGGGGTTGAGCAGTTCAAATTCTGACACTTCGATTGTTTCAAGTCTGCCTGGTTGGAGGAAATGGGCTTTATATCCTGGAAATGATCAATATTGATGCAACAATAAATCTTTGGTGCTAACCACCGACGTCGAGGTTGTGAGATTGGAGATCAAGCGAGGCGCCTTGCAACATGGAAGATGAGAATGTAACAACAAAGTTTGCAGAGATCATCGAAGGTGAGTTATTTTTATTTTTTATTATTATCTTCCTGAGTTGCCTACATTTTGGCCAAATATGTTTGATGAGGATTTAAGTTTGTGATTCCTATTTATAAAACACGTTGAACGGATTGGGAAACAAGGACATAAATTGTTGCTGTCGGTGAAGCCAATAACTTTGTCAAGCATGCATTAAAAAAAAAAAATCTTTGATAAATAGATGTATGATGCTCCCATGTTCCTTAAGGTGTGTGTGTGTGTGTGTGTGTGTGTGTTGATTGTTATCCCCATATGTGGGTTTCAGAAGGTGGAATGGAGTCCTCCCAGGGTTCAAAGTATCCACCTCCGTTTCAGTAAGGGATCACGAACCTTTGACCAATTTGTGAAGTTTTCTTGTTCTCAAAGTTTTGTTCCGAGGGTTCTTTTCAGGATCGTCACCGAGCCTCAGACAGCTTCCAACTACAATTTGTTTGCAGTAATATTCCGTGTGATTGTTTTTAAGATCTCTGTAAGGATCTCATTCATCATTCCCATTGCTTCAATGATCACTGGTACAACTTCGGATTTCTTTAGCTTCCAGGATCTTTTCACTTCATTTTTGAGATCTTGGTATTTGGTCATTTTTTTTGATTTCTGCATTGTTTAGGCCAAAATCGCTTGGTACTGACCCCTCAATTAGCAACGCCTTATTTACCTTTTTGTACCTCAGTACCATATCCGGTCGCAATGCTTTGTTTTCTACGTTCACGCTTGATGGGATCATTTGGTCGTACGTGAGAATTACTTCCTTGTTTTCAGTGATTGCTTTTGGTTCATGTTTCCATTAGTTTTTCTGGAACTGGGATATTGAAACTTTTCCAGATGTGCTGGTGGATTACTCTACATACATACCTTTTAATGCCTTTGGGTGTACAGCTGCTCTGACATGAGTTTTTTACATCCCAATAGTAGGTGTCTTGCTTTCTGTTTCGACATAGCAGAACCTACACTTGTTTGACTCATTCCTGCCATTTTCTTAAAGCCATTGATGTAGTGTCCATCTTGGGCATTTATGATTTGTTGCCATCCCAGTTGAGCTGACACGTCAGCCATTCCTAAGAGCCTTCTACGTCTATTCCCAATCTGTCCAACTTTATTTATTTATTTATTTATTTTAAATACCTTCCACTTCTATTCCTGCTCTTTTGTCGTTTTCCCAGTTGTTGGGGTGCATCTGTTGATATTTAGTTTTATATTTTTCTTTTGTCTTTTTTGCAATCGTTGGGGCTATATTTAACCTCCGCCATCGAAGATGGATGGAGGTTACTGTTTTCACCCCTTTCTGTTTGTCTGTTTGTGTTTGTTTTTGTATCTTGCCAAAACGAAAGTTTTTGCAAAGATATGATTGTCAGCCTGTATGTTTATTTTTTTGGTTTGTTTGTTTGTTGTTGTTTGTTTAATCACGTATCGATCACTCTGCAGAGCACAGTTATCATTGGAAATTTTTGTAACTTCGCATATCAGAGTCCTATAGAGGTCCCTTTCAGCGCATAAAATTTTCAAGGTCAAGGTCACTTTGTCGCACATCAGGGGAGTCGACGAAACCCTTATTTTGAGTAATTTTGATCGGATCGTCTTCAAACTTCATGGGAATATAGTTCATGGTCTGGCGCTCAGCTGATAATTTTTGGTGGCGATCGGCCTTGACCTTCATGGTTAGTGCTGGAGGTCGAAAGTTTTTGACCCCAAGGTCAAATTTTGAAATCTTAGGTACCATATCGTGTAATACCTCAAATTGAACACCTTGATGAGTGCTTTCTAATATGTCAAGCTTGAGACATTATGACGTCATTGGTGACGTTATGAGGCAAACGCATATTTTTCATGGTGTACTCTGTAGAACGATTCTCATCGGAATCTCTCGTAGGCAGATATTCCTCAAGGAGTCGCTCCTGTGGATAGCAGCTCTGTTCACCTCAGTGTGACCTTAAAGAAGTCACACGTGGTCACCTTTTGGCAAGATACGGGTCTTTTTGTTTGTTGTTTGTTTGTTTGTGAACAGTATTACGGAAAAACTCCTCGACGGATTTCGACGAAACTTGGGGGGGGGGTTATGTCTGGTCCAAGGATCATGCATTAGATTTTGGACTTGGTCCAAAATCCAATATGGCCGCTATGGCGGCCAATTTGAAAAATATTTGAATTTTTTTTTTTGAATTTCTACATGTTTTAAGTGATTCCAACCCCCCCCCCCCCAAAAAAAATGTTAGAGAAAAAAAATTTTTGCAACTTTTTTTTCAACAAAATTTCGATTTCTTTTTTTTTGATTTCTACATGTTTTAAGTGATTTCCAAAAAAAAACATGCTAAAATTATAATTGCGGCTGATTTTGGAACTTCAGAGTGGATATACCCACGTAAAATCAATTTCTGTCTCAAGGAATCTAGTTATGACGAATGAATTGAGTATGTAAAAGGGAAAGTTGCAAACTATAAACTCGTGAGCACTGTTGATGTCAAATTGAATGAATAGGATATCAAGTTCACTTGAGTGACCTCGCAGTATTGGCGGCGGAGGTTTTGCACTCTACCGAGTGCTCCCCCTCTAGTCATCATTGTTTTGGTTTCATGAGTGACATCTTCCATTTGCACCTGTCTTTGGAATTTTTTGCTGGGTGGGTTAGGAATAACTTCTGTGGTTTATCTTCGTGTTTGCTTACAAATTTGAATTTGGTAGTCTGTTGCACCTTTCACGTATTCAGCCAATCCCACAATTGTTATTCTTTGCACTCGGTTGAGCTCCATCATGCTGCTACCTCCTCCTTGTCTCGGTAGGTACATTCTCAGGATTGATTTTTTTGTTTGTTTTTTTGTGAAACATTTTGTGGATGGAGAGGAGTTTCCTTGTTTTGATATCCAGTTTATTGATTTCTGATTGAGGCCAGTTTATTATTCCGCAGCTGTGCTGGAATTACTGGTATTGCGAGTTGGTTTATGGCCTTGATTTTGTTCCATGGTGAAAGTTATGTTTTCAGGATCAGCCTTGTTCTATGCAGTTATTCTTTGGTAATTGTTTTTCTCATTTGTTTGTGACATATTTTGTGGCCCTCTTCCACTCCAAAGTATTTGTATGATACTTCGTTGTCTAGCTCCCATATTGCTGTATTTGTCAATTTTTGTGTTGTCCGTCTTTGTTGGTCTACCCTGTATGAATGTGCACTTCGCACACTTATGTCGGCCAAATTCCATTTGAATGGTGTTAAGAGTACCGTTTCACTAATTTGAGTGTCTGCCAATTTTTTTTTGTCATTTGGTGCAAGGAGTTTTAAATCGTGCATGTAGATGTCAGCTTTCTTCTTTCTTTGAATGTTCTCCTCTTTGATGTCAGGATCTATCCATGTCCTTGCTCATGAATGAGGTTGCTCGGTGGGTCCAGGGTTAAGCAAAACCGGAAAGGCTGTCTCCCTGAAAGATCCCTCGACGTATCTTCACCCCTGGTATTTCGATCTTTCCTTCCGAGTGCTGTAATATCAATGTGGTGTTCCAAAGCAGCATTGTTTTCTTTTATCTGTTTGATCATTTGGGTGTTTATCTCGTACAATTGCATGCATTTTATCACCCATGAATGTGGGACACCATCATAAGCTTTCTTTTTTGTTGTCTGTCCATGCTGTGGATAATTTGATTATTTTTTTTATTTTTTTTTGTATACCTTGTCGAGGCTCGTGTGAGAGCTAACACACAACACACATCAAGGGGGCATGAGACAAGAGGGCGGGAGTGGGAGGGGACAAAACAGTGGGGAACAGACACATTAGGAGATCTGTGAAAGGGAGAGGGATGGGACGGGGAACATGGGGAATAGAAGATGGACATTACAGGGACTTTCAGGAAGGAAAGCAGGGAATTTGAAGGAAGTGGGCTTGGGTGGATTATCGGGGGGTAGAAAAGATCGAGGATTTGGATGGGGGATGATAAGAGGGTGGTGGTGAACAGCTGTTGAAAGCCGGAGGAGAAGAAAGAAAATGAGTGATTATTCCAAAGGTGGGAAAAAGAGGAATGAAAGAGTGAAGGTGAGCAGTGATTCGTGATTTTGGTAGTTTTACCAGAAGGGGTTGTTGGCGGACCTTGAGCGCCCTGAGGATGGGGACAAATCGCAGAGAGAGCAGGGGGGCAAGGCTGGAGAGGAGACGGTAGAAGACAGAAAGACCACCAACCACCTGCGGTGATTGAGTGAGAGGCCCAATACTCAGCCTCATTGCGGGAGATGCCGATGATCGAAATGCCCTGGTTTCATCAGCGTGAAGCCGAGAAAGGTGGGCGGCAGGAGCACCAGCCCAGAGGGAGAGCAGTACTCCATCAGGCTTGAACAAAAGCTTTGTAAGTGGTCAGGAGCTCAGGAGGGCCGAGGAAAGACTTTGCCGATGGAGAGTTCCCAGTCGGCGACTGACTTTTGAGGCGAGGTTTGAAATGTGGCTTTCCCGAAGAGGTCATGGCAGATAGTGAGACCCAGAAGCTTGAAAGAAAGGACTTCTTCCAGGATTGTTAGAAAGTGGATGGGGGGGTTTCTAAACGGTCCTTTCGAAGAGACATAGTGAGTGTGAGATTTGTCTGGATTGAAAGACATGTTCCACGTGTTGGACCAGTTTGTGATTTTATCCAGTCTGCAGTGAGCGAAGAAGCTGCTGCTTGCCGGTCTGAGGGATGACCGATGGTACGGCAGAAGGTTGGAGTCATCCAGTAAAGAGATATAGAGGTTTTCCAGAGTCGGAGAGATCATTTGATGTACAATACTCAGTAAAAAGAACAGGGCCCAGAACACTACCTTGAGGAACTCCAGCCTGGACAGGAAGAGGGGATGAAAGAACTAAAGATTGTTCTTGTATATCGATTTTCAAGTATGGCCTTGTTTAGTAATAGGTGGTCTGTTGTTCTGTAGCATCCTCTTGCATCCCTTCTGTTCTACCTCTCAGCCGCCTCCTTCTGTTCGGTGATTGTATGTAATTTCTGTGAGGATTCCCGTCAGAAGTTTGTACGTTGTTGGGAGATGGGTTGTTGGTCTATACTTATGAGATAGTTGGGTGTTTTCAGATTTTGGGATGAGGAAAGTGTTACCTACTGTGAGCCACTCATCCAAGGTCTCCTCCCCTTAGGTGTGTGTGTGTGTGTGTGTGTGTGTGTGTGTTGTGATTAGATTGATGTAGTCTGTTGCCGACATGTCATTTACACACGTACATAAAATATCCTTTTTTATTATTACCTCCGCCACCGAAGGTGGAGGAGATTATGTTCATCACCCTGGTGTTTGTTTGTTGTGTGCAGGCATCTCAAAAAGTGTGGACGGATTTCAGATGAAATTTGATGGGCAGGTTGGGTGTGTGACGAGAGCCGAATTGATTCGATTGTGGTGAAGATCCGTACTCTGATTCGGATCCGGCTACTAGAATTTTAAAGTGATTCTTCACTGTTGAGATGGAGCCAAAAACGATATATAGTACGATATCATCTCAAAAATTTGTGGACAGACTCTGATGAGACTTGGACAGGTTGGGTGTGTGACGAGGAATAATTGATTCGATTTTAGTAAGCTTCGAATCTGGATACGAGAATTTTTTTATTAAAAAAATCTTTAATATGAATGATTCACCATTGAGAGATTGGGCCCAAAAATGGTTGGTGTGTGTGTGTGTGTGTGTTTGTGTTGTGTGTGCTGTGTTGTGTGTGTGTGTGTAGTGTGTGTTGTGTATAATATATACATGTCATGATATTTCAAAATTATTGAGCCCAAATGTTCTGCTGGATCAGACATTACGCTGGCGCAGAGATATGTGTTCTCCTGAGTGCCCTTCGAGTTGCAAGAGCACTCGGTGGAGCGCATACCTCCGCCAGGCTGAACAGTTTACGTTTTGTGTCCCATTGTTGGGTCGGATCTGAATCTGTCCCTTTACCAAAGTCTCATCGGCTTGTTCCCGTCACCTACCCAACTCATCCACCGAGTTTTGCCGTAACTCGTCCCCAACATTTTGAGATATCCCGCTCACAGACAGACAAACACACAAGGCTGAAAATGTAACGGACGTCCATCTTCTTTAGTGGAGGTAATGGGCTTTAAATGTGTCGAATCTCCCCCTTTCATTGTCCATACTATTCTTGGACACTGATGTTGAACATCCTTAGCATCCTTTAGGCTTGTCATAATTTTAACCGTTGTTTTCAACTGTCACTGAATATAAAGTTTCACATTCACCTTGATTTCATCATTCCTTTTCCTTGCAGTATGTGTGCATATTCCCTTATGAATAAGATACTTTATAAATTAGTTTTGCATCAATCCTTAACTTTGCAAAATTGTTGCTTGAGTACAATGACATATTTGTGCTTTGTTTTTAAGCTAATTAAAGCATGTTGTATTTTCTTTAACACCGATGTTGCTGATGCCGTGTGCACTCATACGTCTGGTCTCTGAGCATGATACGAAGTGGACTTTTTCAATTCCACTCTTCCCTCCAGGTCTTCAAAACAGCTGTTCACCACCACCTCTTATCTTCCCCCCATCCAAAACTTCGATCTTTTCTACCCCTGCTAATCCACCCCAACCCAACTCCTTCAAATTCCCGCTTTCCTTCTTGAAAGTCCTTGTCGTGTCATCTTGTTTACCACGTGTACCCACCCCATCCCTCTCCCTTCCACAGATATAACTCATGTGTCTCTTCCACACTGGTTTTTTCCTTCCCTCTCCCCCCCCCCCTTCTTGTCTCCTGCTCCCCTTGTACGTTCTGTGTGTTGGCTCTCATATGAACCTCGACAGTGTATATTAAAAAAAAAAAATGCACTACCCAGCAGAGGAAACGTACAGGAACAGCTGATTTTATTCTGAAAAAATAATCAGAATCACTGCAATTTAACACAGGTGGAGGCCAATTAACTTGGTGTGTGAGTTTGAAGGTGATTGGTTGCACCTGAGCAGCTAATTTATAATTGCTATTATGAGGGGGGTGGACCAAGATATATCCAACCAAGATATTCTAGTTTTGTATTTTAAACTAATTTTCTGAAATTTGTAGAATTTGTTTTTCTTGGAAGTGTGGGTTACGATGTGTAAATAAAGGTGGAAAAAGTCTGATTTAATGCACTTCATTCTAGCTATAAGGCAACAAAATGAAGATTTTGAAAGGGGGTGTAGACTTTCTATGGGTACTGTATATTGTTACGGCTCAGGGTTCGAGGTTCGCTATGAGGGGAAACACTCTAGTTCCTCCCGAACACTCGGTCCTGAGGCCACTAGGTGCGGATAACTCCACGGGTTGCTAGTCAACCACGAATGCCGATTTGGTACTACCAATCCTGGCAGGGTTCTCACGACTTTGCGTGTTGCCCTTTCTGGTGAATTGACAGTATCGAGGGTGGCCCATACCCTCGATGCGTACTTGCTTTATCTTACCCGATGAGGTGTTGCCGAGCAGAGCTGCCAAGTACGTTCTGGCTAACATCTAGAGCCAAATGGTGTGGTATAACTTCCCAGCTAACAATATGTGCGGACTATACTGTATCAATGGAGGAAAAGATGCTATGAACTGGGTACATTAACAATACAAGCAATTTATTTACAGCAAGGGTAAGGAAAGGTATGTGGTACAGAAAGTTTTTTTTTTTTTTTTTTT